>CAMZMU010000064.1:2090480-2495153 GCA_947311845.1 Poa pratensis | reverse complement strand
AAGCATATCAGGAGTCCTTCAAAGATGCATCGCCTTAGAGGATGGCGAGGCCATCCTTCTAGATATCCACGCAGGAACTTGTGGACACCATGCGAGCAGTCGAGCACTCATCGCCAAGGCCTTCCGAGCAAGGTTCTACTGGCCAACTGCACTCAGGGACGCAGAGGACATAGTAAAGAGGTGCATCGGATGCCAGAAGTTCGCTACTAAGCTGCACGCACCTGCATCGGAGTTGAAAACCCTACCTCTCGCGTGACCCTTCGCCCAGTGGGAACTCGACATGGTGGGACCACTCAAGAAATCTTCGCATGGAGGTCATACACACCTTCTGGTGGCAGTCGATAAATTCACCAAGTGGATCGAGGCGGTCCCTATCACAAACTCGACTGCCAAGACAGCTGTGAACTTCATCAGATCAATCATATACCGCTTCGGGCTCCCTCATAGCATCATAACTGATAACGGTACGAACTTCACGGCCGATGAGTTTTGTGATTTCTGCAGGGATCAAGGCGTGAAGCTCAACTATGCATCGGTGGTGCACCCGCAGTCGAATGGGCAGGTCGAGAAGGCCAATGGACTCGTGTGCATCGAGATCAAGAAGTGGTTGCTGGTGCCACTCAAGCGAGCTGCGGGTGGCTGGGTGGAGGAGCTTCCGTCCGTACTTTGGAGTCTGCGCACTACTCCGAACAGGTTGACACAATACACACTGTTCTTCATGGTGTACGGCGCAGAAGCATTTCTACCCTTCGACGTACAGTTCGACGCGCCCAGGGTCGTGGCATACGACGAAGAAGATGCGGAGGAGGCACTCGAAGATAGCGTCGACACGCTAGACAAGGCGCGAGACATCGCTCTTGCTCGCACAGCTGTTTACCAGCAAAATCTCCGCAACTATCATGGACGTCGACTGCGCACCAGGTCTTTCATGGTGGGCGACCTGGTGCTTCGATTGAAGCAGAAGAAGGTGCACAAGCTCGCCTCCCCATGGGAGGGACCCTTCATCATCACGGAGGTCATCGACGGTGGCGCATATCGACTGAAGCACGCGAAGACAGGAGAGCCCTCGCACAACCCTTAGAACGTCGTGCACATGCGCCGTTTCTATGCTTAGGCTATTCAGTCATCAAAAATGTAATGGGCGATATGTCGGATAGCTGCAGGTTTCAGACGCACTCTTTTCCTTACCAGGATAGCTAAGGGGACTGGAAGGTTTTTAATGAGGCGGCCTGCAGCTTACTTCACAAAAAGTGGAATACAATGATTATTCCCTCTTTCTTGTTCACATAACAGCAAAAGCACAAACCTTGGCTCCACCCGAACACTCGGGGGCTGCGCCAAGCAGATTCATACGCAAAAACCTTGGCTCCACCCGAACACTCGGGGGCTGCGCCAAGCAGATTCATACGCAAAAATCTTGGCTCCACCCGAACACTCGGGGGCTACGCGAAGCAGATTCATACGCGAAAACCTTGGCTCCACCCGAACACTCGGGGGCTGCGCCAAGCAGATTCATATGCAAAAACCTTGGCTCCACCCGAACATTCGGGGCTGCGCCAAGAAGATTCATAAAACAAAAACTAGGCCATCACTCGAACCCTCGGGGGCTGCGTCTGTCAATAAGTGCAAATCCATCTCGAATCGTAAAAAATTCTTAACTTCCACACTCGGGGCTAGGCCCCACGCGAAAATTGCAAACTTCTCATAACTCAACAATTGCATATACAAGTCCGGCGACAAGATCAGGTAATTTTACAGGTAAAGTCCTTTACAGGTTAACTAAACTAACTATGCAGATTCTTCTTTCGGCCTCGCCCAGTTCTTCTCTTCCTTCAAAACTCGATGAATGAGGACCAGGGCATCAGCATGAGTCGCTTCGTAATGCTCTTGCATAGGCACAGGTCCACCCCCAGGCACTGGTGCTGGACCTAGCGCTATCCTCTTCAGGTCAAGGTTGGGCCGGTGAGTTCGAACGAAGGCGAGCATAATGTTGGCCCCGCCAATGAGTTGCTCCCGCACAAACCTCTTTATGGCTTTGCCTTCACGAAATCTGCCCAGTAACGCCGCTAGGCCCTGCGGCTGATCATTCAACGGAAACAAAGCCCGATGCACTCGGGCCACCGTCGACCTACAGACTTCAAGAAGAATAGCCGCACGCCAGGCGCGGTCTTGGAGTTTCGCCAGCATAAGGCCTCGTGCCCGATCACACCAAAAAGGGTGAGTTGAAAACTCTCCCGAGTCGGCATAGCCGTTTAGGCAATCCTCCAGACGCGTCGCCTCGGCTTGGCTGTCTGTGCAAGCACCTGCAAGCAAAACTCACGTTACATCATAAAACATGGCCAAACACAAACAACTCGACATTTGCTCGGGTGCACTTACATTCAAGGTTCAGGTTCACCGTGTCCAGTTCCTGCAGCAGAAAAGCCTCCCGGGCTGTCACTTGGCAAGGTCTCGACTGTAGGTCGGCCACCTCACGCTTCGTCTCCTTCAGCGCATGCTCCATCTTCGAGAGCTTCAGCTGCAGGTAGTCGATAATCTTCTGGTCGTTCTTGCTTCGAGTGTGCGGCTGCGAAGCGGCACCTCCAGAGGCAGAACCTGTCGATGCTTCGGGTGCTCCGGGCTACACAAGAACAAAATTAAGCATAAGAGTGGTGAACGCTTATCATACACACCCGACACATAGGTCTCAGGTCTTGTTCGACAAATCAGTGTGGTCTCGGCACAAGGAAGGTGGCAAAATAATAGCTTATCATTATTAAAAGCCTAATACGGCAGGAGTGTTCATTACAAAAGAAGCAAAAGATGGAGCCCTGTCGTCTATGACGTCGACTCCGACCTAACTCTAGCACGTTCGGCACGGGCAGCGGCACGCTTTTCCATCATCGCCACCATCTTCTTTGATAGCGTCCCCGCCTGTGCCTTCATCGCATTTGTCATGGCAGATTTCCCATCGGGTTTCTTCGGGAAGCCAGCTACGGCTTTCTCGAAGTCGCCCGCAACACCATGGCCGAGCAAAAGAAGGAAGGTGGACTCGGAGCCACCTACCATTTGGGCGCGGGCGAAGTTGGCCAGAGTAGATGTCCCAGGCCCGAGTGCGTCAGCCAGACCCACTATCGTTGCGGGTGGCGTGCTCTTCGGGAGCACCAGCTGGTGGACGACTTGAAGGGCACCCACAGCCTTGTTCAGAGCCTCCTTGGCCTGGGCACATATCTTGTCGAAGGCACCCGCCGCATCTTCAAAAGACCAGACGTCCGCGGTAGGTGCATCTCCAACAGTCTCTGTCAAGTCAAAGAAGTTCATAAACAACTCATAATGCATTCGGCTGATAACACAAAGGAGAATCATTACCTCCCATCACATGCGACAGCGAGCGCAGCCACTTCGTCTGCAGCATCTCGCGAGCGTCCATGTCCTTAAGCTTCTGGCGCTCAGTCGCGAGTTCCTTCTCAAGTTCTTGCACTCGAGTTAGGGCTGCTGCTCGCGCACCTGAAAGAAGTACTAAGTGATTCTTGGTAGCTACTTTCTCGCATAAATTAGCAGACAGAGAGGAAAGGATCCTTACTTTTCGACCGCTCCAGCTCAGCTCGTGCTTGGTCGCGATCCTCCTCCATCTGCGCATAGTTCTCACCCGTCTCCAGCATCAGGCGAACGATCGGCTGCAGAATCGAAGCACAAAACATAAGCATATGAGCCTATGCCCAACTACTTAGTTGCACATAGCCTTGGGGGCTACTCCCATCGGGAGCACTGTTCGCGCACCCGATAAAAAAATTGAATGAAGCAGAAAATATGAATCTGAGCGTATGCCCAACTATACCTAGTTGTGCATAGCCTCGGGGGCTACTCCCATCGGAGCGCTGTTCGCGAACCCGATAAAAACAAAGGTGGAAGTGGCACTTACGTGGTCATGGTGTTTCGACTGCGCGGTGCCCGAAGTGGAAGGCGCATCTGCAGACGGCATGCTCGACGGGGCAGTCCTCTCCACTCGAACAACGTCTTCATCAAACGAGGCCGGAGTCGCCTCGGCAACAAAATGCGTCGTACCCTCCGTTGGTGCGGGGTCCACGGCGGGGCTGAGTCGCAAGCCATCAGGCAAACTGGCACGGACCAAAATCAAACACAATACCTGAAGCAAAGGCGCAAATGGTTACCTGATATCTTCTTCATCAGATGTGAGCAGCTCTGTGATGTCCAAGTGCGCGGCAAACTCTGGGGCACCTTCGGGTGGCATCGTGCACACTGGGGTCATAGCCCTGGCTCCTTTCGAGTCAGGAGACGAGGAACCCGAGTCCTCATCGTGTTCTGTCGGGGCAGGAGAGCTGGCCGCAGTCGAAGTTGTCGCGGCTTCGTGGGGTCGCTTTCGTGGCTGATCCTCTTCATGCCCAGATTCTTCCACTTCCTCGGGGGGTGGGTGTGCAGAGGCGAGGGAAGCCTCGTCACCCTCCGTGTCAACAAACAAAAGCTCCGCCTCCGCATTCTCTCCATCTTCGTGTAATGGAGGAAAGCATTTGGCGGGACCCAGTTCTGCACACATCAGACACAAACTTAAATAAGCAAGCATATTTCCCAACAGGATAACCAAAAACATAAGTCGACACGTATCACTGGCAGTGGGTGCTTGCTGTCGAATGCCTTCACTGGGCAGTCGAGGTTGCAGCTGTCCTTCGAAGTGAGTTTGGTGATCGACCGCACTCGGGTCTCCACCTCCTTCGCGGATGGCAGCGGCTCCTCTCCCGCCAAGCGTGTCGGGTCATGAGCACCCTGGAACGACCACATAGGGTGCGCTCACACTCGAAGTGGTTGCACACCCCTCTTGATGAAGGTTGCGATCAAGTGGAGGCCGCTCACCTCGCGGCCAGCGGTCTTCATCAGCGTAGCAATCTTCTCCATCAAAGGCTTCGCCTCAGCCTCCTCTGCAGCAGTGGTCTGGTGCAGCCAGGCTCGAGTCTTCACCATAGACGCGTTCGCGTCGAAGGCTGGCAGCCCGTCTTGTCGAGCGCTGACGTAGAACCAGTGCTTGCGCCAGTTTTGCGCAGACTCGACTTGTTGGAGGTCGAAATACTCGACCTCCTTGCGGGGTTGGATATTGAATCCGCCCACAGCATATACGCCGTCAGGTCCGGCGTTCCTCTTCACATTGAAGATCTTTTTCCAAAGACCCCAATGCGGGTGCACCCCCAAGAAGCACTCGCAGAGCACAAAAAAGGCAGTAATGTGCAGCAAGGAGTTGGGGGTGAAGTCGTGGAGTTGTACCTTGTATGCGTACATCAGGGCACGCACAAAGTCATGGACAGGGAAGGAGAAGCCCATGTTCACGAAGTCGTAACAACAGACGCGTTCGCCCACCTGGGCTGAGGGCTCACCTCATCGCCAGGGATCCGCGCGGGCAGCAGTTCGGCGGAGGTGATCCACCCGTCCCGCCGATATCCGTCCAGCTTCGAGGCCGTCATGGTGGACCTTGCCCAGCCCCCGGCCTTCTTCTTCAGTGCAGCCACACCACCAGCGCCCGCAGCGGTGTCAATGGGTGCAGCGGAGGTTGAGGCGTCCGCGACAGCTTTCCTCTTCGCGGTCTTGGCCATGGCGGCAGTGGTGGACAGAGCGATTCGCTGGGGAAGAAGGAGTTGGAGCGAGAAGCAGAGGAGGAGGCGGCGTAGAGCAAATGGCAGGTAAAAATAATTTACCTCGCCGTCTCCTATTTATACCCATAAGCCACGATCTCCGCCGTTGGCAGTAGATCGTGCGCTGCGCCGCATAATCTGGCCGTACACGTGGCGAGCGCGGAGGGCAACCGTCACCGCCCACTCTGTCCACTACACCTGGGAAACGAGGAGGCCATCATCATGTCGCCGTAAAAAAGGACCAGAACGGTCAAATTTCGTCAAACGGCACTGTGTCGTGGGACCCAGATGTCACGTCCCATCTCGCAGTAGGCAGGCGTGCTAATTTCTGTCAGAAGATGCAGCCAAGAAATGCGTCATTCCTGATGTCATCACAAGTTCGAACATTCAAAAAGGTCACTCGAGTCCCCTCTGGGGTCGACTCTGGAGCAAGGTAACAGAACAACGCAACACAGGTCACTCGGCCGTTATTTCGACTGCGTCTCATAACTCCCATCGGGAGCGAAGCAAAAAAATTATTGGTTGCTGCAGAAGTTTAAAAAGATTTGAGATTATCCTCAATTGCAAGCAATTAAGCATTATCTCGGGGGCTACTCCCATCGGGAGCGCTGTTTGCGCACCCGATAAAACAGAATTCAGAAGCATCACGTTGTTCAGAGACAATCAGTCGAAGCTTATTTGGCTCAGGTCGAAGCTTACTCGACTTGGCTGCTTAGCCTTATGCAAATATCGATCACAATTCCCCAAGTTGCGTCCGTCGCATATACCTCGGATGCTGCACGCATTGTGTAAAGGTAAGACCCGCCGATCCGTCGAGCTGGGCTGGGGCCCGCTTCTGCAACGCTTGCCCTGTAACTTTCCATGTCAACAGACATGAAGAAAATCCTAGCGGACGCGTTTGGTAGCAAAGTTATGCTGCAGGCCGGCTCTGTAAGACCTCCGCGGCCTGAGTCGGACCTAACCAGCTTGTTCCGGATTTGAGTCCGGGGACTCGAATTTGAGGTAGGCTAGTAAGGTTTTGCCCAGAAGTGCAGTTAACTGGTCCCAATCCGTCGAGTGTACCAGGCCTACTATGCCATGATCCCTAGGCAGAATAGCAAAGCATCAGTCGACGAATATTCTGACCCGGCATGCACCTTCGAGGCAACCTCGACATAAAAGTAGAATAGCAAAGCATCACTCGACGAATATTCCGACTCAGCATGCGCCTTCGAGGCAAGCTCGATCTCAAAGCAGAATAGCAAAGCACCGGTCGACGAATATTCCGACTCAGCACGATCACGAAGCAAATTCAGAATCAGTCGATATATAACGACTCAGTGCACATAATTAAGATACCTTCGGCTTACATATACTTATTAAGCAAGTAACTAGTACAAATAATGCATGATCAGACTTGCATGTATTCTACGAAGCAGGATAATCAAAGACGTGCACTTACAGAGGAGTCCCTGCCCGATTCTTTGAGTCAACCAGGCACTCGGGGGCTACTGACGTGGGTGTACCCTTCGGGTGTTCCACAATGAGGATACCTGGTGCACGTACAGGCTAAGGCCCATCTGTGATCCACGATCCAGGCCCACGAAGGGGGCCCAGGAAAATGGCGTGTGCTGCAAGTAGTAGAACCCTAGTCGGTTTGAACTTACCTCACCTGTAACCCTAGTCGGTTGCGAATCCCCGAGACCCAGCCTCCTATATAAAGGCTGGGAGGGCCGCCGATCTAGGGGAGACGATAGACGCAATAGTCGAACCACCAAACCCCTGTGAGATCGACATCTCGCCGGAACGCCATTGTAAACACCTCATATATCAATTACCAGACAAGCAGGAAGTAGGGTGTTACCCTCCGGGGGCCTGAACCTGGGTAAACCTCGCTTGTCAGCCGATGATACTACCACCACCACCATGTCTCTCCCCTCTAATATCAACCCTAGGCATCGAGCCATGGGATTTGTCGTGTTAGCACCATGTCACACATCCTCAATGACCAGTTCGTCCAGCTGGTAATGTGATCTGCTATGCGACCAGCGTATGAAGCCAATCGATCGGAGAGTCGGCGAGACAATGCGGAGGGGATCGTCCATCCCCTCCACCCCATCAAGGTGTAGGCGCTCCAGCGCAGTACAGCCCACGAGCAGTTGCTCCATAGCCTCGGTCCAGATGCCGACGGCGGTGAGGATGAGCAGATTGAGAAGAGGGAGCGCATAATTCCGCGGGGGAATATTGCATCGAACAAACCTGGCACGCTGTAGGGTGGGGAATAGGTGGGGCAGTTCATGCGGCATACCCGTCCTTAGTCCACCTTCGAACGTGAACTGCTGGATTCATTTAGGGCGGAGGATCGAAACCACTGGTTGAGCTTGGCGCCGACATTGCACTTGGCACCGAAGCTTCGATGGTAAAGCGTGTGACTGGCCCAAGGTGCATGGCGAGAATCTGGGAGACTGCATGGATGCGCTCAGCATCACTGTGGCCGAGACTGTCGTCGACGCTGAGCTCGAGGGGGACAGAGCGTCAGAGGGGGCTCCATCGCTCGGAAAGGACGGTGGTGCGCGCGCCAGATTTGGTGGAGGAGGGATATGATGATGTGCAGCATCTCGTCGGGGAGTTCGCTGAGGCAGTCATGGCTCGCTGGATGCTCTTGCGGTTCTGCCTCGACCCGCATGCGCTTGTTGTGCGCCTTGACCTCCATCTCAGCCGCCGGTGATACATGCAAGCTCGGTGGTGGGGTTTTCTGGGACTGGGTTTTTTGGGGCGGCAGTGTTGTGCGGCAGTGTTGGAGGGGATAGGTGAGGAAGGGGCGGCAATAAACTATGCAGGACCGTAGACCGTTGCCGGAAACTAAATTTTGTTACTAATTTATCGGAGTATCCGATGAATTCCGAACAGACTGGACCAAACCAGACCAGATCGAATGAGCACGGACCGTCCAACTTGAACATGGCGAACCGCAAACGGCTCGATGGGAAAACAATTTTTATTAATATTATGCAAACTAAATGGTAAACAATGCATGTTAGAAAGATGAGCTCAAGATAATGAAAAATTATTAGTAATCTTGGTTTGGTAACTCCGAAGCGGAATGTTTTCTAGAGACTTCATGTGGGACGTACGCTTTCTGAATGCCTACCATTTTTCAAATTTATTTATTGGCTTCTACAATTTAACTTAAGGTTATGCACCCAAAAATGATACCATGCAAATGGAAACTAATTTGGTCATTTTTTATTTTCTTTATTTTACTTTTTGGTACTAATTTATCCGGAATTGTCTAACAAATTCCGAACAGCCCGGAACAGACCAGACCAGACAGAAAAAACCGGACCTTCCGGACTTGGCCGAGGCGAACCGCAAACGTTAATGCCAAAACATTTTTTTCCATATTATGCAATCTAAATGGTAAACAATGCATGTACGTAGAAGATGAGCTCAACATGATGAATTTTTGTTACTAATATTAGTTAATAAATTTGGTTACTCCGAAGGCGGAAGGTATATTTTCATGTGATCGAGGACGTCCCGTTTCTAAATATGACCTACGTTTTTAAATTCTATGTACTGGCTTCTACAATTCAGCTTAATCTTATATACAAAAGTTATGATACCATGCAAATAGAATCTAAAATGTGGTAAGTTTTACATTTTATCTTTATTTTAGTTTTCTGGTACTAAGTTATCCGGAATAGTCCAACAAATGCGAACATGTCGGAACATACCAAACCAGACACAACAAACACGGTTTAAGTCATATTATATATAATTATAAATGCCAAACAAATGCATGTGTAGAGTAAGAGCTCAAAATGATGAAATGTTGTTACTAATCTTGGTTGGTTACTCCGAAGCGGAAGGTTTTCCTCCGGACACCTCACGCGGGGGCGTTCCCTTTTGGAACGACGACCTACCATTGTTAAAATTTATTTATGTTTATACAATTAAATTTAAGCTTATACACCGAAAATATGATACCATGCAAATTAAAACTAAATTTTGGTAAGTTTTACATTTTCTTTATTTTACTTTTGGTACTGATTTATCCGGAATAGTCCAACAAATGTCGAACATGCCGGACCAGTCCAGACCAGCAAGTAAAGAGCGTGGACCTTCCGGACTTGGCGGAGGCGAACCGCAAACGGCTCGATGACAGGTGGGGCCTGTATCCTTCCGGGCCCGCATGTCAGCGGGAGGGTATTGAATAAGTTCATGTGTACTGTTTCGGCTGGATTAATTGGTTTCTTCCCTTCGAAGAGAACTGCTACAAAATCGAAAGTTCGCCTTGCAGCCAGTGAGCCACGCAATAGATAGAGACGAGAAGGAGGATCCAAGGAGACCTCGCATGCGCCACTGCGCCTAGTCTCGAAAATTGTGGCTGCGCCATCGAGTGCTGGCAGAGCACGTCCCGTCGCGTAGAAAATTGTGGCTGTGCCATCGAGTGCTGGCAGTACACCGTCCCGTCGCGTAGAAATTGGGGCTGTGCCACCGATGCCTCGCCGCAGAGTGTCAGCGCCGCGTCCCGTCGAATTGATCATCACAATTTACTCCTCTCCCCCCCCCCCCACACACAAGTTCACCGGCCCACTTCCCTACTTATCCCCATCTTTCCCCATCGCGGCATCTCATCCAAGCAGCAGCTAGCAACATCTCCCTCTCCAACCACCGCATACAGCTAGCACACACCCCAGCTTCACTCCCCTACCGCAATGGCCTCCTTCATCCTCCCGCCCGCCTCGACGGAGCTTCAGCACCCGCGGAGCATGGTCGGCGATGACATGCTCCGGGTCTGGGCTGCGTCGGCGTGGCGGTCTCCCTTCGATGCGGCGTCTGCCTTCATCAGCGTGGGCTATGATGCGTCACACTGCCGAGAAGCCTATGTATCGCCTCCAGCTGCTTGCGTCCGGGGAGTTGATGGTCCGCTTCGCCAACCCCCTCGACGCACGTCTGCTCTACTACCGTGTCTACGACTGCGGCGACGAGCTCATCCTCTTCACCGACGCCCACGCTGTAAGATCACATCGACTACTTCCCCAAGAGCCACTTCATCCACCTCCTGCGCCCCCATGACGAGGCGATCATCAGCCCCTCGCGTGGCTCTTGGGAGCGCACGCACGGCCACCTATGCACCATCAGCTTTGACAACCTCCCTCCCCACTACACGAGAGACCGGGAGGTGCTGGACAAGCTCGTCAAACGCCTCGGTGGCGATATGGTGGAGGTGCTCACGCCCAAGACCATCCACGTCAAGGCGTGGATCAAGGACCCGTGCAGTCTCCCAAAGGCGTGCGCCGTCGTGGAGCAGCAGCCAGACAGCTTGTTGAGCTACAACCGTCATATTAGGATCTCAGTTAAGCAGTTCTAGGGTGTGTAAATCTCTCTGTCATTACCATAATTATTGAGTAATGAAGTGCCTTTTGATTTGAACCTCTCTTGCCCATGTAATTAACTATCTTGTTAAGCTTTCTGCATGCATGCTATGCTGACAACCCGGCCGGCCGTTAACTCCGAACGCTTCAGTGGCAGAACTAGCCATTGCATAGTTTGCACTAGCCGTTGTACTATACGCTCCGGCCGGCGCGCGATTGCCTATATATCTCTCTTCCCCCATCACGTTCACACACACTTACCTAGCTATCATTATCCAAGCGAATCACCTCATGATTTTTCCTGATCGATGCCATGTCCGGATCAGACGTCGAGCACTCGTCGCAGGAGCTATGCCAGCAGGTCAGCGACCATGAGCTGCGACCGGCCATTGGGCCGCCAGTCGTCCTGTCTCCCAATGAGCAAGAATTCCATCACCACGTTCTCGTCGCCACCGTGCTTGGGTCACGCCCCCTAGTTTCGCCGTTCGACTTGGTGGGCGCTAGGCACTCAATGTTGCATCCGACCTGACGAAGTCCTTGTCGAGGTGTGCGCGCCGCCCGCCGATTTCTTCGTGCGGTTCAAGTCTAGCGATGACTGCGGTCGCGTTCACCATACCTGGCCAATGCTCCGGTGTGGCGAGGCGACCATCAGTTTTGTGCCCTTGCATCGAGGATACGGTGGCACACTGTCGGAGCTTGCCTTCCTATGCACGGTAAGCTTCGACGGCATCCCTTTCCACGCCAGGGAGCCGGAGGTGCTAAAACGGCTCGTCATCATCATCGGCGGCGAGATGGTGGACGTGCATCCACCCGCAGACAGCTGGTCCATCGACGTCACAGTGTGGATCAAGGACCCGTGCACTATCCCAAAGGTGCACCAGGTCCTTGTCCCAGAGCCTAACAATAGCGTGCCAGCCAACTCTGACAACCTAGATCGATCTCCGCCGCCGCCATGCTCACCAGAGAGAATATGCTCTGCTTCGCTCACCGGGTTATCATCCACATCGTCGACTTGGTCGCGAACCACGCGGGCACGAGACACCTACATCAGTTCAGGACATGGGCAGGCCAGGTCGACGGCACCTCTCCATCGCACTTGCGCGACGGTGGCCACACCTTCGGAGGAAGAGCGGGAGGAAGATTCTGATGCGGCGATCACACCTTTTTAATGCATTATTTGTTTAAGTTCAAGTTGTTGATGCATGTAAAATGCATACATGAACTTTGCATTGTATTACTTATATTTCAATCATATTTGCATCATATAAGGGTTATATCATTGTTTTATATTGATTTGGGGATATTTCACAGTTTCCCTATTTTTCTGGAATTAACCCTGCACTGGCAGAAAACCCTATTTTCTATATTTTGATGTTTCAGGGACCCAAACGACGTCCAAATGACCTAATATTTTGCGGGGATCATTTTTTGGAAGGAACAAAGCGTAGGAGCCAAGGAAGCGCATGAAAGGAAGTCCGAGGAGGATTTTTGGGGGTCCCACGCGGCCAGATTCCCTGGCCGCGTGAGAGCACCTATCTCCCCCTCTCGTTGCTCCGATGCCGTCCGTTTTCATCTCCGTGCCTTCGTCTTGACCTAAAAACGACTATAAAAAAGTCCTCCGACGGCTGTCGGAAGGGAGCGCCGCAGAAACACAAAACCACGAAACAGAGACCTAGAGCTGCAGATTGGAGGGGGAAAACACCAGCGGGGCGCTGCCGGCGTGGTATCCATCTTCTCCAACGACTTTTCCACCGTCTCCATGATGAAGAAGGAGTAGTCCACCCTGGACTATGGGTTTGTGGAAGTAACTTATGTATCTCTCTCTCTTTGAGCTTCACTAATTAGCACCGTATGAGCTGCTGAACATGATTACGGTCATCTATGTAATACCTTTGTGGTGGATCTTTTTATGAGTTAATATATGTTTGAGATTGCAATAGTTTTATTTCAGTTATGAAAGTAGATGCATATTATGTACCCTGACGTGGGGTAGCCACGGCAAGTCCCAGGGTCGAGTGCCCCAGGTTGATTGAGAAGGAGAAGTTGGAGTGCTGGTAGTTACCACGGCTGACAAGCAAGGCGAGTTTACCCTGGTTCAGGCTCCCAGAGGATAGTACCCTACTTTCAGCTTGTCTGTTATTGATTGATTGGAGGTGTTACAATGGCGATCCCGGCGAGATGTCGATCTTGCTAGGGTTTTGGTGGTGGTGTCTATGCGAGCGTTATCGTGATTATGCCGTATGGATCTTGTTGTTTTTCTTTCTACCTCTATCTGGCTTTATAAAGGGAGCCAGGTAGGGTTTATAAGAGTCCTAGTAGACTACGCCTTGGTTTGCTTGCCTTGTACTCCAAGTTGTAGCTTCTTGGGCTTCATTGGGCCGCCAGGTGGGCCTCCAGGTATGTCTTCGGCTGGACCGCATCGGGTATGCCAATAGTGGGGGACCCGAAGGGTATAACCACGTTAGTAGCCCCCGAGTGTCTGGTCGATTCGCAGAATCAGACAGAGACTTATAGCAGCATGTCGAGTTGGCGTAGTCGATGCATCAGGTTGTCGAGTTGTCCTCTGGTATGTCGGGTGTCACTGACTCGGAAGTGCGTCGAGTCAGCGTTCACCGAGATGACCGCAGCAAGTCGTGGCAGACTCGGACGGTCCCTTCTATCGGGTGCGCAATCGGCACCTGTCCCGTCGGGTGCGCGACCTGCGCTCCCGGTGGGAGTAGCCCCCGAGGCTATGTTCGACTCGCAGAGTCGGGCATAGGCTTAGGTTGTCTTGCTTTTGTTGGAGTCGAGTACTTGGCGAGTGCGCTCCCGGTGGGAGTCGACGCGGCGGACGCAGTCGACACGGTGGAGTCGTGGCATCAGTGACGATGATAAGTAGTAAATTATCCTGGGAGATCAATAAACAAAGAATCGTTATATCTTGCAATATGCATAAAACATAAGTTCATGTGCTTGCAACTTGAGAGATTTTAATTTGTGAGGCGATAGTTGATTAGGTGGATTTCGACTCGATACCCTTCTCTGCCCTGCAATAGATCCTTTCGTTAGCCTGGTGCCATATAGCCGCTGCGCCTTGCCAGCCTGTCAGTCGGAAGTGCATCGACCGGGCTAGAGTTCAAGGGTTTGGCGTCAGGCCGTACCAGCTACTCGAATTGTTTCGCGATAAGCATCAATGAGCGAAGTCGGGGGCACGCCTGGTGGCTGTGCACCCAGCAGATTATTAAGGCGCAGCCCCGGGAGTGCATCGGGTGTGGCCGGCAGACAGTTTAAGAGCATGAGTAGCAAAATGATCGACTCGAAGCAGAGGAATTTTGCTCCTGGTGATAAATTGTAATATTTGAAACTTATCTGTCAGATGGAGCAGGCGCGACGTGATCGTGCGGGGCTGAGCCAATGGGAGTCGACGCGGTGGACCAGAGTCAACGCGGCGGACGGAGTCGACGTGGTGGAGTTGACATCAACGGAGTCGATGAAGGCGAGGCCGGCAGCCCCCGAGTGTCGGAGATGGAGTCGACGAAGGCGAGGCCGCCAGCCCCGAGTGTCGGAGACGGAGTCAACGAAGGCGAGGCCGGCAGCCCCCAAGTATCGGAGACGGAGTTGACGAAGGCGAGGCCGCCAGCCCCCGAGTGTCGGAGACGGAGTCGATGAAGGCGAGGCTGCCAGCCCCCGAGTGTCAGAGACGGAGTCGACGAAGGAGCTATATGGCGCAGCCCCCCGAGTGTTGGAGGCAGAGTCGATGAAGGCGAGGCCGCCAGCCCCCGAGTGTCGGAGGCGGAGTCGATGACGGCGAGGCCGGCAGCCCCCGAGTGTCGGAGGCGGAGTCGATGAAGGCGAGGCGCCAGCCCCCGAGTGTTGGAGGCGGAGTCGATGAAGGCGAGGCGCCAGCCCCCGAGTGTCGGGTGCGGAGTTGCGCGGCGGACCGGAGTCGGTGCAGCGGAGGGCATCGACGCGGCGGCTGCAACGCTCAACCCCCCGAGTCCACCTTGTTGTGTCAGCCAGGCGGAGTCGACAAAGCGGAGTTCATGAAGGCATCAGAGTCGACATAGCGCACTGGAGTCGAAGATGCGGAGTCGAAGAAGGCACGGGAGTCGCCTTGTCGAGTGCAGCAATGAAATTGCTGTCTTTGTCGATGTCGGGTGGCAGCCCCCGAGCCTCGGGTGCGTGTGCACACGCCGCCCTCTTCCCGAGTCGACGATTTGTCGGGTACGCATAGTGGAAGATGATGTCATTGTTGATGTCGAGTGCCAGCCCCCGAGGGTACGTAGTGCCCTTCCAGGGAGCGGGCTCTCTGTGCCGGTATCGCCGGCGTTGATCGCTGTCGTGGTGGTCGATGATGTCGAGGGAGTCGAAGTTTGCCCGCAGTGGAGTCGTTGTTGATGGCGACACAGCCTGAAGTCGAATGTCCGCGTGAGTCGAAGCGGGCGGCAGCAGATGCGCAACAAACACGTCATGGTGGAGTTGGAGTCGACAAGGTTTCCGATCGGGTTGCTATCCATATTGTAGTTGAAGTCGAGCTCTTTGTTTAGGTAGGAGGCCGAATCGTTCGGAAGTCGAATTCGCGACCTGCACTCGCGGACTTGTCTGGATCCGAAATTCGTCGCGGTTCTTAGAACGCCGACGGAGATCTAACCGTTGGAATTGGCTCAAATTTCTTGCAGACGTGCGAAATTGTGCTGCGCACGCTCTCACCGGAGGGATCTTTGAATTGATGTCGGAGCTGCCTGCAGTATCTTTTTCGCCGAGATTCGATCTCGTCGATACGATCAGCCGCACCCGAGGGAATTGTTGATGTCGAACCCCCGGGCGTTGATTCGTGATGGTGAGTCGCCGCCGTTGTCGATGTAGATTGGAGCCGGTCCAACCATGACTCCAGCACTCTTCTATCCCACGGACGGCACCAGTTGACGTGGGGTAGCCACGGCAAGTCCCAGGGTCGATTGCCCCAGGTTGATTGAGAAGGAGAAGTTGGAGTGCTAGTAGTTACCACGGCTGACAAGCAAGGTGAGTTTACCCTGGTTTAGGCTCCCGGAGGATAATACCCTACTTCCAGCTTGTCTGTTATTGATTGACTGGAGGTGTTACAATGGCGATCCCGGCGAGATGTTGATCTCGCTAGGGTTTTGGTGGTGGTGTCTATGCGAGCGTTATCGTGATTATGCCATATGGATCTAGTTGTTTTTCTTTCTACCTCTATCTGGCTTTATAAAGGGAGCCAGGTAGGGTTTACAAGAGTCCTAGTAGACTACGCCTTGGATTGCTTGCCTTGTACTCTAAGTTGTAGCTTCTTGGGCTTCGTTGGGCCGCCAGGTGGGCCTCTAGGTATGTCTTCGGCTGGACCGCATCGGGTATGCCAATAGTGGGGGACCCGAAGGGTATAACCACGTCATACCCCGTTCTTGGTTACTTGTTTTGATCAGACTTGTGAATGAGAGCGTGTGAGGGGGAACGTGTGCATTAGATGGAGTAACGGGGGTGGCTAGTGCAGTGAAAGTGACAGAAGTTCCGCGATCCACTTGGGTACTTTACCTTACTTTGTTGCCTCACTAGGGATAAAGAAAAATACCTTGCTACCGGAGATGTGGGGGTGACCTTGCCACATCTCCATGACTAGATCTAGCATGTTCTTATTTTAACTTCATGTCATAAAACTTAATGCTATACTCTGATTTATCTTAATACTATGATGACTCGATTTAATTCCCATCTTAGTGGAGTATAAGAGAGATTAATAAACAAAAGATCTCTATGTTCGGACGTGATGCCCATATAATTAGTAACTTGTCATGAAACCTTTTTGTTGCAATCTAATATGTCAATTCTAGTGTTCCATTATCTACCACTTTATTAAAGAGAGAGTGCATTTGTGAAACCATGAACCCCGGTCCATTTTTAATCATAAGAAACACCTTTCCAACAACTTTTAAGCATTTTCCATTTTCTGCCATTTAAAAATCCGAAAATACAAAAACACTTTTACATCTTGCATTCACAATACAAAACCCAAAAATATCATCCATCATTGTTTCCACCATCCTTGCATATTTATTTATCATCATTGCATATTGTTTTGCATTTATTATCTTTTCATATCATACTCACACCTTGTGCTTGACAACCACTTGGTGAGGTTGAGGGCACGAAACAATTTACTTTGTTTTGTAGGTTTTCAAGAGAAGGATAAGAAGATAAATCTTTCACTACTGGTTCCCCGAGAGTTCGATATAAACCCTCGAGTCATCCCTCGTGGGGAAAACAGTCTTTCCTATACTATACACTCTGCACTTGGAGTCTCAACCTAACCCATATTCTTTTGACGCAGGTAACTACGTCATCGGTTCGCATGGATTATGTGTCATGTAATTTGTTTAGCAAAAAGACTGATGTAATGACTGTAAGTATATGTTCCTTGCAATGACAGGGAATTGCTAAATGGATTGACTGCTGTGGCGAGAAGAAAATTGTGACTGAAGATGGCTTCCTGTATACTAATATATGCTCGCGAGAAGCAAGGTAGTTGATACATGCTCTCGAAACACAATAATGAACGAACATCTTATCACAGTAATTGATGTTTGCTGTAATTACTTTTTCAGAATTAGAACCTCATGCAAACACTGATATTAATTGACTGCTGTAATGACTTTATGTTTGTGACTCAACATGTTTTTTTTTGGTTAATCGACGTACTCCTTTAACTGCATATTCAAGGTTGCCCAACATGAAACACTAAAGGGGACAGTGAAAGATCAAGGTTGCCCACCATGAAACACTAAAGGGGACTGAATGACATATTTCCTTTATTTGAGAATATTTCTGAAGTACAATTCAATGTCCATATCCAATTGAAAATAGCAGATTGGCTTTCTCTGTGCTGATATATATTCTACTATCTTTGAATGCAGAGAACGCCGTCAATGTGATTCGATCGATCGGTATCAGCTCGCCAAACAAGGTAACACAAAATAAACAATCTCAACAACTTATTAGTAATTGTTGTTTCATGTAATTCCTTCTATCAGAATTACATCGGTCGTAGTACACTTGTAAGTATTTACCTACCACAAATTCAAATGTTCGATTTTTCACATATTTTAGTTCTATATGCAACGCCATATATATTTCTCAGCAAATTTTCAGATAATTACAAGTGGTTTTCATCAACAATGCAAATTGGTTTGAAGATGAGGCAAGTTTTACCTGGAGAAGCTGGCTTCAAAGCAGATTGGTCATCATTCTCTGCGCATCACATGTAGTTCAGTGTGACATCGATCAAATATGTAATTCCAAACAGTTGTGGAGACTCGCCATCTAGTATTATGTTCCTGGTGGCATGTAATTAACAGTCATGTGTAGTAGTACACTACATATTAGGTTCTTATGTATCATATTTAGAACAGAATTTCTTGTTTAGGCATCCTGTAATAATTTTGTGTTTAATTTAAATATTTGGTCGTGTCCCAAATAGCTGGCATAATTGGCCTCCGGATCTTTATTTGCATATCCGGATAAATCCCACGCCTCCGAACAAATGCTGCTCACCGGAAACACATGGACCCTCCGAACTTTGCCGTCGGCTATAAAAAAGGACCGGCGCGTGACCCCTGAGGCCGTTTGTTTTTAGAACTGGCTCCAAATGTTTGCGGAGCTGATGAACAAACACATGGACCCTCCGAACTTTTCTGCCGGTTATAAAAAAAGACCGACGTGTGACCCCTGAGGCCGTTTTTTTTTCCGAACCGGCTCCAAATGTTTTCGGAGCTTATGAACAAATACGGACGTTCCGGCATGTGGAGGCGGCTAAAGAACCAGCCCAGATCTAGCGTTTGCGACGGTCATCTGCTTCAACCGTCTCAGGGTTGCAGAGGCGGGTTGTTCAAAAAACCGTCTGCGGGGACTAGTTTCTGATGTAGCCCAACCTAGGACCATCATCATGTCAAGCACTCCAACATACCACAAGTCACCATGGATATCCAAGGTGAACTCATTCCTCTTAGAGAACTCAATTCCCACCCTTTTGGATGGTATACTACCTCATCCTCCGTCCCTTGATTATACTAGGTTCGCCATGACGACTATGGGGACACAGAGGATGACCAAGGTACAAGAGGAATGAAGCCCGACAAGACGGTGGCTTGGAAGAGGAGAAGGAAGAAGAACCAGCAGATCCAGTGGCCGGTACTACCGAGCCAGAACGGTACTACCGCCCGATGCCAGCTCGGTACTACGGCGCCACGTCCGGTACTACTAGGTTACGCCAGGAGCTACTGGACTCGGCAGATTTCATGTCGGCACTACCGCACCGACCGCCCCGGTACTTCTCCCCAATCGGTACTACCGGGTCGGCCAGGCCGGTACTACCGCACGGAGCCCGGTACTACCGACTGCCTGCATGCAGAATACGGGCTGAAGCCCTTGTATCCCTTTCCCACCTACCCCTTTGTGGTCAAACCTATAAATAGGCACCTACCCCTTCAGATCTAGGTTAGCTAAGATGATGAGCTAGAGTTGAGCTTAGCTCCTTCCCACCCCTTGTGGTGTTGCCTCCTATGGAGATGAATCATGGCCTCCCCTTGTGGAGACGAATCAAGCCTCCCCTTGTGGAGAAGATCCCTCTAGTGGATTCCAAGACCTCTTATTGTAATTGAGATTACATGCCAATCATTCATCTTTGGGTGACGCTATTGGATCGGTTGGGTTGACCGGTAAGAGAAACAAACCTAAGAGTAAGGTTGCTTGGAGATTGAGAATCGGGGCTGCCATTGGGGATTTGTTACCGGTTGATTTCGTCCGTGTTGCTTTGCTAGTTATCCCTCATTTTCCCCACGAATTCCCCTTTGTGTTCTTGTGTTCTTCGTGTTCTTCGTGATTATTCGCGTTCTTCGTCCCTCCGCATCAAATCCGTGAAGATCGGGCAACCCTAGAGGCTTGGCCTTCACCATATGGTATCAGAGCATGGTTGCCACGGATTTGACTTGTGTTTCCACCCCCAAATAAACCAATTTTTTTTTCGATTTTGAGTAATTTCTAAAATTCCACCAAAATAGCACCAATTTGCTTTTGCACCGATTTGTGAATCTTGTGCATTTTGTAGGTTTCGATCCATAGATCTGTTGCTAAACTTGTTGATCTACCTTCCTTTGCGTTCTCATAGCCCAATTCCATCATTTGGCCCTCCGATTTGCTGTTTTCCCGTCCGTTTTTTCCGCCCAAATCGCGCAAAAATCACGATCGAAGCTCGGATTTAGAAAATCCCATGTTTGGTGGTACTACCGGGCATTGGGTGGTACTACTGGGCCTTGTATTATGGTACTTCTGGACCCTTGGTCCCGGTACTACCGACCTACTTCCAGAGAGCAAAAAACAGCATTTCAGTTTTATGGTTTTGGCCATATCTTTTGCATCCGGACTCTGTTTTTGGTGTTCTTTGGCTCGTTTCGAAGCTACGAACAAGACCTCGATCACCATTGCGGAAGATCCAACATCCACCATCACCAAAATCCGTGGGAAAGCATGACACTTCTACAACAAAGGGTGAAGATCATCGATGAAAGGTATAAACATCTCGAATCTTCTCCCCTTGCCATTCCTTTGTTAGCCACACTCTATATTTGCGATTACCATGTCCTATTGAGGCTAACTCTTGATGATTGCTTAGGCTTTGCACTATTGACTGTGTAGTTTCCGAGCGACCGTTGTATGTGCTAGTTCATATATCATATATCTTGTTGTTGGCATCAAAGAAGTGAGTGTGCAAAAGAGAAAAGAATCAAAAGAGAAAAGAAGCAAAAAGTGCAAGAAAAAGTAAAGAAAGAAACACCACTTGCCATATCTCTTGTAGGAAGCGCGCAAGCTCGATGAACATCTAGTAGGTGGTACATTTTGTGCAAATCTAGTAGCCCACCAATAAATTGCAATCGAGCTAGTGGCTCTCCTTGTACTTGTGCAACACGAGCTTATAGTCTTCGCTAAGATCATTGGTTCTTGAGCTCACTTCTTGGTTGCATAAGTCCCATTTATCTCTCCGTGCGTGTGTTTCCATGAGCTTTTCTCATATTTTTGGAGATTGACTTGCTTTTGCTTTGTGATCATCATGGTTCTCTACTTGCCTTTACAATATCTTGGTTTCCGGATTGGTTCAATTTGCTTTCCACCTACCATACCTACCTATCCTCATAAGTGTGTGTGTTGGGTGTGAGAACCGGATTCTCTTTCGTCAAGCAACTTTATTCTTTGGATATAATTTCTCTTGGTTCTCCATCGCTCCATATATACGCTTGTGTTTGTGAGTTAACTTGTCTATGGAGAGCGAATCCAACTATGGAGGCGAAGATAATGATGAGTACACGATGAGCCACATCGACTATGAGGCCTCAAACATTAAGGACATGGGGGAATACCACACGGACTATGACCCCCATGACATGATGGTGCATCACCAAGCCTTCCGCTACTATGACTCCGGCTCCGCAAGCATGCATGACATGGAGCATCACCAAGACTTCCGCTACTATGACTCCACGAGCATGTATCCCATGTCCGCACCGCTACCATGAATACAACTCTGATGACATGGTGGAGACCGTCTACGACTATCACTCTTCATGCATGTGTGACGACATCGACTACTCCTTCGACACCATGCAAGAGGAGACAAACCCCATCACCACCATGTTCAAGAGCGGCAACACCAAGCTTGTTGGGAGAACCTACTATGGTTCATGCTCAAGACGGAGCAACGAGAAGACCACCATGCATTCATCCTATGAAGCTCCATCACCTTCAAGAAGGCGTCATGAGAAAGACATTGCCAAGAGCGCCAAGCTTCGACATTCTACATCAACAACAAGATGGCGCAACAAGAAGTGCATCCAAAAGGCCAACCCAAGCCAAGGCCAATCTAGTTCAAGAAGGTGCCACGAGAAAGACACCAAGGTGGACCACACCATGTCCAAGCTTCAAGACGACATCGACACACTCGCCAAGCTTCGGAACATATCACCAAGTTCGAGTGGAACCACCAAGGACCTTCGACGACAAGCACACCGACGTCGACATGAGGAGAAGCATCCGAACGACTTTCGACGTCAATTCTCCTCTCAAGAACGCCAACGCCGACATGAAGAGAAGTCACGACGGAAGGCACGCCATCAAGCACCTACGCCTACACTCCAAGTTCAAGGTGCAACCTCCACATCCAAGATGGCGGCAAGTGCACATCCTATGGTGTCTCCTTCTAGTGTTGATTCTATTGTTGACGAGTTCATGGCCGACATCGACAAGTTCTTCGAGCAACGGTCAAGCTCACGTCGACGCCGCAAGAAGCATGGCAACACTTGTGAGGACACAACCAAGACGGCGCCCTTCTCAAGCACTTCTCATGATATGGTCCTACACCAAGTGCCACCACCACATGGCCCCCATATGGAAGATGAAGACCTTCTATGCGACAATTGCCAAGGCCAAGGACATGATCCACGAGAATGCCCCAAGCTCTTGTGCCCACTATGCAATGGAAATGGTCACATGATGTGGGAGTGCAAAGTTGGTGAACAAGACGGTGACCAAGGCGATGACAAGATGGTCGAGCATGGGACTTTCCCTTCGACCAAGGAGGCGTGCATGGAGTATGCTATCACCTATGACCATGGGTCAAGTGATGATGCCGAGCATGGGATGTTCCCTTCGGCAATGGAGTCGAGTGATGATGCCCCACTATGGCATGATCTTTGGAGGCGACGAGGTCGAGAAGGTTGAGCATGGGAGTTTCCCTTCAACCATGGTGGCGTATGGAGTTGAGGAATCCGAGCCATCCCTATGAGCTTGAGTTATGAGATGGTACCAATCCCATGTGAGAATGAGAGCCACTTAGCCCACTTGAGTGAGAGTGAGAGTGAGTTGAGTGCCTCCACCATATGTGAGATTGAGTGCTACCACTTTGAGGGAATGAGTGATACACCACATGAGTTGAGAGAGGTAGTTGATAAGGCCATTTCGAATTCTAACAACTTACCCTCTACCTCTAGTGTGTTCTCTCATTGTGTGCTAGGTTCGTGATGATGAGACGCCACTCGACACAATGATGATTCAAATGGAGAAGATGTACATGGAGGATGATGATGATGCCACCCCATGTCTACTTCAAATTGGACAAGTCGGCTACACGGAAGCCCCTACTTTCAACACCTACTTCACATGAGCGGGACTATCAAGGTATGGGTGTTGATGTGACCATGATCCCACTAGTGGACATGATGAATGTTGATTGCTTGCATGAATTGGATGATTCTTTGATGTCACTTATGAGTCTTTCCTATTCCCATGTGATACCTTGCCTCAAAACAATGTTGATCATGTGGATTCTTCTATTGGTGATAAAATACCATTCACTTGTTTTGCAATCAATGTTTTTACTACTCTCCCTTCATTGCAACCAAAACGATGAAAACTTGTTCTTTCAAATGCTTGGTTTGCAATGATGAGCCCTTGATTTATAATGAGATTGCACCCATAGCTCTCTCACATTTTGGAGATTGTTCATTCTCTCTTATGGACCTTGTTCCATCCTTCACTTTGCATAGTAACCATCCACATATGTCATACATTCCACTTGATTTTGGTGTGTTTGGTGAAGTGCAAATGAAGAGACACTTCATGATGGATGATGTGTTCATATACCATGCACACAACTTTTTCATTTGGTTTTTGTGCATTAGGCCTCATGCTATATTGTCAACCTCCATTGAGCATGAGTTGACAAAAGAGCTCTTGAGAGCATACACTTGAGTTGTGGATCAAACCCGACTCTAATACCCTTCCCATGTTTTGCATCAAACAAGTTGAACAATTTCTCTTGGTTTTGGTTTGTTTGCAAACATGTTGTGATTTGGTTTTCCCTATGGCAAGACAAATTTCCATCTTTTATGTGAATGATTTATGTGTTGCAACAAATATGATGAACAATTGTTCTTTTCGATGGCTTGTTTGCAACCATAATGACATTTTGAGCATGTCTTGTCATGAGTGTTTTGGTTTCTACCATTTGGTGTTGCAACAAATATTTCGAAACTTGCTCTTTCATATGGTTTGTTTGCACCCATGATGATATTTGGACATTTTCATCGTGTGTTTTTGCCAAATTCTCTTATTGCATCAAGGATGTTGACAAATTTCTTTCCAATGCCTTGTGTGCAATGTGATCATATGGTTCAAAATGAGATAGCTACCATAGCCTTCTCAAATTTTCATGGAGTTTTTGTGTTCCACATTTTGAGATGTTTCGAGAAATTGCTTGCACATTGACCTTGCATATGCTTTGACTTTCACATATTTGTGTTGTGCTAATGGTGTATGAACATGAATGGACATGTCATTGATGATATGCTCCTCTATCTTGCACACACATGGTTTGCTTGGTCTTTGATGTGTAGGTCGTACCTTTGGATGAGCCTCCATGAGTTGTTTCAACCACGCATTCCTATGACGGAAGATCTTGCAAGAAGAGCACATCGGCATCTTGCTAAGGTGACTTCCTTCTACATAAGCGCTCATGCGATGACCTTCAAGAATTGGCTACTCTTTGAGTGTTGTTTCGTCTTCCTTGTGAGTTTTGTAGGTTACTTGAAAGGCGAAGGGACATTGAAGAAGTGCCACATCATTTCCATCGACTACATGCTCAACCACACATTCGAGGACGACTCTTTTTGAAGGGGGGGGGGTGATGTAGCCCAACCTAGGACCATCATCAGTCAAGCACTTCAACATACCACAAGTCACCATGGATATCCAAGTTGAACTCATTCCTCTTAGAGAACTCAATTCCCACCCTTTTGGATGGTATACTACCTCATCCTCCGTCCCTTGATGATACTAGGTTCGCCACGACGACTACGGGTACACGAGAGGATGACCAAGGTACAGAGGAATGAAGCCGACAAGACGGTGGCTTGAAAGAGGAAAAGGAAGAAGAACCAGTAGATCCAGTGGCCGGTACTACCGAGCAGTCCGGTACTACCGCCCGATGCCAGCTCGGTACTACCACGCCACGTCTGGTACTACTAGGTTACGCCAGGAGCTACTGGACTCGGCGGATTTCATGTCGGCACTACCGCATTGACCGCCCCGATACTTCTCCCCAATCGGTACTACCGGGTCGGCCAGGCCGGTACTACCGCACTGAAGACCACGGCCGTACTACCGCACGGAGCCCGGTACTACTGACTGCATGCGTGCAGAATACGGCTGAAGCCCTTGTATCCCTTTCCCACCTACCCCTTCATAGTCAAACCTATAAATAGACACCTACCCCTTCAGATCTAGGTTAGCTAAGATGATGAGATAGAGTTGAGCTTATCTCTTCCCACCCCTTGTGGTGTTGCCTCCTATGGAGATGAATCATGGCATCCCCTTGTGGAGATGAATCAAGGCCTCCCCTTGTGGAGAAGATCACTCTAGTGGATTCCAAGACCTCTTCTTGTAATTGAGATTACATACCAATCATTCATCTTTGGGTGACGCTATTGGATCGGTTGGGTTGACCGGTAAGAGAAACAATCCTAAGAGTAAGGTTGCTTGGAGATTGAGAATCGGGGGCTGCCCTTGGGGATTTGTTACGGTTGATTTCGTCTGTATTGCTTTGCTAGTTATCCCTCATTTTCCCCACGAATTCCCCTTTGTGTTCTTGTGTTCTTCATGTTCTTCGTGATTCTTCGCGTTCTTCGTCCCTCCGCATCAAATCCGTGAAGATCGGGCAACCCTAGAGGCTTGGCCTTCACCTGTTTCCCAGCCGCGCTTCGGAACCGGCTCCGGTAATCTGGATTATCCTCAACTGTTGCTCCGAGTCGGATGGGAAAACTGGCTGAGGCCCATGGCCGGGATGCGGCTGTAAAACTAGGATCTGTAGTAGTGCTTGTTTGTGAAACTCATTACTTCTATGGTTATTCTAAATATGTCTCTAGTCTGATTTCATGTGAGGACACACTTGAGTATTAGACTAGCACATGTATTGGTTGACTATGTTTCACAAGTCATAGACATGGAGACGTCAAACTAATAATGTGGACTTATGTTATGAACATAGAGTTGGACTGGCCCACCTTGAGATAACGTAACAACGTTCATAATTCTCTCTCTACACGATGTGTTTGCTTTGTCCCTAGATCTGAGATTGTCGTATGTACTCGAGATGTGAATCGACCTACTTTGGGGCTATCAAACGCTACACCGTGAAAGGGTAGCTATAAAGGTAGTTTACGGGTTTGTCATGAAGCATGCTGCGAGACATAGTCAGTCAAGATGGGATTTTCCCCTCTCTACTTGAGAGAGATATTTCTCTAGCCCCTCGAGTGATCGGAACTAGAAATGCACGACCGTGTTACATAAGGTTAACCTAGTATGGGATTCCGAATCACAGGATCGAGAAAGAGTGGTGAACTAGAAGCTTGACCTCACTACAAGAGAACTGGCCTATAGAGGCACTATTTTAGTCCTGTAGAGACACTTATATTGCCCTTATATAGTTGTAGAGGCATTTTACACATTGTCTCAAAAGTGTCACTACGGGCAGTGTCTCTTAGACTGTAGAGTCGTTTAGTGAAATGTCTATACGTGACATAAGGTCACTTCGTATGGACAATAGGTTGTGTATCTACACACCAAGAGGCACTTTAAAGATACACTTGGAATATGTAAGTATAGGTATAGAGACACTATATGTGACAATTCAGCTTGCCTCTAACATTAGTGTAAGCATTGTATTGTGGCAATGTATCCATCTCTAGAAATAGACACAATTAAGTGAGGTGTTTTATGTAGTCTCTAAAAATATAAAGGCATCACATAGAGACATATAATGTCACGTAGAGGCACCTTGTCATTATATCAGAAGCATTCTTGTACTTCTGTCCTTCTATGAAACTTTTGCTCTCCAAAACATAGACAATATCAAGATTGAATAATTAAGATCATACACTTACAAGTATTATGACATAGGAACACACATAACTGGATACATTTCATGGAAGAAGTAAATATATACATCGAGGGTCCATTAGCTGTATATAAAATGAGTATGAAACTTCAAATTGACACCGGAGTGCATCAGCTAGATGCACATTAAAGGGAAAAACAAAAAAAAACCAAAATGTTCCAAGAACGATTAGAGCAACCCAAACAACAATAGCCTTATAAATACTACCAAACCACTAGACCAAACAATCAAGCACTTAAGAGTTCTCTTCCAAGCTCTTGTTATCAGCCACCACATATGGAGTACTCAAATATAGACCCTGCAATCATCAACCAAGTTGAGTGAGATAAAATAATTAAGAAGTCACAAAAAATATAATGATGTAATATTTTCTTAGGTCGACCTTTGCAACAGCAGAAACTCCAACGTCAAGAATAAAAGCAAACAGACTGCTCCTTGCAACTTGACTTTCCATCATACATTCATGCGATTATGTACCATTTGGTTGAACCCTTAATTGACTAATAATTACCACTTGCGTAGATTAGAGTTTAAAATGGGAAGCTACTTTGCAGGCTTAATTGTGTGTGCATCAATAAACTATTGAAGGAACACATATATACTGGTTGTACAGAGATTTGTGGATAATTTACAAGAAAACTGGTCGAAGGATCCGAATTCTATCTATATATAAAAGGCGTCCCTTTCAGCGCTCTATGGAGGCGCCCACGTCGCGCTGCACTGTAGATCGCTACAGTACGCAATCTATATTGCAGCGTGTCTACAGTGTGTGGCCAGTGCAGCGCGAGCGGCCGCTCCGCGCCGTCCGATCCTGATCCAACGACCCTCTTTTCCATGATAAGATGTACACGAAATATGTGCGCGTCGACGAGTAGGTTTCATTCCCGTGATTGGTTTCGAGTTTGATCGACTCTACCTCCTTAATTTTGGAACCAGATTCGCAAAAATATTTAACGAATTTTGCGCGTTCAGTCGTCCGTTTCAATTTTCCTCTCACGAGCAGATGCATATCCCCCTTCCAAACAACTTTCATGTTTTAGCCTTTTTATTTCGACGGACATATACATATTTCTCTCTAATCCCTTTTTTTTCGCAGTAAAGTCCTCGCGTTTCAAAAAAAATGTGAATCCGTCCTCCGGAATAAAACATTTTGCAGAAAAGTCCACGTGTGCCTTTTTTCAGAAAAGTCCTGCCGTTTTCCAAAAATTGTGAATCGGTCACCCGGAATAAAACATTTTTTCAACAAAGTCCCCACATTTTTGCAACAGTACCCCGGCCGAATCGCGATGAACAGTCTCGGGCACTCCGCAGTACATCGCGGTGAACAGTACCGGTCGCGGATGAACAGTGTCCGGTCGCCGTGAACAGTATCGGACAGTGCACATTTTGTTTCTTTTTCTTTTAGCTTCTTTTTACCCTTTATTTATACTTTTCCTTTCCACAGTAGCGTTCGCTATTTAAATTTTTTCAAAAGCATTTACATAGGTCTATTTCTCAAATAAGTTTAGACTTTTTGACGGTATATTTTTTTGGTCGTATTTTTTGGCTGAAATTTCTCCATCACATTTATATACATCTACCTCCCATACAAAAAAATGCCTAACCGATTTTTCTCTCTTTTCAATTACTACTATATATAAAGGGCGGACAGATTTGCGGCTTCTCAGGCCATCAGCTACTGTTCATCCGCGCCATAGTTTCTGGCCGTCCGATCGTCAATCCAGCGCCCACATCTACCCCCACTCGGTGAACAGTACATGTGAACAGTGCTATCACGTTGAACAGTACGGGTGACCAGTGTGCCGCGATAAACAGTGTACCGCTATTAACAGTACCGTCAAAATGAACAGTCCCGGTCGGATGAACAGTCCGTGATAAACAGTACCGGTGCGACGAACAGTGTACCGCGATGAACAACCCAGGTCAATGAACAGTGTGACGAGATGAACAGTTCCGGTCGATGAACAGGGTGACAAGATAACAGTGTGCCGTGATGAACAGTAATACGCAGAAATTTAGATTAATTTCAAAAAATCCATAACTAATTTATTATACATGGAAAGATATGCTGAACATATCAAAATGTTTTTTAAAAAAATCCTATTTATTTATCTCGAATTCATGAATGTTCCAAAAAATAACCATGGTTATTTGGAATAACAAAATTAACCAACTCTTAACCATATTTAAAATGCCAAAGCTTCCCCCTAATTCACAATGTGGTTAATTTTTTAGAAAATTCAAATGTATATGAATATTTTCCGTACTTCTATAAATTACAGAATATTAAAATGAACTATATCAATATAACCACACGGGCGCGGCGTGTCGCCGCGCCATCTTACCTAGTATAAGACAAAACATAGCTGCAATGATGACACGCCGCGCCATCTTACCTAGTATAAGACAAAACATAGCTGCAATGATAGAGGACGGTGGGCTCATACCATGATCTACAGCATGGGCTCATACCATGATCTACAGCATAAACCGTATTAATTTTTTTTCGAGAATGCCGGGGGGAAGAGAGTTCCCCACCGGTTGTTATATAACTCGAAGCACCCCAAAAAAGGGGGGCAACCAACAGCGTCAAGTGTTACACGAGAAAATTACAGGGGATACAAGGGAAGAGAATACAATGAAAATACATGAAAAAAGACCACTAGAACAGAACAGCAAGAGCCCATGAGAGGCACAAGAGGTGAGGGGTGCAGTCAAGGATCACAATGCCAAGACTCGGCAATCAGCCTCACGCACCGCACCGACGTACGACTCGAACCCCACGGCACAACACAGGAGCACCACCATCATCATCGGAGTGTCAAGCCTAGCACCTAGCACTACCCTAGATAGGGAGCTCCGCCAGAGAGATCGAGACGAAAGCAGGTGGGGAGACATACATTGTGTCGTCAATGAGCAAAGGTGAGCCGAGACGCCACCAAGAACACGAAGCTCCCACACCAGAACAGCAACCAATGGAGGCTCTTGGGCAAGCACATCAACGGGGCCGAGACCACGCGAAGGCCAGCCGAGGAGAGAAACAAACCACCGTCAGCCCCAGGCTGGCCGCACCAACACCACCCAAGCACCCGACAACCACAGGCAACAACAAAACCATCCTTTGTGTCTCGAAGATGGCGCCTCCAAGGAGGTTGTGTTGCCGAGGGCACAACACCGTCATCCGGTCCAGCAAGCCGGAACCTAGGTTTTCACCTGGAGAGCACAAAGCAAAGGTGGTCGATCACCACCAGCAACCGCCGCAGCCCACCACACCTCGTGGAGACCACCAACGGCCAACAGACAGCAGAAGGCGTCAGATCCTCAGGCTGCCGGACGCAGCGCAAGCCACCGTGCCTGCCGAGCACCATGCCGGCGAGGAGCAGAGGAGCGCTGCCCGAGGCCAAGAACCACCACGGTTCCGGGCAGCAGCCCTGCATCACGCGTCAACGCGCTCCATGCGCACCACCGCGCAACTGCCAGGCCGGATCCTTGTACCCGCAGCACCGTCGAGAGGTGGGAAGAAGACCATGTTGCTGCATCTGCACTGCACCACCCAACACGAGGCGGGGGGCAGCACGAGCTGCCGGGGCAGCAAGCCTCCAAAGGAGAATGCTGACGAGGTGGATCTAGGGCGCTCCTTGGATCTGGGGCGAAGGAGCGGGCTCTCGAGGCAGCAGCCGGCCGCCCCTGCCTTCTCCTCGCCAGGCCACCACCAGGGAGCCGCCGCACCGCCGCCGGCAGAGCCGTGGCCGCGCAAGCCCCAACGCCGGAGAGCACCAGATCGCCCCCGTCCAGAACGGGCCACCGCTCGCGCCGCCCGCCGCCGTCGCCACGCCCGAGGGCACGCCTTCGGCTCGAGCACGCCAAGAACACGCAGCCTCCGCGCCATCGTCGAGCGACCGCGCCGCCGCACCCCACGCCGAGCGCCGCGCCCCCGTTAACCGCGCCGGCCCGCGCCGCCACGACAGAACGAGGGAGAATGGAGGTCCCGCCGCCGCCGGCGCCCCCGGGGCTTAGCCCGGCGATGCCCTCTGGCGGCGGCGAGGGGGGAGGATGGAGGAGGAGGGCTGGCGGCGGCGCGCTAGGGTTTCGCCCTGACCGCTCGCGGGGAGCGGACAGAACGAGAACGTGAAAAACTCCAAACCGTATTAATTTAATCTGTAGCACTTTGCTTGCTTCGGCCACCACCCAACATGAACATGCTGCCGCCCCGCTTGCAGATTTAACTAAGAAGGATGGAAACAACCCCTCACTTGCCATGGCCATCAATTCTTGTCTGACAAAATAACAACCATAAGTTCAAATATTTATCTCGCCGTAAGATTATAGCCGTGTCTGTTAACTTATAGAGTAAACTGGACAGAATTTCAACTCCTCTATCTAGAATTCTAGATCATACAAGAAGGTAATGTGCAGATTATACTAGGCAATAGCACAAAGCACATGTATCATGCATGTGACGAGAAGCAAGATTGTGGATGATGTTGAGCTTAGGAAGGAGAGGATAACCTGCTCGTTATGACGCTGATGTAGTGGTGTGGCTCCCGCTCCTCCAACAGATCCATCGTCGAGCTCCATCAGATAGGTGCCCTTGGCCTGGTCACCTGGCTGGCAGCGGTTGGGACAACAGGGGGAGGGGAGGCGGAGGCCACGAGCTGCGGCGGATCGGCAGAGTACAGGCACCAACACGAGGCTACACCGGCCCGGCGGGAGAGACAGAGACCGGACAACGAGGGGTCACGCCGGCCATACGTTGCGTCGTTGTCGACCTCCTGGGCGAGGATTCCTCGTCATGGAGGCATGGAGCATTGGAGCTGCTGCAGCCGGTGCCACAGCCACGAGAGCGGCTGGGGGAGGAGTGCGACGTCAATGAGGGTGGGGAGCGCGTAGAGCACGTGCAGGAGCGGCGCCGCCGTGGCTTCCCAGCCCTTCAGCGTATAGATCTGGGCGAATCAGAGCACCCGCCTGACCTTCTCCTCTCTCCTCCACGTTAGCATCGGATTGATAGTGGGGTGGTGGCGAGCAGAAGTGGGGGACGACGGTCGACGGGATTTGGGGATGAGGCGCGGTCGCAGCAATTGCCTCACGTCAGAGCACGAATCACAAAGCATTCGAACGTCTCATTAGGATTGAACGTCGCGTGTAAAGCACTCACCTGATTTGGGCCGGTCTGTTGGCCCATGTGAGGAGGCCCACTGTGCCGGAAAAACTCAGCACATCGCTAGGCCCGAGTTAGTTTGGGCCGGTTGACTACTGCACAATTACGGCCCGAGGTAGCCACAGCTCGGCACTGTTGGAACAGTAGGATTGCTCTAGAAAATCTTAGGATCTTGTTCGACTTTGAATTAAATCCGGGAGCTACTCGTGCTTTCAACATCCGCATGACCAAAACGATCTTACAAATATGCAAATGTGTGCAGGTCGTCGCTGACGAGGACGCCGGAGGAACAGCGGCGGCGTTGGCTGGACGTGTGCGCCAGGGACTTCCGATCGTGGGACTGGGTGCCGCTTCCTTGGCCGGTGAGGCGACTACGGCGACGGGCTTTGGTCTATTCCTGCTGCTGCTGGGCAGCCTCTTCGTCGCTACCATCCCTATGCTCCGCGTGCGCGAGATTTTTTTTTAATGATATGATTTTAAAAGCGAAATTTGGATCGTAGCACGCTGGGTTACGAAATTTAGCTTTTAGCGCGGCGTCGGCACCGAGCGTGCCGAAACACGCGTTTTGGCGTGGCCTATGCCGACAGATGCATGCATCTGCACGCGCAGACGCAGGCCAGCCACTTTCGGCACGACAGACGCCGAAAGCTGGCTTTCGGCATGGCAAACGCCGAAACCTCGCCACTTTCGGCATGGCAGACGCCAAAACCGCGTAGATAAGACCGCAGCCCGCGCCTCGCCGAGATCTCCGCCTCGCCCGACGCGCCTTCTCTTCTTCCTCCTCTGGTTCGGTCCTGTTCTTGTTGTTCTTCCTCTTCCCCACCAAAAAATTACAGATTGCTGCCCAAAAAAATAGGTACAGCTGGTTAGATTGATTAAAAAGAAGAGAGGATGGTAGGGCATCCAGATTCTGTTGGTGGAGTAGGCATTTGTGGAGGCGTTTTGAGGTGTGGAGGTGAAGGATTTGAAGCAATGGTGGGCAAGAATGGGGGATAGTGGTGGTGTGGGTTGGAGAAGGTGGTGCTGTGGTGGAGCGGTGGTGGCGGTAGATTGAAGCCGGAGAGCGGGAGCGACGGGATTCACACGGGTCAAGGGTAAACCCTAAGTAATCACTAGATGATTTTTGTTTACTGCCGAAATATTTTGGCGGTGAATGCATTAGTCTTAGTGTAGGTAAATTGTGCCGGTGGATTCGTTAGTCGTAGTGTAGAAAAATTTGGTCGGTCGATGCGTTAGTATTAGTGTAGAAATATTTTTGTCGGTGGATGCGTTAGGATTGTTGTAGAAATATTTTGTTGGTGAATGCGTTAGGATTATTTTACAAATATTGTGTCGGTGGATGCGGAAGAATAAATCGAGATATAATTTTACGGTGGATACGGTGGGCGTAATATTTTCCGGACGAAGCCGACACAGGACGAGGAGGAGGATGAGGAGGTGCCTTTGCAAGGCCGAGGGATGCGAGAACACCGCGCTCCGAATCGCTTGTCACCCACCGCGCTCCAAATCGCTTGTCTCGCTACTAAGAATTTCCCCAAGTGGAACTACCCTATTGTCTACCTGCAAGTTGGAGGAAATCCGCGCAAGATACTCGGCCGCGTTCGTGTGAAACCCGGACATTCGCAAGGACCAAGACAAACCATGTTCGACTGCTTGCACTCCACTCATTACCCACCTCTGTTTGGAGGGGGTTATATAGGACGTGAAGAGAAGAAGTGGCGGGAAACGTTGGCGGAGAAATAAGGCGGGAGAAAACGGCGGGAAAAAATATGGCGCGAAGCGATGGCGGGGAAAAAGGGCGGGAGAAAATGGCGGGGGTACTCGGTGGCGGAAAAAATATGGCGCGAAGCGGTGGCGGGAAAAAGGGTGGGAGAAAATGGCAGGGAAACTCGGTGGCGGAAAAAAAATGGCGCGAAGTGGTGGCGGGGAAAAAGTGCGGGAGAAAATGGCGGGGGGACTGCGGAAAAACGGGGAAAACCAGTATCGGCACGGCCCGTGCCAAAACTGGCCTGTCGGCAGGCCCGTTACGCGAGCTTCTCGGTGATCATGCACCTTTCGGTACGGGCCAGGCCGAAACCGCACTTTCGGCACGGCCCATGCCGAAAGCGGGATGTCGGCATGGTCGGTGCCGAAAGCTGGAGCTTTCGGCCCAGCCCATGCCGACAGCGCGCTATTTGTGAAATTTTCATTTTCTCCGTGCTATGATTCAAATTTCCACTTTAATATTGTATTATTTAAAAAAAATCTCACGCGCGCTACATGTATCTTTTTTTAGATAAAGAATGTATATTAATATCGCGGAGATACAAATTACACCCAGCCTCTGCAACAACGCAATAAACAAAGTTATTACGGATGCACACAGCCGAAAGACAATAAGAAGAAGAAATAAAAAGAAAAGTCCCGCTACAGAGTTACAGTCCTTGCAGCAGCCGCACAACCACCACCAAGACACCACCTGATGTCCAATTCTTCAAAAGCAGCGCCTACAAGAAGAACAGTGCCAGACACAACCAATTAAGGCCAGACCTTGGGTTTTCACCCTGAAGATAGTCCCCGCTCTCAAAACAATGTCTTCAGCAAGACCATTGCCAGGCACAACCAATTAAGTCCTGACCTTGAGTTTTCACCCTGAAAGGTAGGACTTTGAACTTCACCTGTGATGTTGCCCCCACTAACAAACCGCTGCTCCGTCTCCTGCAACTCCAAGCAAGTTCCTCATCGCCGCAAAGCCTCCAATCACCATTTGCTAGTCCTTTGATCTCAGCTTTCATGACATTTCTCGCCTCTGACTACACCATGGATTTGCCCATGATGGCACAGAAGCAGAGCTTCACGCCGCTCCCTCCGGCGCGACCTAATCCCTCCGATCCAGCAATCTCTAGGAATTAGCCCATGAAAGATCACCGGCGGAGCCTTCCGAAACTCGACACTCTTGCCAGATCAAGGTACCGGCGTCAAGCCGATCTTCATCTTCGCAGCGAGAGCAACCCTAGGACCACCACCAATTATTCGGGCTTACCAGCCGGCCCCCACGCCGCCGGACCGCCGCCATGCCACCTGCCCAACCGACAGCAGTGGCACACAGCCAGAGCCGAAACGAGCCCCGCGTCACCACGAGTGCCCCGCCCGAGCACCTCGAGGCTGCACTGGATGCCACCGTGCAGCAGTGGCCCTCCGACCCAGATCGGATCCAGTGGGATCCAGATCGGGCCCGGGCGACGCAGGATCACAGCTTCGGCCGCCGCCGTCGCACACCGCCGCCACCTCCACCCTCACGGCCTTCTCCTCCTCGCCCCAGCTCCTCCAGAGCTCCACCATGCGCCACCGACCCGCAACTCCATCTCCCCGCGCGTGGAGCTGAAGGCTGGGTGCGATCCTTGCCCCCCGTCTTGGACGGCTGGGCGCCGCCACCACCGCCGGCGCCGGCGGCAGCAGCGGCCGGCGGCGCGCAGGATCTGAAGCTTTTTGGACTAGGGATTGGGAGCCTCCAGAGCCGCCGCGCGGGGGCGGCCCGGGAGGGAGGTACTCTTCTCTGAACTTAGCTCAACCACGTACGAATTCAACAAGTTCGGTTTGTCCTAAAACATCACGTATCTTACAAACATGTATCTTACAAACATGCATCTTACATTCAACAAGTTCGGTTTGTCCTAAAACACCACGTATCTTACAAACATGTATCTTACAAACAAGTGGCGCTACATGTATCTTACAAACATGCATTCCCATATTATAAAAACATCCTGTATCTGAGAACACCATTTGATTGAGGCTAGCAAATTAGCTTTGTTAACTAGGAGCAATATAAACATTCGAACCATTTGAGCCGCTAACACCATGTATCAAGGAGGTGATAAGCGTGATCACCAGCAGGACCTTCAGCAGGATGGCCAGGAACCGGGCATGGGGAGTGAGAGCCACAGTTCTCACTGTTGTGACCATCATCAAATAGAGCCCGAGAGCTACCGTATAGAAGAACAGGAACCCGAGTGCGCTGGCTGGGCCTACCATTGAGTTCCCGAAGACCACGGTGATGATGCCGCCACAGTTGACAATGTCTCCTGACATCTCAAATATACGATCAAAATGTTGATCATCTTCATCGTTATTGGTGTCTTGATCTTGATTAGCTCTCTCAACATCGGCATTTTGAACAGCTTCATTGCCGGGCCTTCTTTGTTGCATAACCCCAAGCTTCAATTTAAGTTGAAGGAGGGCAACAACAATCGGGAGCGGCACGAGGAGAATGACATAGCCATAATACTTGTTGAAAGAGACAAGCAGGAGGTATGACACTAACACTAGAAGGAACCATGAGAGGTAGACCAATGCATTGCCCCACTTTGGCGGCATCAATATTGAGAGTGCCGCATCTGCAATGAAGGCAGCTCCAATGGCGATCTTGAAAGCTACTTTTCCAGTGGAGAATGACGTTGATGCAGAACCAAGGTAAGTGGCCAATATGCTGATTGCGAACACAAGATTCTTGAGAGAGTATTTGTGCCAGCGTTTCCGCTTCTCCTCCGTCTCGCCGGTCACCCCCTCCTGCTCGCCGATGACCTCATCAGCGGCCACAACAGCCCAGCTGGCGCCGGAGGACAGTTGATCATGGCCATGGTCGCGGGCCCACGGCTGTTCTGTCTGCACCAGTCCGTATTCATCCTTGGGTTAAAAGAGGCAAGAAAACCAATTCGTTAGGCAATGTTTACTTTTGAAGTTCTAATTCTTTAAAGTGAAGCCCCTCAATTTGCAAGGTAGAATTTCATCAATTATATATATGACCGTGGACCGTGGTCATTGTTGATCCTGATTAGGGTTAGGGAATGGGGGTTTTTCATTTTGGCCTTCTATCCAACTACACTACACACTAAGCAATATCATTAATTCATTATTGATTTCATTCATTTTTGCTTGATTTCCTACAACGTCATAGTACTGTAGATTATATGAATAGTCTTAGAGAGCTAATCGCCAAAGGTTCTCCAGCCAAGTTAGTTAGGGGCTCTTGTTCTTCAGGTCCTGAGTTCGACCCCCCGTGGGAGCGAATTTCAGACTGAGATTAAAAAAATCCCCTCGTCTGCCTCCGGTCGCTCAAGCAGGCTACGGTACACCTGTGTAAGCACATGTGTAAGGGTCGGACAGGGGTTCGGGGGTTTTCTCGACTTGCATGAGAAGGACTTCATTTTAACAAAATGCCAGGGGTTCGGAGGTTTTCTCGACTTGCGTGATAAGGACTTCATCTTAACAAAATGTCTGGGGGTCTAGTTTTTTTTCTTAGAGAGCTAATCAAGTTCCTACAAAACAAAAGTTACAAACTAGGGCCGAGTGCGCGTTGTGCTCTTCTTTTCTTTTAACCGGCGCGTGTTGTGCTGTCTCGGTGCATGCCACGCAGCGTGGCTATGCCCGTGCCGGCCTGGCGGCCTGCGCAGTGGATTCTTGCCAAAGGGTCCCAAGAACGCCAGGAACCTTCTCTCTTGTGGTAGTGATGCCGCAGGACAACAAACCAACCGGAATGAACAATTTGTCTCAAGATCGCCAGCCCTCACGCACTGAATTATCACTTGCAGGCTTAGCAAGCTGATTTTTCTTCTGAGAAACATATGGTATAGCAAGCCGATCATTACGAGCGTTTAATATATTTATTAATAAAAGGAGATGACTCTCCCACCACGGTGGTCTAGAAAAAAAAAGAGAAATAGCCTAGAAATTCTCACAAAAAAGCAAAACATCCGGCCCTTGGTTTGATAGACTCTAATCCTTTAGCCATTAGATCCAAAACACTTCAAAATTACCCACCTCTTCCATTACGTAAAAACTTACCTAAATTATCCTTAAAACTTGCCTCAAAATTACCCACCTTGCCATTACATATAAGTGTACCCAAAAGCCCAGCGCGTGCGCCTCTCGGGCCACGCTCCAGGTGGCCGACCAGTGCTCCTGTCGTTCTGGGAGAAATCTCCTCCTCCGCCACCTTTTTCTTACATTTTTTCATTCAGACCCATACAGTTTATTATATATACAAACAAACTTTCAAGTTATTGGGTAATTAAAATTTAAATGTTAATAGCAATCAAATTTTAAATTTGATTTTCAATCCATTATATCATACTGCTCCTTGCGATTTTATCTACAAAATAAGATCTCATCTGACTATGTTCAGAAGAAACAAATGACATGTAGAGTCTATATATTATATTAATAGTTTGGTAAATTACAATCAAAACAAAAAAAATCCATTGTTCACGTTTTTGCATGGCCTCGCATTTTTGTATGGTGCACAATATCGCAAACCAAACATATTCTTTAAAAAAATTGTATGGCTATATACATAAGTAAAGCTACAAGCTTACAATCATCTATACTGTTCATAACATGAGTTATCAATTTTGAACCAATATCGACATATGTTGCTTGGATCGCTCCGTTTTTATTGTTTTGTCAATCTTGGTATTGTGATATGTATTATTGTTCTACACAATGATTTAAAAAATATATCAAAATAAAAATAATCTATCATACTTTTATATCACTTTCATTTATTTATATCTCATACGTGCCAAAACCTATCAACCTAACCCTTTCTTAGACAAAAATTTAACTTTCGTGAGAAACCAGACACATCACTAATATATTAAATTAATTATAGATTTAGTTTATATCTTATTAGATAATATCATAAAATAAAACATACTATATTATGACTAATCCGCGCAACTGCGGGGACCTCTAGCTAGTTGATTTTGAAAAATTAACGATTGCTACTTCGTAAGAATATATACTACATTAAGAAACAAGGATGATGATAATTGTTACCTCAGGAGAACTGCCGGCACCAAGTGGGACTTGGGCCAAATGGAGAGTTGATCCATCGTGGATGTTGTAATCTTGCAGGGTGCGGTCATCGTCGAGCGGCAATCCATCCAAGACAAGTTGCTGTTGCGTCCCACCGCCGCGGACCGTCCCACCGCCGCGGACGCACAAGACCAGATTAAGACTTGACCCGTAGGGATGTTGTAATCGGCCAGGGTGCGGTCATCGTCGTCGAGCTTCTGTCCAGCAAACACCAAGTAGTGCTGAGCCGGGGGAATGCCCTCCTTGTCAGAAATCATATACTTGACACCCGCGATTGTCTTGGAGAGATCCAATTCGAGTGTGAATTTTCGACCCGAATGCATTATAACAACTATCCCAAGTCGACCAGGGGCCAAATGGAGAACTGAATTCTCCTCGATGCTACTTCCTTGAGTGCTCCCTCCAACGACACGGCGGCGGCGGAGCCCCTCATCGTTTCCGGCGCCGGCGAAAGCGGCAGGGCGCTGGACCAGGGGCATGCCTTCCCTGCGGTGTGCCTCGGTGCTCTCCATCTGAATGAAGGATAGGGAAGGGGAACACATGTGGATCAGTAGTGAACAAATCCTAATAAAAGATGGCCTAGGCGTTACCATGACTCCATGAGAGCAGTGCAGATCAGTACATACCGTGAATGGAAGGAGATACCGAGATATGATCCGATTCGAGTTTGAAGGTGATTTCCGCTTCCTTTGTTGCCTACTCCTACATAAATAACCCGGCTTGGTAGGAGATTTCCTTATGCAAAGCGCGTCCCTTTATCGAAAAAAATGCAAAGCGCGTCCCTTTATCGAAAAAAATGCAAAGCGCGTCCCTTTATCGAAAAAAATGCAAAGCGCGTCCTGTGGCCGGCACTCGTCAACAGAAACGCCCACCGTGTGTGAAGGGCAGAACCGGCCAAATGAAGGGCGTTGATAACAAGGCCTGGTGGAGAATTCGGAGGACTTTTTTATTCTTGGCCGGATCGAGCACACGCATAAATGCTCAAGTTGGGTTGGCCTGGCAAGAACAATTCTATTTTTTAGGGTTTAACCAAGATCAAGGAAACTTTTCCGTCACTCTGGGAACTCAGAATTAGGATCACCAGTCTATCAGTCCATATATGCATCTCCGCAAACTTTACTGTCTTGATATGAAAAGAGTCGTTTGAGGCTAAGAACCAACTATCGTTCAGTTGAATAAAAAAATAAAAAGTTCTAGTCAACCATTGTTAGCCGAACAAATCTGCATACGTATTTCTTATGTTCATTATGACGCACGCATCTCTCACTCTCAGCAAATTAGCTAGCCTCGTTTTGTCTGCACCCCACGCCTCTTCTGCCTCCTACACAGTTCCTCCTTCGGATCACAGCTGCCGTAGGATAACGATCACGACTACATACATAATTAGGGCAACTTGCTACCGGTTTGTTGCGTGGTTCGGTCATTTGGATGACATGATTGAGAGGATTTGTTTGTTTCTTCGGTTTCATTTGTCACCGTGAGCGAGGGCTGGTTCTGTAGCGCACCTAGTGATGGCCAAATGGGCTGGGCTTTGTGGGCCGCCCGAAGCCCAGTTGAAAAGCACGGCCCAGGCATGGCACGGCCCGAAGTTAATTGGACCATGCCTGGCCCGGCCCACTTTTCGTGCCGTGCTTGGGCCACTACCTGGGCACACAGAGCGGCACGGCCCGGTCCACCTAACGGTCGGCACGCGCAGCCCGCGGGTGACCTAGCACGGCACGGCCCACCTAGCCCGCCTTCCTGGTGTATATAACCCGCGCCCTCCCGCGGCCCCCTTCCAACCCCAACCCTAATTCATTTCCCCCTCCCCCACTGTCGTGGTATTTTGCACGGCATATGCCATCAAGGGATGACTTAGTGGGTGGGGCCTCAGGGCGCGAACGATGGCGCTCCGACGGGATTGGGCACGAGCACGGGGAGACCGAGACGTACCCAGGTTCGGGGCCCTCGCGAGGAGGTAAAACCTCCTACTCCTGCATTTGTGTGTATATATGGTGGAAAACATCCGTGTTACATGGTTGCTCCTCGAGCTGTATATGCTCCTAGCTAGAGAATGAGCTTGAGAGGGGAGCGAGCTGGAGAGCAAGGAGCTCCTGGCTTGGAGAGCTTGGGCCTCTCGTGCCTCTCTCCTATCTTCGCCTCTATGTTTGCCTAGAAGAGGCTTCAGCATGCTTCGACCTCCGCTTGGGCAGCGCTTCCGCCCCTCCTCTGTTTTTCTCCCCCCCCCTCTAGAGGCTCCCTGGTGCACCTTATAAAGGTGGTGCCCAGGGGACAAGGGGTGGCCCGCGGTGAGGCGGGCACAGCAGAGCACTGCAGCGCACAGTGCTCCTATTCATCTACAGCGTTCTTCCTTCATCATGCTCATCTACAGGGTCCGGGTACATGCATGGCTGTCTTGGTCGCGTGTGTCCGATGAGACGCTGTGGTGGACTTCATCTTGGCCCCGCGAGGGAGGCCTCGCGGGGTGCGGGTCTTGGCGAAGGCTTGGCCCCGCGAGAGAGGCCTCGCGGGGTGCGGGTCTTGGCGATGGCTTAGCCCTACGAGGGAGGCCTCGCGGGGTGCGCCCTCACGAGAGGGGCTTGACGAGGTCTTGGCCTGACGAGATCTTGGCCTCGCGAGGGACAAGGGCTTGGCGAGATCCGGGCCTCGCGGGGTGCGGGTCTTGGCGATGGCTTGGCCGTGCGAGGGAGGCCTCGCGGGGGCCTGACGAGGTCTTGGCCTGACGAGATCTTGGCCTCGCGAGGGACAAGGGCTTGGCGAGATCCGGGCCTCGCGAGGGACAAGGGCTTGGCGAGATGCTGGCCTCACGAGAGACGAGGGGCTTGGCGAGATCCTAGCCTCGCGAGGGACAAGGGCTTGGCGAGTTCCTGGCCTCGCGGGGGAGGTCTCGCGAGGAACAAGGGGCTTCCTGAGATCCTCTGCTGGTCTTTTGATACCCCGGGGATTATTCCCCTGACAGTAGCCCCCGAGCTCGGGGAGGTTTGGAACCGGTACGGCTTGAAACCTGCGTGAGCTCAAGAAAAAGAAAACGTTGTCGTTGCAGATGTCGTTGTAGATGTCGAAGTCGAGTTCCGGATGGCGAAGTCGGCTGATCGTTTCGGGTACGGAATCCGGTCCGCATCGAGTGATCCTCACCCGACGTCAGGGATGACGTCGGCCACGACGCGCTGCGTAGAGCGCATGACGCCTCTTCGGTTTTATGTGCGCAGGATCTTCTGTGGCAACCGCCCACATGCGAGATCTTCTGCGATGACTGCCTGTTTGAGTGGGGTCGTGGCTAACCGTTACTTGCCATGTGGCGTAATTATAGGGAGTTACCATTTCTTCCCCCCTCTAAATATTCACCGCCACGAGGGGAAAGAAACTACTGCTTGCCATCTTCTCGCTCTCCGTCCTCTTCCTCTGCTCTGCTCCCCCGCTTCCCACGTGCCAACAAAGGCACGTGACTTTCAGCGCCAGACACCACCAAAAATCTCGTCAACAATGAGCGAGCGCGGCGCTTGGTGCGGCTCAAGGGCGAAGCTCATTGACGTGCGGCGACATCAGCGTGAGGGCCACTTGCCGTCAGCGTCCTTGGTGGAGGCCCTCATTCCGGCCGCCGACGAGGTCGAGCCTAACCCCAGGGACGGCGAGCGGGTCCTCTTCCTCTCCCACATCGAGCGTGGGCTGGGGCTCCCGGTGAGCCCATTCATGCGGAGCTTCTTGGGCTTCTTCGAAATCCAGCTACATCACCTAGGCGCCAACGCAATGCTGCAGCTGGCCTGCTACTGCGCCCTCTACAAGGCCTATCTCGGGATATCGCCAAGCGTCGGGTTCTTTCGGTCGCTCTGCTACCTCAAGGGGCAGCCGAAGAAAGGGGGCGGGCCCTCGTCGACTGCGGCGCTGCTTCGGTCCAGGCATGAGCCGGAACCGGCCTCTTCAAATTCGCCCTCATCGACTCCGTGCGGAAGTGGTAGAGGAGCTACTTCTATATGCAGAACTTGACGGAGGTGGACATGATCGGGCTGCCTCCATATGTACCCGGGGAGCTGGCCAAGGTGAATTGGGGGGCTCCGAAGGGACGCGCGCACATGGAGGAGGCGACATTGCTCTCCAGGATGAAGAACACGATCTCTGCCGGGCTGACGAGCCGGGACCTGGTGCTAGCCTGGATGGCGCTACAGGAGCGGGCACATAAAATGTGTTTTCTTTCCGGGTGGAATGACCCGACTCGGACGTCCCAGGCCGCGCTCCCATACGAAAACTTGGTCGAGTAGCTCGGTTCCATCTCGAAGGAGACGCTGGAGGAGGAGGACTGGACCTGGGGCATGGCACCGTACAGCCGCGAGAACCAACCTCCAGAGGTGAGTGCCCGCTACTGTGGCCTGCTTCTTGCTTCTTCTATGTTTTCTCTTTGGTGATTCGTGGCCTTTTGCAGATATTCAAATGCCAGAAAGCCGAGAACACGCGGCGCGGCGACTTCGCCATGGACCTGCCCGAGTCGTCTGATGGATCCACGCATGTCCACGACCTGGATGGTGATGATGGGGCCACCGAGGAGGAGGTGGGCGAGAGCCAGGAGGATTTGGAGCTGGAAGCGAGCCACATCGATGGCTCGCCGACTGCCTCGGGTAGGTCGGCTTCTCCACGCGACCTCAGGGCTTGATCGGATGAATGGAGTGAAGGCGTTGCCTAGGCTCCGGTCGCAGACTCTAGCGTTGTCGAGGTGTCGCGTCCGGCTTCTCCTCTGCCGACTCGGCGGCTCAGGTCGGCAGACGTGCCGAGCCGAGAACCCGACGCACTGGCTCCGAAGAGGGGACGTGACGGGCCTGCCTGGAAGGTCGTGTCGAAGAGACAGTGAAGGCAGGCGGTACGGCCCGAGATCGAAGGGTAAGCTTGCTGTTTGGCGCTGCATCCAAGTGCTTGCTTCTTTTTTCTCTGGTCTTGATGGCTTTTCCTTGGCAGGGACGCGAGGTCGCTGGCTTGCCCGAGCGTGGCTCCAGGGGCTTATCCGTTGCAGAGTGCGGTGGGGGACTTGGAGGTGAGCTCCGTAGCGCAAAACCGGGGCGACCCCTGACGTGGAGCCCACGGTGGTCAGTGCCACGGCCAGCGCTCCCACACGCCCGGACGCCGTCATCGAGCCGTCGGGTCCTCAGCCTGACACTGAGGCCATGGAGGAACCGCCGGCTGCTTCGGAGCCCGCTGCTAGCGAAGGAGGCCGTGTCGAGGCCGTGGCAGCTCGTGATAAGGAGGTGGCGCTAAGTGCCATTGTGGCAGCTGCGGGGGAGAAGACGATGAAGGGGGAGTCGGGAGCATGGCTCCTCCTGCCGTTCCAGCCCCGCAACCGGTCGTGTCACTGGGCACTGTGCCGGGTATTTCTCTTCAGCCGACACCGCATCGTCAGCTGCCCGCGCCTCTGCACGTGATCGGCGAGCTGGAGAAGGGCTTGGAGGCCGAGTTAGCCGGGTTCAGGGTCCTCCGGGAGTCGGTTGAGGTAAAGTTCTCTTCTCTTCTCTTGCTTATGTTTTGCTCGGGTGCCCGAAACCGGTTGCTGGGAACCGACTGGGTCTTATTCTTTCCTCGGGAGCCCAGAGCCGGTAGCTAGGAACCGACTGGGTCTTATTCTTTCCTCGGGTGCCCGGAGCCGGTTGCTGGGAACCGACTGGGTCTTATGCTTTCCTCGGGTGCCCGGAGCCGGTTGCTGAGAACCGACTGGGTCTTATTCTTTCCTCGGGTGCCCAGAGCCGGTTCCTGGGAACCGACTGGGTCTTATTCTTTCCTCGGGTGCCCGGAGCCAGTTGCTAGGAACCGACTAGGTCTTATGCTTTCCTCGGGTGCCCAGATCCGGTAGCTGGGAACCGACTGGGTCTTATGCTTTTCCCAGGTGCCCGGAGCCGGTAGATGGGAACTGACTAGGTCTTATGTTTTTCCTGGGTGCCCGGAGCCGATAGCTGGGAACCGACTGGGTCTTATGTTTTTCCCGGGAGCCCAAAGCCGGTAGCTCAGAACCGACTGGGTCTTATTCTTTCTGATGTCTTGCTTCTTTCCAGCACGAGCTTTGGGAGCCGGTGGACCGGAACCAGGTGCTGGAAGGTCAGGTGCGACAGCTCGAGAAGCAGCTCGAGGAGGCTCAGGGTCGCGCCGATCTGTCCGACTCCTACCGGAAGGATGTCGAACGGCTGAAGGCTCACGTGGAGCGGCTGGAGAAGACCAACGCCGAGCGCGAGGGTGAGTATGACAAGCTTGTTGGGTGGAAGGACAACTTGTCACTCCAGATGGATGAAGCGAAGAGGACGGTGGAGGAGGCCACCAGCGCGCTCATCAAGCAACGGGAGGCTTTCGATCTTATGGATCGGGCGGAGAAGGAGGGCAGGGCGTAACTCGACCGCATCGACCAGGCCATCCTCCGTAAGTTCCGACTTCGCGGCTTCTTGCTCGGGCTTCTTCTGCCTCTATCTAAACTCGTTCATCCGGGTGCAGGCTTTTACTCGGACGCTGGCGAGACGGCACCCGACGGGGAGTTCCGGCTGGCCGGGGCCGCGGTCTACGATGCCTTGTGGCCGGGTGAAGGTGGATCTGACGATGCTTCTCGTGTCACAGCCCGCCTTCGTGCCGTGCCCAATGCCCTGGACACCTTCCAGGACACGGCAGCCCGTGGAGGGGCCGAAATGGCTTTCGCGACGATGCTCTCCTGGTACAAGGGTGTCAACATCGCGCAGCTCGGTGCCGGCTTCCGGGCTGGGACCCGGTTTGAGGACTTGCACAGGACTTAGGGTGTCGCGCTTGCCGCCAGCCGGATCCAGAGGATGGTCGACTTCGACGACATCGTGGACGAGGTGGAGGAGCCGTCGAAGGTGCCCGGGCCGAGCCAGGGGCCGACGACCACACCTGAGCCGAGTCAGGGGCCAACAAAGTCAACCGGGCGGGGCCTCGAGCCGACGAAAGCACCCGAGCAGCGCCAGGTGTCGACAAGTTAGACTTGGTCCCCGGGATGCCAGGCATAGTTGTAGTGGGCCTCTTTCTTTGCATTGAACTCGTTATATATTTTTGTGAACTTGGCATGGGAGCTTCGACTCCTTTAGTTATCTTGGCTTACATGCTTTGCCCTTTCCTTGCTTTAGTCTTTGTCTTGACCCGGTGAAAGCGTATCCACCGGGTGTCCCCTAGCCCCGAGTTTTGGGTCGGTTCACCGAAGGGGAGCCGGGTTGGAACTCTTTGCTTTTGCTTGCTTGAGTGTCAGGTTTTGAGCTGGTGTCGGTTGTTGAGTGTCGGGTTCCGGCTCGTCGAGGGGAGCTGGTACATACGTCGGGTTTCCTGCACGGTTTGCCACCCGGGCACAGGCTCTTGCCGGCTGGTCAGGCGGGTTGCGGTCTGCAGCCGGATCCGAAGAGATGCCAGGGCGCGTACGACACAGTACTTTGATCTAGCATCCGAATTCAGGCGCTTTGAGGAGTCGGCGACCGCTCTCACCTTAGGTGTTTTTCACGTGTTAGCGACCTCGGGCTTTTGTTCTTGCCAGCCGAACTGCCGGGTTGCGGTCTGTGGCTAGAACCGAAGAGTGGGCCTCTGGTGCTGCTACACGCTACTAAACCATGCCTTGGGGAAAAAGGGGCCGCAACGACTGGCCAGCCCCCGGGTGTGAGCCCAGGAAACCGGCAAAACCACAGGTAAAGCAAAAGTTTAAACTTCCTCTGGGGCCAGCCCACGAGTGTCGGATGGGGCTGCCTACCTTTCCTTTGGGGTTGGCATCCTCGCGTGCGGGCTGCTAGCCGACGCTTGTTGTTGGCCATCACCAGGGCGTCATTGTAGACCGAGCGGGGGAGCACCGCAGGCGGGTGCTCGCTTGATGTGCCAACGAAGTAGACGCGTGGTCGTTGAAGTAGTCGCGGCTTGTGCGTGACGTAGTTGAATGCGTCGAGCGTCAGGAGTGAGGCCTGACGCGATGCGCTGGTTACAAGCGGTGAGTGGTCCCGCTGAGAATGGGACTCCAGTCGCCGCTAGGCCCCATGGTGGGCGCCAAATGTCGTGGTATTTTGCACGGCATATGCCATCAAGGGATGACTTAGTGGGTGGGGCCTCAGGGCGCGAACGATGGCGCTCCGGCAGGATTGGGCACGAGCACGGGGAGACCGAGACGCACCCAAGTTCGGGGCGCTCGCGAGGAGGTAAAACCCCTACTCCTGCATTTGTGTGTATATGATGGAAAACATCCGTGTTACATGGTTGCTCCTCGAGTTGTATATGCTCCTAGCTAGAGAATGAGCTTGAGAGGGGAGCGAGCTGGAGAGCAAGGAGCTCCTGGCTTGGAGAGCTTGGGCCTCTCGGGCCTCTCTCCTATCTTCGCCTCTATGTTTGCCTAGAAGAGGCTTCAGCATGCTTCGACCTCCACTTGGGCAGCGCTTCCGCCCCTCCTCTGTTTTTCTCCCCCCCCCCTCTAGAGGCTCCCTGGTGCACCTTATAAAGGTGGTGCCCAGGGGACAAGGGGTGGCCCGCGGTGAGGCAGGCACAGCGGAGCACTACAGCGCACAATGCTCCTATTCATCTATACCGTTCTTCCTTTATCCTGCTCATCTACAGGGTCCGGGTACAGGCATGGCTGTCTTGGTCGCGTGTGTCCGATGGGACGCTGTGGTGGACTTCATCTTGGCCCCGCGAGGGAGGCCTCATGGGGTGCGGGTCTTGGCGAAGGCTTGGACCCGCGAGAGAGGCCTCACGGGGTGCGGGTCTTGGCGATGGATTGGCCCCACGAGGGAGGCCTTGCGGGGAGCGCCCTCATGAGAGGGGCCTGACGAGGTCTTGGCCTGACGAGATCTTGGCCTCGCGAGGGACAAGGGCTTGGTGAGATCCGGGCCTCGCGGGGCGTGGGTCTTGGCGATGGCTTGGCCCTGCGAGGGAGGCCTCGCGGGGTGCGCCCTCACGAGAGGGGCCTGACGAGGTCTTGGCCTGGCGAGATCTTGGCCTCGTGAGGGACAAGGGCTTGGCGAGATCTGGGCCTCGCGAGGGAGGCCTCGTGAGGGACAAGGGCTTGGCAAGATGCTGGCCTCGCGATGGAGGCCTTGCGAGAGATGAGGGGCTTGGCGAGATCCTGGCCTCGTGAGGGAGGTCTCGCGAGGGACAAGGACTTGGCGAGTTCCTAGCCTCGCGAGGGACAAGGGGCTTCCTGAGATCCTCTGCTGGTCTTTTGATACTCGGGGATTATTCCCCTGACACCCGCCGCCCCTCTCGCCTCTCGCCCTCTCAGCTCCTCGCCTCCTTCGCCTCTGGCCTCTCACCTCCCCCTTCCCCTCTTCTTCCCCAACGATGGCGAGCGAGCGAGATCTCTTACTCGGCTCTGCAGGTCTTCCGTGTCGCCGGCTCGCCGCGATGTCACCTGAGATCTCTTGCTTGGCTCCTTGCCTCCTCCGCCTCCAGCCTCTTACCTTCTCCCTTCCCCTCATCTTCCCCGACGACGGCGAGCGAGCGAGATCTCTTGCTCGGCTCTGCCAGTCTGCCGTGTCGCTGGCTTGTTGGATCTTGTCCCCACCACCCTTCTATTGCTTGCTACCTGCCGACCTTGCAACTAGCCCCCACCGCCTCCTGTTCGTGCTTCGGTCGTCATCTATGTCGCCAGCTGGGGGCTCTCATCTCCAGATCTGGGCTCCAGCCTCCGAAAGGTAACTTCCTTGCCTCCCCCGCCTTCTTTCCCAACTCTTTATGTTGTCGCGTGTTAGATCGGTGAATTGTTTGTTGCAGGTGGCCATCGAGGTGCCGGAGCCGGAGATGAAGGAGCTCGATATGGATACCTTTGCTGAGGACCTCTACATCACGGGTGAGGACGGGGAGGGCAACCGGGACGTGAAGGGAGATGCGCTATTCGGGAGCGTGGTTCCTCCGATCGAGGTAGGTGGCGGAGATGGTGGGCCGACGGGAACGTCGTTGACCGGGAGCACGGCGGCGAAGAGAAGGAAGCGGGCGAACTCGTCGGCCGTCTGGGACTTCAACGAGCTCTACGGGGACATCGATGTCGAGCAGGTCAGGTATGGTGCTAAGTGCAACTACTGTAAGAAAGTTCTTTCTGCTCGTTCTAGTGGCAGCACTGGCCATTTAGGCCGACATGCTGCTAAGTGCCGCAAAGACCATGCATGCTGGTAAGAGGCAAGCTAACTGGGGAAAACTATATGTTGATTCTGGTTCTGAAGGTTCTTTCAGCTCATCCTCTACTTCTACTCCTCTTGGTCCCTCTCGTTTTGCTCCTACTTCTTCTGCTGCACATGCATGTATATCTGAGCCGACGACGTACCTCGACAGTGACAATGTCACTGAGTTCTAGGACAACTTCAACATACTTCATTGGTGGCATCAGCATAAGCTTACTTATATTTTCCTCTCCATTCTAGCTAAAGATGTCTAACAATCCCTGTGTCCACCATCTCCTCAGAATCTACGTTTAGTCTTACTAGCAGGGTGCTTGTGGAACAACGGTGACAGCTCACGAGTGACATGGTGGAGGTGATCACCTGCCTGAAGGACTAGGAGCTAGGCGAAGCACAAGCTCAACACATGGTGGATGACAAGGATCTAGAAGCTGCTTTCGAAGACTTGTAGCTGGATGATTGTCCTCCTCCTGTTGCTGCACCTGGACTAGCTGGAGCCTTGTCTGTGTGATCCTAAGATGTAATTTTTTTAAGTGTTGAACATTTGAACTCTAAGAGTTGTGTTGTACTCTTTTTTCCTTTCAAGGGTTTTCCCATTTAGATGATAGTCTTACAAATTGTGGGTTTTTACCTAGAAAGGTTTTTAATGAGGCAGCCAAACTTTGTATTAAACAGCTCACCTAATGAATATTTGGTTTGGTTATGGGATTCTGTTCTTGGGGACTTGGGGAGTTGTGGTTTTGGGTTTTGAACTTCTGTTGTTGTATTTTGGATTCATTGTGCAATTCTGATTTCTGAGTTGATTGCTGTGTTTTTGTATGCCGGGCTTCACGGGCTAGAGGGCTTTCGTGTCGCCCGAGCCCAGCGAGCTAATCGTGCCGGCACGACACGGAGCTGAGGCACGCGTGTCATGCCTGGGCCTGAGGCTAGGCACGTCGGGCGGCACGGCACGACATGGTTCTTAAACCGCGCTATGCCAGGCACGGTTTGATCATGCCGTGCCCAACTGGGCCCATGCCGTGCCGTGCCGCCCATTTGGCAATCACTAAGTTCACGCAAGATAAAATAGTGATAGGGTCGGACTTGTCATAAAACAAACGAATCCGTCACTATGCCAGAAACGATTTGTGCTGGCACTGGCCAATTAGCATGCTGGTGGGCGACGCAAGCACCCGCCAGCACAGATTGCCCCATCTCCACAACTTAATTGTAGGCTCTCAACAATATACCGCGAGCTCCCAAATCTCCGGAACAACAACCACCGTCTAGGGCACTCCAAGTACCCAAGAGGAACAAGCTCTAGGGCACTCCAAGTACCCAAGAGTCACGAGCTTCTCAACTTCAACTTCCACAAATCTTCGTGGAGAACTCAAACCGATGCAACCAATGCAATGGGCAAGAACACAAGAAGTGCTCAAGTCCTTTACTCCCAAATTCCAGCAAAGCAACTAATGCTATGGGGGGAGAAGAGAGGAAGAACAAGGAAATCAACAAATGAATCCCTAGATCTAGAACCAATGGGTTCCCCTCACTAAGAGGAGATATGGACTGGTGGAAAAGTGGATCTAGATCTCCTCTCTCTTATTCCTCTAATTGGAGGCAAGAATCATGGAGGAATAGAGAGATAGCAAAGCTCAAAGGGTCAACACTGGCGGTGAAAAATGAGCTCAAGAGTTGGGGACCAATTGGGGAAGAAGGCCCCTTAAATAGGTCCCCACGGAATCTGCCCGTTGGGCAGATTTTCCCGTGCCCCGGACAGTCCGGGCCACAGGGTCGGACATGGCTAGGGCACCCCCGGACATAAGGTCCCAATACCAGGAGCAAACTCAACATGGCTGCTCGATGAGAACTGGGCCTCGCGAGGGCCTGACGAGATGTTGTCCTCGCGAGGGCCTGACGAGATGTTGGCCTCACGAGGGCCTGACGAGATGTTGGCCTCACGACGGCCTCTCTTGTGGACGGTTGTTATGCCTGCCCTGCGTGTATTACATGGCTGGCCGGACATAGGGTCGGACATGGCCGAGGCACCCCGGACAGAAGGCCCCAACACCAGGAGCAAAATCGACATGGCCGGGGCACCCCAGACAGCAGGCCGGACATGTCCGGGCTGCCCAAAAGCAGCAGAACACAAAGGCCTGAAACGCAATAACTTTTGCAAACGAACACCGAATCGGGTGAATCCAATTTTGTTGGAAAGCTAACAACAAGAGCTTACCACGGTGGTGCCGGCAACGGGATTGGCATGGGTAATCGATGGCGGTGAGGACGGTGTTGGGGATATACCTACTGGGGGTATCTCTGACATGGATCAATCCGGCTAGTCCAGGGTGGTCCGCAGTGGTGGTAAAGGCTTTACCTGCCGGGCGGACCAGATAGCTGACGACCAAGTAAGGCGGATGCCGACAAGGAGGAGTCCCAAGAACGAAGCCCATGAAGCCACCAAGACCAAGACGGAAGGCGGCAGACTTGCCGGCTAGGTTTAGGACTCTGTATACTTGTCGGATACATAATCACCTTGTAACCCTAAGTCCTGCCGCCTATATAAGCCGGACCTCGGGACGCCTTTAGGGCAACTCTCCGATACCTTCATACTCTCATACTCATTGTAACCTATAACACGGTTATTGCCTTATAGTGAGTTATAGCAGCACGTAGGGCTCTGCCGCCGCCGTGGAGCCTGAAGCTGGGTAAACTGCCATGTATAATCCCGACCTCGATGACGTCCACCTTCTTGCCCCATGTTCACCTTCGGCTAGAGGACCCCCATCTCCTATCCAAGATGCCGATACGATGACTGTTGGCGCCCACCGTGGGGCATAAGGCATCAGGCGTCATGTTCCGGGCGGGAACACTTGGCGGCATCGGCGATACCATCACTGTCGGCCGCGCCACGCGATTCGGCAACATAGGCTACGTTCAAGATGACGGAGGCTACATCTCGGCGAGGGAAGGGCTCATCGCCTACACCCTCGTCCCAATCGGCGACATCGAGCTCTTCATCGGCTTCACTCCCGAGGCTTTGGGTTTCCCGAAAAACCACACCGTTTTTGGGCCCACCCGCCACCCGGAGGACGACTACCCAATAGACGGATCTGAGTCCGCCTTCTCCCAGGAGTCGGCAGATTCTGATCTGCAGTTTGTCAGCATGGCTGGACTGGGATCTGACTCCTAGCCAGATAGTAAAGATCTTGAATCTATTCTTCCTGCACAGATCCAGATCTGCTGTTCACGTCAGCATAGATTCTGACTCCGAAGAAGATTCTACAAGCATGTTCGAGCAAAGGGTCAACAGGTGTTTCAACACACCCGAGCCTCCGCCTTCCATGGCGGCATCTAGCTCGTCCGTCAACATGCAGCAGGTCTTTGTGGTGGATGTCACCGGTGCAGTTTTAACTCAGGCGGCAACAGCAGATGCCGCCAACGCTGGGACCCCGGCAACTGACCCAATATTCCCAGATCCCCCGCCGGCTCCGAGGAAAAAGACAGTTTTGGAGAAGGGCGAGCCCAGCAAGGTAGGTGGCATGGCAGTCCTGGCAGAAGTCCTGCACACGCGGTGACCGACAAAACTAATCCGGCTGATTTGGGGAAGCTTTGAAGCTCCTTGGTGCAGCAAACCAAGTACCTCAAAAGTAAGCAAGCAGAGGTTCAGGGTCTGCTCGAGGAAGCCAAGGAAAAGAACGCCAAGATAACCGCTAAGCTAGCCTCCAAGCGGAACCTCTTCACCAGAACTCCATTGCCCAAGCTGGCAGGAGACGTGGCAGAAAAGAAAAGTAAGAAAGGCAGGGATCGATCTCCTGACAACTTCAAATCGCCTGCCCAAAGACTTGGTTTCGAGTGGGCTTCAGTGCCGTAGCGTAAAGACAAGAACGGGGACGTCATCCTCAGTACCCCTGTCCTCAACACTGTGGCCGCCTTAGACATCCTCAACAACGATGACTACGACAAGGACGAGAAGATCTACTACACCTCGATCCTTGCTCACAAAGCTTTAGAGCAACAGGCCCGTGCTGATTCTCATGCTGACATGGCGGACGCAAGAGGAGGAAGATTGGAGTCCAAATCCAACGCCTGTAAGGCGGTGGCTGGTGGTCACCCCAAGGACACATCCGGCTCCAGTAGCCATGGAAAGGGGAAAGACAAGGCCAAGGACAAGGACCCGCGTAAGTCGCCACCTCCCAGGAGGCAACATGACGAAACATCTTGAACCGGCAACAGACGCGAAGCCATGCCTCCTCCGCCACCTAGACGGGATGAAGGCGGAAGTCGGGAAAGCAAGCAGCCGCCAAGGAGTGGCGGCAACCGCGATAACACCCCGCCACCAAGAAGAAGCAAGGACCGAACTCAGTCCCCACCACCAGTGCCCAGGCACGAAGGCGGAAGCAGGGGACACAACAAGCCTAGGCACAACCGGGCAGCGCAGGACGAGCCCCATGCGGATAGATCCGGAAGGCGGCTCGATCCGAAAGATGCGAGACATCGTCTCAACGACATCAAGGCAGGCAAGGAGGACACCTACCTCAGCCCTGAGTGCTTTGGCCATTCAGATACCTCAAGACATGACATCAGTGTTGAAAACTCATCAGAGGTACAACGGAGCGGACAAGCCAAACTCATGGTTATCAGACTATGCGCTAGCAGTCGAAATTGCCGGGGGCAATGGCCTGGTTGCCGCACGCTTCCTTCCCCTCATGCTGGAGGGGACAGCCCGAAGCTGGATCTAAAACTTGCCAGAAAAATCTATTCACAGCTAGCTGGACATGGAAAAGGTGTTCACCCAACACTTCCAAGGCACGTACAAGCGACCTAACACATATACGGATTTGGTTCGCTGCGTGCAAAAGCCGGATGAAACTGCAACAAGCTTCCTGGCAAGGTGGATCCAGACAAAGGCAAGCTGCGAAAACGTGGACGACAATCAAGCAATCCATGCCTTCACCACAGGCCTCCTGAAGGGCTCTAGTCTCAGACATAAGCTCGTGCGCATGCAAGTCAAGGATCTCGGAGTCATGCTGGAAATAGCATCCATGTACGCACAGGCGGATGACGATGCATGCGATGCTGATGGCGCCCATGACATGGCAAAGCAGACAAGCAAGTCACAAATGCAAGGCTCCCCAGGAAGATAAAGGTGGACCGTCAAACGAAGTTGCCGCCGCCTTCGAAGGCAAAGGCGGAAACCACAAGTGGAAAGGAAAGGGTAAAGAAGGCGGCTCCTGCAAGCAATGTCTGACTTACGATCAGGCAAAGGCCTTGCCCTGCCCAATCCATGCATCCTTAGGGAAGGTTAACCACACACTGGGGGAATGTCGGTTCATGGAAGATTTAAAAAAGGACCCGGAGGTTGGCTGGAAGCCAAAAAAGAGCAAAAAAGCTGAGAAGACAAGGAAGGATGATGATGATGGGGCAGTTTCCATGTCGGAGGATGAGGACCCTAAGCTGCCACGCAAGGAGAAAAAGTATCCCAACGTTCATGGCCAATTGGTCTATTTCTTGGGCACTCCTTCGGCAAAGGAAGAAAAGGCGGACCTGCGCGAGCTAAACACCACAGTGCCTAATGTTCCTTAGTACTTAGATTGGTCCGAGCAGGCAGTCACCTGGGACAGAGATGATCACCCAGATCACGTGCCTTACCCCGGCAAATACGCCCTTGTCGTTGACCCAATTGTCGATAACTTCAGACTCACCAAGGTGTTGATGGATGGCGGCAACAGCCTCAACATCATGTACGCGGACACTCTGAAGCACATGAACTTGTCGGAGAGCTAGCTCAACTACAGCAAAGTCAAGTTCCATGGCATCGTTCTGGGAAAGCAAGCCAAGTCACTGGGAAGCATCAAGCTTGAGGTTACTTTTGGACCTGAGACAAACTACCGCTTGGAGTATCTCAGGTTCGAGGTAGTCCCCTTCAAGAGCGCTTACCACGCCATCTTTGGACGGCCAGCTTTTGCCAAGTTCATGGCTTGGCCGTGTTACATCTACAACAAACTGAAGATGTCTGGACCCAACGGTACCATCACCGTCAATGGAAACTTCAAGAAAGCAAAGGAGTGCGAACGTGGCAACGCCGCCTTCGCCGAGGCAGTCCTCCACGCAGAGGAACTAGCCATGATTGAAAGGACATTTCTATCCCTATGTGTTTTGATGTTTGTTAACAACACAATAAGCGGACTAATTGTGTGCTAAAAGATTTACAGGTATATCATATATATTTACACATGATGGCGGGATGCCTCCTCTACAAGCGTCAAGCGAGAAGCTATAATTTTCCTAGGTTTTACCTTACAGGAAAACCGTACTATCAAGAGGGGGATCCGGTGTGGAGGTTTGGACGGAATCAATCTTGTCTACATATTTTACACAAACCAAATATGCACTCCACAGCCATCCCATTCCCTAAAAAAGGTTGCATTTCGGCACATTATTTTGGCTCCGGTAATACGGGATGAAATGGCCCGGTAGTACCGGTCACTCGGTAGTATCGGGCTTGGTACCGAGCCAGCTACCGCCGAATGCCAGATGCTACTGGATTACGGGAAACTTTCTATGCGGTAGTACCAGACTAATTCCCGGTAGTACCGATTGATCTCGGTAGTACCGCTCTGGGTACCGAGCCAGGTTCCGACGAGCGCAATTCACCACTGCATTCGAGAAAATCCATATGCGGTAGTACCGGTTGTTTACCGGTAGTACCGATGCTCTCCGGTAGTACCGGAGGAACATCCGGTAGTACCGAGCGCTCGCGTCGCCTGGTCAAACTGGTTGTTGACTGCTTTCTGCCGTCCGGTAGTACCGGGTCATTTGGCCCGGTAGTACCGATCGTACATAGAAAGCAGTCCAACGACTAGATTTCTGGTGGAGCTATATATACTAGTCTTCTTCTCCAAAAGAAGCTAAGCTTGTGATATTCTCTCTCCACCATTGTTGAAAAGCTTCAATCTCCAAGATCTCCCACTCCATTGGTCTAAACACCTTCATACTTTGAGGAGTGGCGGAGGAGGTCTTGATCTACACTTCCACCAAAGCAATTTCGATCCCCCCACTAATCCTTAGTGGATCTTGTTACCTCTTGGGTTCGTTGAACACTAGACGGAAGTTGTGTTCTTTGTGGCCTTGGGAGCCACGGGGAAAAGCCAAGAGCCTCCAATTGAGTTGTGGATGTGTGCCTTGTCCTTGTGATTCTTGTGCTTTGGGAGCCGCGGGAATTTGGTGGGAGCCTCCAATTCGGTTATGTAGTGTGCCTCATCCTTGTAAAGGTTTGTTGCCGACCTCGAGGGCATCATATAGTGGCTCGTGGATCTCCTCATTGGAGGATAACACGAGGGAGATACGGTGTGCCATATCAAGGCTATTCGGGGCTCACTTGTGACCCGCACCGCTCCAACGAAGACGTAGCTTCCATTGGGAAGTGAACTTCGGGAATCATCTCCGCGTCACCGTGTGGTTATCTCTTTCCTTCCTTTACTTGTATTGCTAGCTTAACTTGTTTAGAATATCTTGCTAGCTTGTTTATTGCTCATCATATAGGATTGTTCACCTAGTTGCATATCTAGAGAACTTATATTTGAGCAATTCCTAATTTGATTAAAAGAAAAAAAATTTGTAGTTGCCTATTCACCCCCCTCTAGTCAACCTACTCGATCCTTTCAATTGGTATCAGAGCAAGGTCTCTTTATTAAGGGTTTAACAACCTAAAGAGGAGGATGACTAGCGAGGAGGAGTTAAAACTTGCTAAGGAACAACAAGAAAAATGATCAAGAAAACTTGAGAAAGAACTAAGTGAAGCGGGGATAACCCTACCCGATGATAATGCCCCGGTCACCATGAAAGCCATGATTGAACTCTTTGGGTTCATGAAAGGCAAAATGGTGGACGAGGTGTATACTCGGGTCATTAATAATCAAAATGCCTCCTCATCAACCAATGTCTCTATCGTTGACCTTGGTTGATAAGGAGAAACCTAAAATTAATGAGAAGCCCCCTCTTAACTTTGCTCCACCTACTTCATATCTCACTCAAGTTCCACCCACCCAACCTCATATAACCAACCTAAGTAGGCCACCTCCTAAGCTTGATATATTCGTTATTTCACTTGGAAGAAATCTATGGAGTCTTATTTTCGCAGCTCATCGGTGCATCTTTGGAGGGTGGTTACAAGGTTTCAAACCGGTTGATCCCACAACTTGACAAGGCAAGAAGAGATTGATGAACAACTTGATGCAAACGCCAAATACATCTTGAGAGTGCCATGACCGCCAATGATGAAGATCAAGTGCGAAATCTCAAAACCACCAAGGAGGCTTGGGATTTTCTCGATCGGTATATGAAGGAAATGAGGGCATTCAACGCTCCAACGACGCCATCCTTCAACATCAAGTGGACAACTTCATCATGCTAGAAGAAGAGACACCATCGGATCTCTTCCGAAGACTCACCAAGCTTGTTGTGACCATGAGGGAAAATGGAAAGAAGATATGGATGATGAATGGGTCAAAGCCAAGTTCCTCAAGACCATTGTTCCATACAATGAAAATATGGTGATGAATCTCATGCAAGAGCGGACTACAAAACAATGTCTCCCAATGACATATTGGCACAATTCGTCACCTATGATACCTTGAAGGCCACTCCAAGTCTTCCATCAACCAAATCGTGGCACGAAGAATCTTGCCTTGAAGGCCATGTGAGAACATCCAAGATATGAAGAAGGCACGTGTTGATCGTGAAGAAGATTTGGAGGGTGAGCTCAATGAGGTTCTTGCTCTTGCCGCCACCAAGTTTGGAACAAGAAGAATTCAAGAGCAACCCCTCCCCAAATGAAAAGAATGTGCTTCAATTGTGGAAAGGACAATCACCTTGTGAAGGATTGCCCTTATGAGAGAAGGGAGGATCATGGTGGTCAACTCATTCTAAAGAAGAACAAATATCACCCCAAGCCTACCTTCATCAAGAGATCACCTCAAAAGGCTCTTGTGGCATCTACACAAGAGAGTACGAGTCCGGTGGCGAGGAGGATAATGACTCAAGTGAAGAAGTAGGAATGGCGGCTCTTGCAATGGGCAATCTTCCTCCTTCATTGGCACCCCTCTTCTCCGCCCCGAACGACGACAAGATCTCCAAGCCTATGTGCCTTATGGCCAAGGAAACAAAGGTGATTTCCCCACCTAAAAGTATATCTCCTCTAACCCATCTCTATTGGATTGTGTTGAGGATGTAGGGAAAAATGAGGGTGAGGACAAGATTACCCTCTTTGTGAACAAACTCCAAGGTCCAACCAAGAAAATGGTTGAGGCTCTCTTGTATCAATATGGAGAAGCCAAGAACCTCTTGAGGAAAAGGAGGTTAGGATTTGTGAGCTCGAAGGGCATGCATGTGATCATGCCGATAAAATTGGTGAACTAGAAGATCAACTTGTTGAGGAACAATTGTTCCGGGAGCAACTTGAGGAGACACAAGCCAAGGATCTATCCAAGGCAAAAGAAACTCGTGAAACCTCGATTCAAATTGCAAGTGATCTAAAAGTTAAAAATGAGGAGCTTGTAGAGAGTCATAACAAACTCTTTGAGAGTTTTGAGCAACTTAGGGAAACCCACAAGGTGACCTCAAGTGAGCTCACTAAGCTCAAGGAGTCATATGCTAAACTACAAGCTCAATACATCTATGCTAGCTTCACCACATCTCATAATGATAAAGATGCAAATGCTTGTACTCTAACCCTTTGTGTGTGAAGGCATCTCTTATTGAGGAGAACACTAGGTTGAAGGCCCAACTTGAGAAGGGTCTAGCCACTTGTATCCAAGGGGAGAAGAACCTCAATGATCTTTTGAGCAATCAAAAGGGAGTGGTTGGCAAGGAAGGACTTGGGTTTACACCTAAGTCCAAGAAGACAACAACAAGAAGAAGAAGCCTACTTCCCCTTCCAAAGATATTGTTTTGTGAAGGAGGGGGAGTTGGCAAGACGAATGCCAACCCCATTGTGATTGGTGATGCCACAAGGGGCAATGCCACTCACAATGACTTTGCGGGAAAATATAACCCTTCATATGTTCTTATGAAATCTAGAAATGGTTGTGTTTTTGCTAAATATGTTGGCACTTCATATGGAGATGATTATCACTATGCTATTTGGGTTCCAAAGACCCTTGTGACTAACAAAAGAGGACCCATTCCAAAATGGGTACCTAAATCAAAGACTTGATTTCTTGTAGGGCTTTTCTTCCGGTGGATCTTCATGGCTCATTGATAGTGGGTGTTCATCTCATATGACCGGAAGCAAAGAAGTAGTAAAGGGCTTATTGAAACAATTACTCACATTCTCTCATGTCACCGTTGGGAACAATGCAAGACTTAAGGTATTGGGATATGGCAAGGTAGTGATCACTCCGGAGTTATCCATTGAGAAGGTCCTCCTTGTTGAATCCCTTTCATATAATTTACTTTCCGTTGGTCAATTATGCAATGCCGGTTACACCGTTATCTTTAATAAATACCACGTGACCATCCTTTTCACACAATCTCTTAAAGTAGCCTTTGTTGGATTTCGTGAGAACGGTTTGTATGTGGTCGATTTCTCGAAAGAGACCACTCAAATTGCCACGTGTCTAATGGCTAAATCCGACAAGGGATGGCTTTGGCATCGCCGGCTAGGCCATGTCGGTATGAGAAATTTACAAACTCTTGTGAAGGGTGGACACGTGGTAGGACTAACCGATGTTAATTTTTCCAAAGATCGTCCTTGTAGTGCTTGCATAGCCGGAAAGATGCATGAAAAGAATCACCCCAAGAAGACCATTATCTCCACTAAGAGGCCTTTGGAGCTCCTTCATATGGATCTCTTTGGGCCTCCCACATATGATAGTCTTGGTGGCAAGAAATATTGTTTGGTGATTGTGGATGATTATTCAAGATATTGTTGGACTTTCTACATCAAGAGGAAGAGTGAAACTCAAAAGATATTCATTGACTTTGCAACCCTAGTTCAACGCCAATATGACTCCAAGATTTTGGCAATAAGAAGTGACAATGGTACGGAGTTCAAGAATTACACTATGGATGATTTCCTAAGTGGGGAGGGCATTCAACACCAATATTCCGCTGCATATACTCCCCAACAAAATGGTGTCGCCGAAAGGAAGAACCGCACTCTTATTGATATGGCAAGAACTATGTTGGCCGAATTTCATTCCCCATACAACTTTTGGGCCGAAGCCATCAACACCGCTTGCCACTACTCAAACCGGCTCTTCTTTCGTCCTCTCATGGAAAACACCATATGAACTCCTTATCGGTAAAAAGCCAAGTGTCTCTTACTTTCAGTATTTGGTTGCAAATGCCATGTTTACATTAAAGGTTGCAATTGCTAAATTTGAATCTAGATCTTTTGATGGTATATTTGTTGGATATGCCGCAAACTCTCATACTTATAGGGTCTACAACATATCCACCGGATGTGTTGAAGAATCTATGAATGTGGAGTTTGACGAGGATAATGGCTCCCAAGCGGGGCATATTGATCATGATGATGTAGGTGATGAAGCTCCATCTCAAGCCATAAGAACTATGGGCATAGGAGAACTTATTCCTATTGAAGAACCTATGTTGATACTCAAGAAGAAGGAACAAGTTCTACTCAAGTTGAGCCATCCACCTCAACAATTGATCAACAAGCTATCCAAGAAAAAGAACAAGATAATGATCTTCATCACATGAACAAGAAAATGGTCAAGACCCACCAACTCTAGTGGAGAACAAGACATCATGAACCCCAACTCCAAGAACTCCACTTAGGGTTGACCATGAACAAGATGAAGGCAATGATGAAGATATTGTGTTGGTGAAACAATTGGTCAAGCCATGGAACGCCAAGTCATCGGCGTGCATCAAAATTGGATTATCAACAACACTTCAAAGAGATATCCTTGGGAGTATCGTAGTGTGTCCACACGCAATCAATTATCTAACTTTTGTGGTCATGTCTCTTGTTTGTCTAGCTTAGAACCTCTCAAGGTATATGATGCTCTTGAAGACATGGATTGGGTTGCGGCTATGCATGAAGAGTTGAACAACTTCGAGCGCAACAAAGTGTGGTCATTAGTTGAAAGACCCAAAGACACATCCCATAATGTCATTGGAACCAAGTGGATATTCAAGAACAAGCAAGACTCACATGGTCAAGTCATCCGCAACAAAGCAAGATTGGTTGCACAAGGCTACACCCAAATCGAAGGAGTCGACTACGGTGAAACCTATGCCCCCGTTGCTAGACTTGAATCCATTCGCTTACTAATTGCTTATGCATCTACTCAAAATTATTGTATATCAAATGGATGTTAAAAGTGCTTTTTAAATGGTCCACTAAATGAATTAGTGTATGTGAAACAACCTCCGGGTTTCGAAGACCCTAAATTTCCTAACCATGTCTACTTACTACATAAGGCTCTTTATGGGCTCAAGCAAGCTCCACGTGCTTGGTATGATCATCTCAAGGAGTTCTTAGTAGACCGTGGCTTTGAAATTGGGGTAATAGATCCCACTCTTTTTACAAAAAGGATAAATGGAGAGTTTTTCGTATGCCAAATATATGTTGATGATATTATCTTTGGTTCTACTAACCATGAATTTAGTGATCAATTCTCTAAGCTAATGACCAAGGAATTTGAGATGTCCATGATGGGAAAATTGAATTATTTTCTTGGCTTTGAAATCCACCAATTTCGAGAAGGAACATTCTTATGTCAAGCCAAGTATATTAAGGACATGCTCAAGAAATTTGACATGAACAATGCCAAGCCATATAAGTTTCCCATGGACTCCAAGGCGGATCTTCACTTAGATCCGGATGGTAAGGAAGTTGATCAAAAGCTTTATCGTTCTATGATTGGATCTTTGCTTTACCTTTGTGCATCTAGACCGGATATTATGTTTAGTGTGGGTATGTGTGCAAGATTCCAATCAAGTCCTAGGGAAAGTCATGAAACCGCGGTTAAAAGGATTCTAAGATACTTGATGGATACTCCTAACTATGGTCTTTGGTATCCCCATGGGACAAGCTTTGATCTTGTAGGTTATTCGGATGCGGATTGGGCGGGTTGCAAAATGGATAGAAAATCAACTTCGGGTACTTGCCAATTCCTTGGTAGGTCTCTTGTGAGTTGGTCTTCCAAGAAGCAAAATTGTGTGGCCTCGTCCTCCACCGAAGCCGAATACATTGCCGCCGGAAGTTGTTGTGCACAATTATTATGGATGAGGCAAACTTTAAAGGATTATGGTGTCATTTGTGACAAAGTGCCTCTTTTATGTGACAATGAAAGTGCCATCAAAATTGCTCACAATCCGGTTCTTCATGGAAGACCAAGCATATTGAGATCGGTATCATTTTATTCGAGATCATGTTGAGAAGGGTGATATTGCAATCAAGTATGTCAACACCAAGCATCAACTCCCGATATGTTCACAAAGCCTCTTGGTGAAGCAAGATTCAAGGAGTTGAGAGGAGAACTTAATATGGTGGACATAAGCAATTGGATTTAGTGGACTTCTTGCATACCTACCCCTATTTAGACAATATTCATTTGGTTTGGATGAAGGCATGGACATAGGGGGAGTGTAGCTCAATTCATGAGTTATCACTTCCCCCATTATGCACAAATAGACAAATCTTGCATAATTATCACTTTTGTGACTAAAATGTGCTTCAAAGATGAGTTGTGATTTTGAGCCCAAGATATATCTTCGCGGCTACAAGTCATTCATACTCAAACATGGTGGCTAAGGCCACCGCCCTCCTCCTTTGTCGAGGAGTTGGTTTTGACTGAATTATTTGGGTATATTTAGACCTTGCTCTATCTTTTGAATAAACTCTTGGATGTTGGGCTTTTCATATTGTATCTTGCAACTCCAAGTGTTTATTCACAGCCTAAAGTGACTTATCTTGACCTATGCCACAATCTCATCCCATAAAACCATCTGAAATTCCCTGCACAAGTTCAAATTTTCAAATTTTTCAAAATTTGGTGGTTGGTCCAGGTCCCGGTACTACCGGACGAAGTGGACCGGTACTACCGCCGCTTGGGAAGTAGCAGTTGCGAAACTGCGAATTTCCAAGCGGCCGGTACTACCGGGACCGTCCTGATACTACCGGGCGTGCGCTGCCTGGAAATAGCAGTTGCACACTGTGGATTTTTCGAGCGGCCGGTACTACCGGGCCTTCCCGATACTACCGGGCGTGCACGTTCGGGCGCAAATAGGGCTGCGGCTCGGGGAAGAACTCATTCTTCCCCAAATCGCATATGCATCTGCCTCGTGCCCACGCCGCCTCTCCTCCTATGTACCGACGAATCGTCGCCCCAATCGACCGGATTTCGCTGTCCCTTGCCGGATCTGCTCTATGGGAGTTGCTCTCCTCGTGCTACTCTCCGATGGCCTCCGGTATTTGCCCCATTCATGCTCATTCTTAGTTTCTATTGAACATTAGATGCATCATTGGGCAAATCTCTGGTAGCTCCGCTCATTGCGGTTAAATTTGGTCGGTAGCAACTCATATGGTTTGGGATAGCACTCAATAGTTCTCTCGTGTAAGCATAGTGTTGATTTCCTTCGGTTTCGGTCGATTTCCATTGATGAGATTCGGATGAACTGCACTATCTCGATACTACCGATCCCCAAGGGCCGGTACTATCGGCCAGTAATACCGAAACCTGGGAACTTCAACCTATGTTCAACACCTAAAAACTGTTGTGTTTTTGTTTTACAAATTCATGAACTTGTGCACTTATCCATATTCCCTCTGCACCTATACATGCTATTTCATAGGTAGCCGCGGTAATCAGGGATTTCAGGGCCGTAAAGACAAGAGAGCTCGGATCATTGAGTCTGATGAAGAAGAAATTGAAGAACAATATGAAGATGATTTTGAAGAAGAGATCATGCCAACAAGAACCACTGCTAGAACTCAAGGCCGTTCAGCCCCCGGCAAGCAAGCCATTCCAAAGGAATTCACCAAATATCGTCTTCATGTGTATCGTGCCTATCGAGAGATCAATCCTTATGTCAAGGACAGGACAAATGTGAGAAACCCTCACTTCTTCACCAATGAGCAAGAACGGGTTTATCAACAAATCTATTTGGCTTCTACCAATAAGCACAAAGTGGTCCTTCAACACTCTATTGACATTGAACACATGAAGAAGGACAAGCTCAGATACTACTTTGCAGAAACCCTTGCTATGTGCGAAGAATTTGGTCTCATTAATATTTTGACCTTCAACCATCCATACAATGAGTACTATGTCATTCAATTCTATGCAACCGTCCATTTTGGCAATGACAATGCTCGGACTTTCACTTGGATGACCAAAGACACTGTGCTTGAAGCCACAATGAATGATTTTGGGGCTGTTTTAGGTGGTTATCGTGATGGGGGCATAAGGTCTACTTATGGTTGGAGGTGCCACGGGACCAATGAATCCGGTGGCAAGGAGTTGCTTGCTCCCATTACTATGGCAGGTGGTATTCCGGGTCAAACCGAGGATCTTCTTCCACCGTTTGAGATTCTGCATCGCATCTATCGTGAGTGTCTTGCTCCTCGCATTGGGAATTGGGACCAAGTGCACTCTTACACTATTGATCTCTTGGCTAATTCAAAGGCCAACCAAGGAAAAGGGACAAAACTTGATGTTATGGATTTCATATATCAGGAGATGTGGCTGACTCTTATTGATAAGAGAGTTCCTATTTATGCGCCATTTATCATGGCCCTCATCTGTGACAGATGGTTTGCAAAGAAAGGTGAAAACCTTTTGGAAGATGGTTTGCCCGTGATCAAGCAAAATGTCAAGCAACTGCTGAAGAAGGCACACACTCTTCCTCAGGACATAAAGGTCTCCAAAACTGCTAGGGGCTCAACTAGTGCTCCATCAAGGGCTCCAGATGTTGGAACCAGTTCTAGTGCTCCACCTCTTGAGGAACCTTCGTGGTTCAAGAAATTTCAAATCAAGGCCAAGAGGGCATTTTGCTTCAAGTTGGACCTACAAGAGCGCATGTATGAGACTCATGTCTATCACAAGAAGGCTGCCATGCGTTAGAAAGCAATGATTAGAAAGTTGGAGATTGCACAACATGGATGCAACAGGCCGAGTCACCAAATGGGGCATTGAACTCGCTGCCTTCGATATCTCGTACAAACCATGGAACGCCATTAAGTCTCAAGCCTTGGCAGACTTCGTAGCAGATTGGACAGAAGTCATGGATGAGGTGCCTCTCCCTCAAGAAGCATATTGGATCATGCACTTTGACGGATCAAAGATGCTTCAGGGCTCGGGGGCTGGCATTGTGTTAAGAAACCCGCAAGGAGACAAGCTCAGTTATGTGCTGCAAATCCACTTCAAAGCAACCAGCAATGTTGCCGAATACGAAGCGCTCCTTCATGGTTTACACATCGCCAAGGAACTTGGCATCCAACGAGTCCTCTGTTACGGTGACTCAGACTTGGTGGCACAGCAGACGCGTGGAACTTGGGATGCAAAAAGTAAGACAATGGTGGCATATCGAGCCACCGTTGATGAATTCGCTAAATACTTCCTAGGCTACGAGGTCCGCCACATCCCAAGAGCTCAAAATGAGGCGGCAGACACACTTACCAGATTGGGTTCTGGGCGCAAGAAAGTACCGAAAGATGTTTTCCTGGAACACCTACACAAGCCGTCAATACAGGGAGCAGACCTCCTTGACCCAGAGTCGGCAGAACCAGTCAGAGACGCCAGTTACACCATCTACCTGGTAAAGCCGGATTGGACGACACCATATTTAGACTTCTTGATCAATCAGGAGTTGCCAGATGATGAGGTTTTGAAGAGGCAAAACATAAGAAGAGCCAAGGCATTCACAATAATCAAGTGCGAGTTGTACAAGCGTAGTACCACTGGTGTCTACCAACATTGCATTTCGCCTGAAGAAGGCAGAAACCTGTTGGACGAGATACATGTTGGATTCTGTGGACATCACGCTTCCTCATGCTCTCTTGTTTCCAAAGCTTTCCGACAAGGTTTTTACTGGTTGACAGCCAAGCAAGACGCAGAAGACATCGTCAAAAGGTGCAAGGGCTACCAATTGTATGCCAGACAACCACACATGCCGGCTCAGGAGCTTAAAACAATTCCCATCACTCGGCCTTTCCCAGTCTAGGGCTTGGACATGGTTGGTCCATTTAAGACGACACCTGGTGGCTACACACACTTGCTTGTGGCTGTAGACAAGTTCACCAAACGGGTTGAAACTAAACTCATCAAAAAGCTAGACGGCGCCACAGCCGCAAAAATTTTGTGAGGAATAAGCTCTCGGTTCGGGGTGCCTCATAGCATTATCACCAACAACGGCACTAACTTGTTGCAAGGCGAAGTTGAGGAGTATTGCCACAAGCATGGCATCCACCTAGATTTGGCCTCCGTCGCACACCCTCGGGCAAACGGTCAAGTAGAGCGCGCAAATGGATTGGTCCTGCAAGGCATCAAACCATGTCTCGAAGTACCATTGCACAGGGCGGCTGGGGCTTGGGTGGATGAGTTGCAATCTGTCCTTTGGAGTTTACGCACAACTCCAAACAGATCAACCAAGTTCACTCCTTTCTTCTTAGTCTATGGCGCAGAAGCAGTGTTGCCATCCGACATGATGTACGATTCTCCCAGAATTCAAGCCTATGTCCAAGAAGACACAGAATATGCAAGACATGATGACCTTGACCTACTTGACGAAGAACGCGATGTTGCTCTCGCATGATCCGCCATCTATCAGCAAACTTTGAGGCGTTATCACAGTCGAAGAGTGCGACAACGTAGTTTTAGTTTTAGAGTTGGTGACCTGGTCCTCCACCTAATGCAAGACAGGAAAGGCTTGCATAAATTATCCCCGTCATGGGAAGGACCTTTTGTGGTCAGTAAGGTGTTGCTCAATGGATCTTATTACTTGGTGGATGCATGAGACGGCTACAGGAAGAAGCGAGGTCGCAAGCGGAAAAGGAAGGTCGACGACAAGTATGACGAAACCAAGCGACCTTGGAACATTGAGCAGCTACATCCTTTCTACACTTAGCAATTGTTAAATTGTAATAAGAATTATATGATTATGAAATAAAAGTCTGTGGTTTGATCATCCAGCTTTGAGACCATGCCATCTTTTGTCTTTTCTCGCAATCATATATCTGTTAATGTCAAGAGTAACCGTTAAAATTTTGCTCCGTGCTACGGGTCCAACTTTTTTGACATTTGTCGTCTGCCGGCTAAAACTAAGCAAACAACCTTTGCACCGCCTAGTATAGTTGTCTGTCTGATTGTGTGTGGGTCGCCTATTAGTATGTCGTTGGCACCAACATGCCGGCTTTGGTCTCTGAGTCTAAACTAATTTTGTATTGCACCTGGTTGGCTCAGCTAAAATAACTATGATGAGGTTCCGCCAACATACGAAACAGCTAAACATGTAAACGAGATACATATTAAGGCGGGCCACTTAAATAAGCCTACTGCCAAGTGTAGCATAAACGTTGGCCCAACCAAATTTACATACCAAAATAAAACAAGTTTTTTCGCGTTACAATTTAACGCAATCTACTTGTGCTATTACTGCAAGAATACACCTAAGGAGTTGCCGCCTTGGTGGACGCTGTTTGGAGGTCTTGGGGGCTGACGCCGGCATCCTTGGGGCTAGCTCCGCCATCCTATGGGCTACGCTCGTCAGCCACGGCTCCGCCTTCTGCATCTCCACCAGCTTCGGGATCCGCCAAGGAGGGGTCGGCTGCTGCAACATGGAGATCCGGGTGTTCTTTGTAGAACTTTAGGAGGTCCACCATGTTGGCTACCCGTGTCGCGTAGCCTTGGACGGCCGCCAGCACCTTGGAGAGCACAATGGGCTCACCATTCTCGTCCACGGTTGACATGTACTCGGTGACTTGTCGGATGTCGGCCTCCGGGTACCATGCCGTGGTCAAGGCCAGTGCCACCTTGGCTCCGCCACGCGCTGCGGATCGCAGCTGGTCATCGTGCGCCGCGGTCGCCTTCTCCAGCAGTTCCGGCAATGCCTCGACATCAACGGGATCGCTGCTTGCGCCAGGGAAGAACTTGGCGGCGAACGCTTTGCCCACACCGGCAAGTTGCGTCACTATCGCGCCAAGTTTCAAGATGCGTGCAAGGCGGGGCGAGGTATCCATGTTGTCGCCCAGGTTTGCCGGAACTACAAAAAACATACAAGTGTTAGATGCACTACTAGGAAATAGGCTTTCGGTGGAACCACTTTTTGTGGCGCACCAAAATGGTCGTGCGCCACAGAAGATATTCAGTGGCGCACCCCATGTGGTGCGCCACAGAATTTAGCCACTTTCTGTGGCGCATACTTTGCCCATGCGCCACAGAATACAGGATTTCTGTGGCGCATGCAAACTCATGCGCCACAGAAATACGGTGGGCCCCGCCAGCTTTGAACCTCCGACGCCTTTTCTGTGGTGCATGGGGTTGGATGCGCCACAGAAATGTTGATTTTTGTGGCGCATCCAGTCCCATGCGTCACAGAAATATTGTGGGCCCCGCGTCAGAAAGCAATGATGTGAAAGTTGGAGATTGCACAACACGGATGCAACAGGCCGAGTTGCCAAATGGGGCATTGAACTCGCCGCCTTCGATATCTCGTACAAACCAAGGAACGCCATTAAGTCTCAAGCCTTGGCAGACTTTGTAGCAGATTGGACAGAAGCCATGGATGAGGTACCTCTCCCTGAAGAAGCATATGGATCATGCACTTTGACGGATCAAAGATGCTTCAGGACTCGGGGCTGGCATTGTGTTAAGAAACCCGCAAGGAGACAAGCTCAGTTATGTGCTGCAAATCCACTTCAAAGCAACCAACAGTGTTGCCGAATACGAAGCGCTCCTTCACGGTTTACACATCGCCAAGGAACTTGGCGTCCAGCGAGTTCTCTGTTACGGTGACTCAGACTTGGTGGCACAGCAGACGCGTGGAACTTGGGATGCAAAAAGTAAGACAATGGCGGCATATCGAGCCACCTTTGACGAATTCGCTAAATGCTTCCTAGGCTATGAGGTCCGCCACATCCCAAGAGATCAAAACGAGGCGGCAGACACACTTATCAGATTGGGGTCTGAGCGCAAGAAAGTACCGAAAGATGTTTTCCTGGAACACCTACACAAGCCGTCAATACAGGGAGCAGACCTCCTTGACCCAGAGTCGGCAGAACCAGTCGGAGACGCCAGTTACGCCGTCTACCTGGTAAAGCCGGATTGGACGACGCCATATTTGAACTTTTTGATCAATCAGGAGTTGCCAGATGATGAGGTTTTGAAGAGGCAAAACATAAGAAGAGTCAAGACATTCACAATAATCAAGAGCGAATTGTACAAGCGTAGCATCACTGGTGTCTACCAACGTTGCATTTCGCCTGAAGAAGGCAGAAACCTTTCGGATACAAGCCCCGTATCAAGACGCTCGGCTTATAGACATAATGAAACCCGTAGTCACGTTTGAGACGACATCTCCCAATACACCACAGTGATTCGTATACACAAGCGAATACCCTTTCGGATTTAGAGCTATTGCCTACCAACACCACACTGAATGGGCGCTGAAATCATGATCGTCGAGCACAACACAATTGTGGCCACGAGAGAACACAATGCGGCACCCCAAACAAAAATGGAGTTACCATCGGCATCACAGAATCTCGGTGGAAAAGCAACACGGCGATGGATGCCGGTGACTGGATTCCACAGGATTGCCAAACAATTGCGAATCCAAAGTGAATTCCGGACAAGAGCTGTCGCTTATGGACCTTGCTGTTTTGTCTTGCTGTTTTGTCACGTTTGGAAACAAGCGTTCAACCAAGCATTGAGTTACGATTATGGACGAGGAAAGCTGGCTCATGGATGTTGTAGAGAAATGTTCAATTGGATGAGGTCTTTTCACGGGACGTGAGATATACAGATGCGGTTCAGATGCCTGGGTACGACGAGGAAACAAATGTAATCTTTATGACATCAGAATCTCATGACTTCATTCTTCAGCTTGAGTCGATGGAGTTCAAATGTATTGGTACAAAAGAACTGAATGGTTTCAGAAGGTATATCCCTTACACGAGTTTCTATACTCCAGGTAACTGCTCATCTCTTGCATTGCATCTATCTATATCACTACTTCTATCTATCTATATCTATACTATATATCAAAGCCGAGCTCTCCAGCAATCGGTGGACGTGGCCACGTCACCGCCGATTTTCCGGCCGTCGGATCGAGCCGATCAACGGCCCAGAATCGTGCAGACACTGTTCCAGGTGAATAGTAACTAACTTCTACAGTACCACGCGTGGTATTGTAGCACCGAGTTACTGTTCACACTTTTTCTATTTCTTTTTGGAACCAAATTTTTTTTTACCCACATTTTCATAAAAACATATACACGAAATATGTTCGTGACGATGAGTAGGTTCCATTCCCGTGATCGGTTTCGAGTTTAGTCGACTCTAACTACTTAATTTTGGAACCAGATTCGTAAAAACATTTGACGAAAACTGCCAAATTCGACGCGCTCGGTCATCCGTTTGAATTTTCCTCTCACGAGCAGATGCATATCACCCTTCCAAACAATTTTCGTGTTTTAACTTTTTTATTTCGACGGACATATACACATTTCTCTCTAATCTCCCCTTTTTTGCAAAGATGTTACTTGAAATACATCTCCAAATCAACAAATTTTTGAAATATATCCCAACTATTTTGGAATCTTCTCCAAAATAATTCAAATCTTAAAAAAAAAACAATAGAATAATTTCCCATTATTTCGTTACAAAACATAAATTTCATTATTTTCTTCCGAACACAGATGAAATCCAGAAAAATAATATCAATAATATTTTTCCATTACAACAAACACAATAAAATAATTTTTTATTTGGATGAATCTCATTTAAATACAATTCGGTAAATCGTTCAAAAAAAATATCACAATAATAATACCATAAATGTAAATATTAAGACACATCTGTTTCAAACATATTTTCCAAACAAATATAATTGAATCAAAAGAAAGAAAAACAGAAAAATGCTTTCAAAAAATAGAACACTTTATAGATATTAATTTAGGTTATCTAAACTATTTTCAAAAAATATTAAATTTACATATTCCAAACTTTAAAATGTTTCCAAAATCTGATTATTCCAAAAATAGAAAAAAAATATCGAATCTGAAAAACTTACCAACTTAATCGAAATCGAAAGCTAGACAATTTTTTACCACATGCATTCTTTTCATTTCAACAATTTCCAAAATATATCCACTTCTAAAATATGGACATTTTCCAACTTTCAAGTTTACTACTATAACATGAAAATCAAATTTGAATATTTGAATGCTTTCAAATAAATAGAACACTTTATAGATATTGATTTAGATTATCTAAACTATTTTTCAAAAAATATTAAATTTAGATATTCCAAACTTTAAAATGTTTCTCAAATCTGATCATTCCATAAATAGAAAAAGAAAAATCGAATCTGAAAAACTTACCAGCTTAATCAAAATCGAAAGCTAGACAATTTTTTACCACATGCATTCTTTTCATTTCAACAATTTCCAAAATATACCCACTTCTAAAATGTGAACATTTTCTAACTTTCAATTTTACCACTATAACACGGAAATCAAATTTGAATATTTAGTCAATTTAACTGCCTTCCAAATCTAACCATTTTACTAACGTAAAAATAATTTAAATCTAAATAACTTCCCAATTTGACTAATTTCCGAAATATAAACAATTTCAAAATATAAGTTCTAATTACATTCCAACAATTCACAAATCTACACAATTTTAAATGTCGACGTTTCCAAATTCGAATTTTACCACACGGGCGCGACGTGTCGACGATCAATTTTCAAATTTGGATATTTAAAACTTCCAAATGTCTTCAACTCTAAACATTTCACAAAAAAAAAAACGAATCTGAAAAACTTCGCAATTTGAACGAAATTCGAAATCTAAACAATTTTTTACCACGAATTTACTTTGCATTCCAACAATTTCCAAAACTACACACTTTTAAAATGCAGGTATTTTCCAACTTCCAATTTTACCACTAAACCACGGTAAATAAATTTGGATATTTTAAAATTTCAACTGCCTTTCAAATCTAACCATATAACTAACGTAAAAAAGATTCAAATCTAAATAGCTTTCCAATTAGACTAAATTTCGAAACCTAAACAATTTTCAAACGTAAGATCTCTTTACATTCCAACAATTCTCAAAACTACGCAATTTTAAAACGTCAACATTTTCAGATTTGAATTTTACCACACGGGCGCGACGTGCCGACGCGCGGCAATTTTAAAACGTCAACATTTTCAGATTTGAATTTTACCACACGGGCGCGACGTGCCGACGCGCCAAATTCACCTAGTATATATCAAAGCCCACGATCTCAGCCTCCGATGGCTGTGCCCACGTCACCGCCAATTCCCGGCCGTCCGATCGCGTAAACCGACGGTCCACCTTCCTTCCTGCGCGACACTGTTCATCGACGCACTGTAGATAGTACAGTAACGCGTTTCTACAGTAGAGGCGGTACAGTGCGCGGCCAGTGCAACGCGTGTCCAATGTGGGACCGCTCCGCGCCGCCCGATACTGATCCGATGGTCCTCCTTTGCATGATAAAATGTACACGAAAAATGTGCGCGTCGACGAGTAGGTTCCATTCCCGCGATCGGTTTCGAGTTCGGTTGGCTCTACCTCCTTAATTTTGCAACCAGGTTCGCAAAAATATTTGACAAATTCTGCAAAATTCGTCGCGCTCGGTCATCCGTCTGAATTTTCCTCTTAGTAGTAGGTGGATATCACCTTTTCAGACAAATTTCATGTTTTAGCCTTTTTATTCCGACGGACATACACACATTTTTCTCTAATCCCTTTTTTACACTAAAGTCCTCGAGTTTCTCATAATTTTTTTTAACCTTTTCAAAAAATCTACGAGTAGGTTCTATTCCCGTAATCGGTTTCGAGTTTGGTCGGCTCTACCTCCTTAATTTTGCAACCAGGTTCGCAAAAACATTTGACAAAATCTGCCAAATTCGTCGCGCTCGGTCATCCGTTTGAATTTTCCTCTCACGAGCAGATGCATATCACCCTTCCAAACAATTTTCATGTTTTAGCCTTTTTATTCCGACGGACATATACACATTTTCCTATAATTCCCCCTTTTTTAACTTAAGTCCTCGATTTTCGCAAAAATTGTTCATCCGTCTTTCGGAATAAAACATTTTTGCAAAAAAATCCATGTGCGTATTTACCCAGAAAAGTCCTCGCGTTTTCCAAAAACTACAAATCGTTCGAACATTTCACAAATTAAAAAAAAACAAATCTGAAAAACTTCTCAATTTAAACGAAATTCGAAATCTAAAATATTTTTTACCACAAATTTTCTTTACATTCCAACAATTTCCAAAACTACACACTTCTAGAATGCGGGCATTTTCCAACTTTCAATTTTACCGCTAATTTTTTTTCCTAAAACTTTAGCACAATTAGAAATACATCTCCAAATCAATAAAATTTCGAAATATATCTCCAAATCAATAAAAGTTTAAAATATATCTCCATGTCAATTCAGACCACACTTTAACATATTTTGAAATACATCTCCAAATCAACAAAATTTTGAAATATATCCCAGCTATTTTGGAATCTTCTCCAAAATAATATAAATCTTTTAAAAAAAATCTTAAACAATAGAATAATTTTCCATTATTTTATTACAGAACATATGTTTCGTTACTTTCTTCCGAACACAGATAAAATCCAGAAAAATAATAGCAATAATATTTTCCCATTATAACAAACACAGTAAAATAAATTTTTGCTACAATACATCTCATTTAAGTACAATTCGGTAAATCTTTCAAAAACAATATCGCAATAATAACACCATAAATGTAAATATTGAGACACATCTGTTTCAAACATATTTTCCAAACAAATATAATTGAATAAAAAATAATGGTTTCAAAAAATTAGGACACTTTATAGATATTGATTTAGGTTATCTAAACTACTTTCACAAAATATTAAATTACAAATTCCAAACTTTAAAATGTTTTTCAAATCTGATCATTTCATAAATAGAAAAAGAAAAGTCGAATCTGAAAAACTTACCAACTTAATCGAAATTGAAAGCTAAACAATTTTTTACCACATGCATTGTTTTCATTTCAACAATTTCCAAAATATATCCAATTTTAAAATGTGGATATTTTTCAACTTTCAACTTCTCAATTTGAACGAAATTCGAAATCTAAACAATTTTTTACCACAGATTTTCTTTATATTCCAACAATTTCCAAAACTACACACTTCTAGAATGCGGGCATTTCCCAACTTTCAATTTTACCGCTAAAGTACGGTACATAAATTTGAATATTTTAAAATTTCAACTGCCTTTCAAATCTAACCATGTAACTGACGTAAAAAAGGATTCAAATCTAAATAGCTTTCCAATTTGACTAAATTTCGAAGCCTAAACAACTTTCGAACGTAAGATCTCTTTGCATTCCAATAATTCTCAAAACTACGCAATTTTAAAACGTCAACATTTACAAATTTGAATTTTACCACACGGGCGCGACGTGCCGACGCGCCAAAATTTACCTAGTCTATATATCAAGCCTGACGGCTTCAACCTCCGACCGAGCGAGCCACGTCACAAAAAAATCTCCGGCCGCCGGATCGGACGGATCGACGGCCCAGAACCGTCGAGTCACTGTTCACGGTGAACAGTAAAACACTTCTACAGTACTTTTTTTTTTGATTTTTTTTCCTATTTTTTTTTACCTTTCCAAAAAAATATATACACGAAAATGTTCGTGTAGCCGAGTAGGTTCCATTCCCATGATCGGTTTTGAGTTTGGTCGACTCTAACACTTTAATTTTGGAACCAGATTCGCAAAAATATTTGACGAATTCTGCCAAATTCGTCGCGCTCGGTCATCCGTTCGAATTTTCCTCTCACGAGCAGTTGCATATCACCCTTCCAAACAACTTTCGTGTTTTAGCCATTTTATTCCGACGGACATATACACATTTTTCTCTAATCCCCTTTTTTGCACTAAAATCCTCGAGTTTCTATTAATTTTTTTTTTACCTTTTCATAAAAGTATATGCACCAAAAATGTTCGTGTCACCGAGTAGTTTCCATTAATCAACAAAATTTTGAAATATATCCCAGATATTTTAGAATCTTCTCTAAATTAATTCAAATGTTAAAAAAAAATCTTAAACAACAAAATAATTTTCCATTACTTTATTACAAAAGATATATTTCATTACTTTCTTAGGTCCAAAAAATAGCCAACAATTAAATATTTCAAATGAAATAATTAGAAAAAACATTTTATGGAACGAAAGTTTCTTCGAATAATTTTAAATCACTTTAAATAACTTACACACTTTACCCTAAACCCTAAACCCTAAACCAATTAGAAAAATCATTTTATGGAAACAAGTTATAGCAAACTCCTAATTTTAAGTTATAGCAAATAAACATACTTTAAATAACTTACACACTTTACAAACAATATTTTAGGTCTAAAAAAGAGCTGACAATTAAATATTTCAAATCAAATAATCAGAAAAAAACTTTTTATGGGACGAAAGTTTCTTCAAACAATTTTAAATCACTTTGCTAAAAAAATTGGTATTTATGAAATACATTGCATATTTAAAATACAAAACTTTAGATGCCAACGTCTTCTACTATTCGGTTTCTACTATAATTTTAATGTTTTCTTTTAAACAAAAAAAAAAGCTTAAATTTCCAGTGATTTCCAAACCTTACAAAATATTGGGATGTTTTAAGTCATGAATTTAAACCAAAACCATTTTACAAATAAAAATACTTCCAATAACTTAAACACTTTGCAAACAATATTTTAGGTCTAAAAATAGCCAATAATTAAATTTTTCAAACCAAATAATCAGAAAAAACATTTTACGGGACGAAAGTTTCTACGAACAATTTTGCTTTTCTTTTAGTTTGCATTAAAACAACATTGGAATTACTGGAATTACTAACAAAAAAAATGTAACCCATTTTACTTTGCGAAAAAATTGTTTAAAATATCTAAATTTCAAATTTAATCATACAGCACAAATAGTCAGTTTTTTTTTCTTTTTAGAGTATTTTCATAGATATTTTCCATTTTTGAGCAAAATGTTCCACAAAGGGATTACATTCCAATTTTCCCCAATTTTTTAACCAGTTCGAACTATTCAGAAAATATTTGTTATTTGTTCTAATTTTTTTTTAAAAACACACACAAAAAAACGCTCACATACACACGGGCGCGCCGTGTCGTCGCGCAATTTTCGACGCAAACTTTTATTTAATTTCACTGATTTTGAAATCCAAATAACTTCTAGACATGTACATTTTAAAATTTCATTTTTACCACACGGGTATTTAATCATTTAAATTTACCTAACATATTTGCAAACAATATAACTTAAATCCCTCTAATTATGTAATCGCATTTCAACAAAATTCATGAATCAACGAATATTTCAACAAAATGCAAACTCATTTACTCTAATTATGGACTGCTTTCAAATTAAATTTCAGCTAAGCACATTATACGATTTAGAACTACCACCTTTCTTTACAATATATATAACTCAACTGAAAAAATATGTATATCACAAAATATTTTCAGCAAAGGTGCGGCGTGTCGCCGCACAAAATTTAACTAGTATGTAACAAAGTACAGTACTGATTTAGTTTCCTGAGATTCATTCCATCTATCTCTGGTACATGTTTGATCTAATTAGCCGTGTGCTCAAGAGTTGGCTAGATACTTATCAATAGACTTAGTTTTTTACCGCAATTACAAAATTCACAGGCGGTGGAGCACAGGTAGAACAAAGGCACCTTGTTCGAGGCAAGGGGAAGAGGAAGATATCCTATGAACTCAACCGGGATCATATATGGTGCGAACACAATGTTTATCCTGATGTTGAGGCCGGGTGCCGAGGCTGGAGTGGGCTTGGTTGCAGCGAATGGTATGGACGGAGACGAGGTCATCGTTATCTCCTCTGAAGACAAGTAAGGTGCGGCCATACGCCGGAGGAGGAGGAAGGAGGGTATTTAGAATGCTTTTGGGTACATTTGTTTTGTGCTATAGACCCAAAGTTAGTTCATATTTAAGTTGGTGGATCAAAAAATGTATAATTATGAACTCGTCTTTAATTACGAATGAATGTTTTATCTTCTATTCATTTTATGTTCCATAGTTTGACCATGCGACTAATCAGAATCTAATTATAGATAGAGGAAACAGGAGTAAAGAAGACAGGAAAATAAGAAAGAAAGAAAGAAAGGAATTAGAAAAACAAAAATCTACTTAGTTCCGCATAATACAAAAGCAACTTTTGTACACATCAAAGATATCGCACGGAGGCACTCGTCTGGAAAAAATATTGGAGAAAATAAGATGTTCTTAGGTGAATGTGATCACGTTGGATACTTATGATCTTTTGTACGATTATATATAAACAGCACCACTCTCATGGCACGAACAGAGTGGACTTTATCCCTACACTTTAGGCTTGCCTACGTACTACACCCAGTAATGTAATATGTGTGTTATATACGTTATAGCTTGGTAATAAGACTAATTGTTTTTACATCATATTGGTTCAATCGTCTTTCGGAATGTTTGGTCTTTACGAATTGCCGGACGTTAGACCAGCAAGCGCGCGGCAAGCCGCGCCTCCTATCTAGTAATATACATTAGTGAAGAAGTTCTAGTACTACATGTTTTTTTTTGAAAAGGAGGATAACCCCGCCTCTATATCGATTGATGCACACAACCATATATTATTAAAAGCCAGGCAACGCCAAGCATTGAAGCCGTACAAAGTCGACCCCAGAAAAGAAAAATAAAAAACACGAGGCCGTATGCCTCGCGACAGTAACTCCACCAGACTACCACTAACCATGGTAAAAGGCCGAAACAAAAGAAAAAGTACACAACTCCATGGCTAAGCCTTCAAGAAGGGATCACCGCACGTGCGTCAATGATGACGAGTCCAACCGAAGGTCGATCTCGGGATTTTCATCCCCAAAGCCAAGCTTCGAGCCCCCACCTTCAACAAGGGCACGACGCAAGTGCGCGTCGACATTGCCTGATCAAGGATCATGTGTTTCCACCGGAGTACACATACTTATCTTCGAAGCTGCCTCTACCAGCAACACTCGACCGGCTAACAACACCGCAGGAGGAGATACTAGAAGTCGGTGACATCCCATACCGCCACGCTTCTAGTCACTGTCGCGCCACCATCGATCGAGCACCAACAGGCATGACTTGATGCCTCCAGAAGAGATGTCGTAGCATCTGCCGGGAACAGGCGTGACTTGACGCCTCCGCATGAGACGCCGTGCGTAGCACCTGCCGGCCATGCATGACTTGACACCTCCGCCAAAAACGTCGTCTGTAGCACCTATCGAGTCGGATCGAAGCCAATCTCGAAGTGGAGGGGGTGTCCCATACCGCCACTGGCCTCAAAACTCCACGGTCCAAGAAGAGGACGTCCCATACTGCCATCGACCTCGATACACGGAGCTGAAGGCCATCACCAACTCAAAGATCCGGCCACCACGCCGTCCACACGACCACGGTGCCCGCCGCCGCCTGAATTCCAAAACTCCTACGCCGCCAATAGATTAGGGCATTCGCTGCCACAACGCGCCGCCCATACAACGTCCATGGCATGCAGTTGCCGTCACCTGGGCGTTGCAGCGAGACCGCCGCTGAAGATGCCGACTGATCTGGAAGCCGCCCAAGATTCGCCGTGTGCAACCCCCTTCCTCGCCTCTGCCACCCATGGCCACGACAGGGAGATCCGCCGCCCTTGTCGCTGCACCTCCACGGGAGCAGGATGGGTACCTCCGCACCCCGCCCTCCTGCATCACCGCAGCACCATCCCACCACCGTGCCTCACCTACGGACGAAGCACAAGAGATCAGAGCCGCCACCCTGATCAGCCGCATTGCAGACGCAGAGGAGGACACGGAGAAGAACCCACCATTGTCGGCTCCTTCCTCCATGAGACCGACGGGGTTGCGTTTGGATCCATGTGATTAACTTGGAGGTCATGCCCACTTCCAGACGTGTCGATTTGGATTTTTGGCAACCTCGGCCCATGCATATTCAGGGGGTGTTTGTTTGGGCTTTAGCTTTTGGCTTTTGCCAAAAGCCAAAAGCTAAAAAGCACCTATTTAGGTGTTTTTTGGCTTTTGACTTACTTTTGGCTTCCAAAAGTCAAAAGCCAAAAAGCACCTTAGGTGCTTTCAAAAGCCAAAGCTAAAGCCCAAACAAACACCCCCTCAGATTCCAAGTCGCCACTTTGGACCAGAACTGAAAGCGATGTGCGCTCTTGATGTCTCTAAGATAAGCACCGGCTTCCTTGTTCAACTTTGAAAGCTCCGAGGGATGGATATGGATATCATATTAAATAACTAACTAGGAAAAATGACTCGAATTCAAAATCCCTCTCTCCTGCGCCGCCGATCCCTCCTGATCCCCATTCTCCTGCGCCTGTGCTCGATCTCGTTAGCCACCGCCTCGTCGTAGGTCGCCTCCCACCCCCCCAGCCATGCTTCTCCCGCTGTTGTGCCCTCCTCCTCGTCATCCTCTTCGATGCAAGAGGCAGACGGCCGCGGTTCTTTGCCGGCCACGACCTATCCATTAGTGGCGGAGCCAGGAATTGAACTGAGCCGGGTCGAAAAAATAAGCTTTAAAATTTTTCATGGCAGGAAAACAAGTGTATTCGACCAAAAAGGTCCAAACTGATCCAATTTGCATATTTCATCAAGTACAACTATGAAATGACAATAAATAACAAGAAGAACATACAAAATAGAGCTACATTTTCATAAGATAGTATCGTACCACTATGTTGTATCCATGTTGGCAAGTCGAAAGTGTCGAGGAAGATGACCTCTACGGTCATTGTAGGAATGGAAACGTAGCATAATCTTCTTGTCATCAATTTTTGCAAATATCTCTTTCTCAACATAGCAAATCATCAAATTATTGAGCCAATCATCCCCGATCCTGTTTCGAAGATCTGTCTTTATAATATTCATGGCCGAGAAAACTCTCTCAACTTGTGTTGTTGCCACAGGTAATGTAAACACAAGTGTAATAAGGCGATATACCAATGGAAATGTCAAATGTTGTCTCTTCTGAACCAACTTGAGAGCAAGACCACTCAAACTATCACAAGCTATGAATTCAGGACTTCTCTTCATCACATCAATAAATATGTCCAGTTCGTCAACCAAGAGACAGAGATCATGTGAAGTGAAATCAGCAGAGTACATAGTTGCAAGCTCAACTAGCTTATCATTGTCAAAGCTGCTAAATGAGTCTCTAGGATCAAGGCATGCACTGCACAATAATAGGCGTGTCGAAGTTTCAGAAAATCTATTATTCATCTCACTTATGTTTCTGTCAAGCACCTCATTAAAGAGTTGTACCTTGTAATGATGGTAGCAAGTAACCATCTTGCGTGAGCTCCTTGAATAACCCTAGCCAGAACGTTATCATCCATGTTTGGTACAATAATATTTCTTCCACCACAAAAGTTAGTAGCAGCAAGCAATAGAGGCTCCCATCCATCATCTCTCAATTTCTGCAATAGACTTTTAACTGAGACAATCAAATTCATAGCGCTCACTATGTTCTGATCCTTGGATTGCAATGCTTGTGACAAAGCATTTGTTAAACCAAACACTCGAAGCATCAAATGCAAGATAATAACAAATTCAAAACTTTCCATGTATATCATATAACCTGAAGCCAAACCTCTCTCCTCGGCATCTGTCCCATCATGAGAAACACTCTCTAGTACTTCAACAATTGAATCCCACATATGTTGAATCCGAATTAGAGTCTTATGGTGTGACCCCCAACGAGTATCACCGGGCCTTGCTAAACTTGTCTCTTGATTTTGGCCTCTTCCCGACGAGATCTCCCCACTCTCTAGTTGTGCTACCAAACGGTCATGATGCAATTGCAACAATGCATATTTCTTCTTACAAGTGGCACTCACCTACAAGTAATGTGCATGTAGAAATTAGAATTGATATATAGATAAATAGTTGACAACTATTTGCAATCATGTACAAGAAAAACTAACCATACTAACAATCTTGTTTAGGTGACCAAAGAAGTGACCAATTGGTAGAAGTCCTTTCACAACCGCAACAACCACCAATTGAAGTTGGTGGGCAAAACAATGCACATAAAAAGCATGAGGGTTGTCGGCCAATACCAATGTTTTTAAACCATGTAGCTGCCCACGCATATTAGAGGCACCATCATATCCTTGTCCTCTTAATCTTGACATGGACAAATTATGGTCAACAAACATTGCATCTAAATATCTTTTCAAATAAGCCGATGTAGTATCAAGAACATGCTCAACACCGAGCAATCTTTCCAAGATCTCTCCTTTTTGGTTCACAAACCTACAAACAATAAGACAAGAACATATAAGATTACAAAAGATAATTAGAGAGAAACTAGCCAATAACATATAAATATTTCAATATAGAGAGAAACTAGCGAATGACTAACCTCAAGATCACAGCCATTTGCTCTTTAACCGATACATCACGAGACTCGTCAACAAGTACAGAGAAAGGGGCATTTCCAAGCTCACTCATTATGACTTTTGTAGTCTCTTCTGCACATGCTTTTGCTATATCTAGTTGGATTTCACGAGATGTCAATTGACAATTGCCAGGAGCATTCTCATTAATTACATTGGCTACATCCTTGCATCTTGCGCCATACCAATCCAACATCTCACGGAAATTGCCCTTGTTCAAGGAAGTGCTAGACTCATCATGCCCACGAAAAGCTAGACCTTGTTCAAGTAGAAATCTGACAATACCCACAACAGCCCTCAAATGAATTTCATAATCAATATGCATTTGTTCTTCATGACAGACAAGAGCATATGCCACACTTTGCTTTTTATTTCTGAAATCTTCACAACTATTTCTTGCATTGTTGTGAATACTATTTGGTCCACCTACATGAGACTTGAAAATTTCCGATGCTTTCTTCCAATTTTTAAACCCCGTCTGTGTGAAAACATCATATCCAAAGTGTGAACTATTGCTTGCCCCCAGCCATGCTTCTCCCGCTATTGCGCCCTCCTCCTCGTCATCCTCTTCGATGCAAGAGGCAGACGGCCGTGGTTCTTTGTCGGCCACGACCTATCCAGTATCCATCATCGGCCACGACCTCCTCCACCCCGGCGTCTCTGGCCATGACCTCCTCCAACTCGGCCGCTCCGTCGCCTGCCTCTACCGTCTCCAACTCGACCTCTCTATCACCGGCCTCGATAGTAGAGGCGGCGAGGAGGAGGTCCTGGCGACTAGAGCTCCGGTGACGGGCAATGTCCTCGCCGTGCAGCGACGGCGCCGTCGTTGGTGGATTTTATTTTGTTATTTCCTTTTTTTGGCCTACACAATAAATTTGCCGAGTCGCAAAACGAATCCTCGGCAAATGCACTACCGCCGTCCCCGTCTCCGTCTGCACTTTTTTGGCCGAGCACCTAGATTTAGCCCTCGGCAAAGCCTTCGCCGAGCGCCCGACAGAAAGCTCTCGGCAAAGCCCTCTTTGTTGGTAGGGTCTCTGTCGAGGGCCCTTCGCTGAGGACAATCTTAGCTTTGCCGAGTTCCCATGGCACACGGCAAACATCGAAAATTCGGTAGTGATTACGTCGTATATATCCAGATGACGATGCATTTATTTGGTTCATGAAAGCAATGCTAACAATCTGATGTTCAGTTGTTATTTAACTTGAAAATTTAATTCTAGAACATATTTACATAGGTGTTGTTTAAGAATATTTGTTGATTAATTATACTAATAAATATGTCTTTTAAATGCTTGCCCTTTGAGTACGTCGAGCATAATATAGACGTACTAATACTACAGGTTGTGTTTGGATCCATGTGATTAACTTGGAGGTCATGCCCTCTTCCAGACGTGTCGATTTGGATTATATTTTTGACAACCTCGGCCCACGCGTATTAAAATTCCAAGTCAAATTCGACAATTTGGACCATAACTTATTTGTGGCTTGAGAGAGAATTTTCGTTCTCACTCAGTTGAATGCTGCAACTTCCAGGTTGTTGCCTAGAACCGAGAGAGAAGCTTGTCAAAAATTGCCAACACCATGTATTGTCTTCCAACAAAAATCACGAGTGCCCATCAATCCATCACTTTCCAACTTGCCAACGCCATGCATGTGCTCTAGAAATCAACTTGCTAACAGGCGACATATCACTTTCCATGGCTCTAAATCTTCTTGCTTGATGCAACGTGCTGCTTGTCGCCTTATTAGCAAGAGATTTTCCAACGCGGAAGATTCTTCGCTCTACCGGGCTACGGCATTCCAACGAGGAAGATTATCAAGTCCACATAACTACTGCATTATCAAGTCCAGTACAGTTTGTTCTTCCCCTACAGTTTACAACTTCGTGAGTTTGAGTATATTTGTGCTCGTTTGAAAAGAAAAGAAAACAAAAGGGTTTGTTTATTTTTTAAGGGAGAAAAGAGTTCTCTTGTGCCTAAAAGAATAGTTTGTTTGTGTCCTCCCAGTCTTGTCACAGCAGGCCATAGCCTCGAACTCCTTACACGACCTCCTGTCCGCCTACGGGAAGAGCGCTATCCACTACCAGTCTCGGACCGAACCCCACCAATACGTGAGCGAAACGGTATGTACGTAAATAGATGCTGTGACTGCTGGTAAACTGGCTCGGTCCTCAGTAACAAGCAAGGTACCCGCCACAGGTACGGGGTATGGAGAGAGTCCAGAAAGCTCTCTCCCGGCATGGCACTCCTCACTAGTAGAAAACGGGGTTTCCGTTCGGGAGCCCAAAACGCTTTAGTCCCGGCCGTGTTTGGAGCCGGGACTAATGCTAGCATTAGTTAGTCCCGGTTCTAATGGCCAGGGCGCGGCGCGGGCACGGCTAACCTTTAGTCCCGCTTCAAAAGGGACCTTTAGTTTCAGTTGGTGTCACCAACCGGGACTAAAGGGTTCCTGCATATATGTCATCGTGCCCGAGCCACACAATCCATTTTTCTCCTCTGTTTCTTCCTCCAAGCTCGAGTTTCCTCCCCATTTTCTCCAAGATTTGTCAAGATTTCACGGTGGAGGAACTATCCAAGTGTTCTAAAAGGTTAGCAACTTCATCCTCTCATCTCTCATTGCTATTTTAGCTCATTTCATGCTCTAGAAGTAGAGTGATTTGTGGGTTTTAGTTTGGAAAAAGTCCATTCTAAACCTTGAACTCGTAGAGGTCGGGCGAAATGAACCCTCAAGAACAAATCCCGGTCGATTGCACCCTGAACTCAGCAATACCGATCTAAAATGAACCTTGGACAGGTTTGTCAGAGGAAAAAATACATTAAAATATTGCTACTATCACTGACAATATTGGCCCACATGTCATATCCATCTTCTTCCCAATCCATGCGGGAAGCGGCCAAGCCGGCGAGCAAGTCCGTTCCTCCTCCACCTCCGCCTCCGCACCGGCACCATCCCCACTGCAGAAGCACGCTACATCGACGGCTCCTAGGCCGACGGAGACAACGCCGCGGCGCCGGCCTTCTGGCTCTACTACAACGAGCTCTCAGGCGCCATCCCCGACGAGCTCCCCGGCCTTCTGGCTCTACTACAACGAGCTCTCACCCGCACCAGCACCATCCCCACTCCAGCAGCCCGCCCCATCGACGGCGCCTCGTCGAGGAGCTGCAGGAGCGGGAGTCCCAGCTGCGCACCGAGCTCGCCCGCCTCGTCGAGGAGCTGCAGGAGCGGGAGTCCCAGCTGCGCACCGAGCTCGCCCGCCTCGTCGAGGAGCTGCAGGACCTGCTGCACACCGAGCTCGCCCGCCTCGTCGAGGAGCTACAGGAACTACTGCGCACCGAGCTCGCCCGCCTCGTCGAGGCGAGGGGGTGTGGGGTGCTGCCGGAGTAGCCAGGGCGCAGGGAGGGGGACGCCATCGCCCGGGAAGCACGCGCCAGCATCGGGGGCGGCTGGTCGCCGCGGTGGAGGCTACGGTCGGGCGCCACCCACGTCACGGGAGCTTGGGTGGATTTTAGAAATAGGGAGATGGATTGGGGATAGAGATGAATATGACATGCGGGCCCGTCCAGTCAGTGACAAAGTGGATATTCCCGGCCAGGATTTTCCGTTTCCCGGTGTGCCAAATAACTATAGGGTTCATTTTAGACCGGGATTGCTGAGTTTAGGGTGCAATCGACCGGGATTTGGACTTGAAGGTTCATTTCGCTAGACCTCAACGAGTTCAAGGTTTAGAATGGACTTTTTCCATTTAGTTTAGGAGTAAATGTGGGAGTTTATTTGATTTATATGCAATTTGAGCTCAAATTAACTTCTTAGTTTGCATATGTGTAGGTGTGGTATTGTTAATTAGGTTGTTTATCTCAATTTTGTTGTTAGTGGGAGTGTTAGTGAGTTAGTGTGTTAGCTAGTGTGATTGTATGTGCTATGCATGGTGTGTGTTAGCTAGGGTGTGTCTTAGTGGTATAGTATTAGTGTGTGTGTTAGTGTGTGCTAGGTTTAGTGTTAGTTTAGTGGTAGCTAGGTTTAGTGTTAGTTTAGTGTGTTAACTTCTTAGTTTGCATATGTGTAGGTGTGGTTTAGGGTGCCGTCCCGTCCCCGTCCTCATCGCCATTGATTGCCCTTGCCGATCCCGTCGCCGGCACCATCGTGGTAAGCTCTTGTTGTTAGCTTTCCAACAAAATTGGATTCACCTGATTCGGAGTTTGTTTGCAAAAGTTATTGCGTTTCAGGCCTTTGTGTTCTGCTGCTTTTGGGCAGCCCGGACATGTCCGGCTTGCTATCTGGGGTGCCCCGGCCATGTCAATTTTGCTCCTGGTGTTGGGGCCTTCTGTCCGAGGGTGCCCCGGCCATGTCCGACCCTATGTCCAGCCAGCCATGTAATACACGCAAGGCAGGCATAACAACCGTCCATAACAGAGGCCCTCGCGAGGCCAACATCTCGTCAGGCCCTCGCGAGGACAACATCTCGTCAGGCCCTCGCGAGGCCAACATCTCGTCCGGCCCTCGCGAGGCCAACATCTCGCTAGGCCCTCGCGAGGCCCATTTCTTGTCAGGCAGCCATGTTGAGTTTGCTCCTGGTATTGGGACCTTATGTCCGGGGGTGCCCCAGCCATGTCCGGCCCTGTGGCCCAGACTGTCCGGGGCACGGGAAAATCTGCCCAACGGGCAGATTCCGTGGGGACCTATTTAAGGGGCCTTCTTCCCCAATTGGTCCCCAACTCTTGAGCTCGTTTTTCACCGCCATTGTTGATCCTTTGAGCTTTGCTATCTCTCTATTCCTCCATGATTCTTGCCTCCAATTAGAGGAAAAAGAGAGAGGAGATCTAGATCCACTTTTCCATTAATCGATATCTCCTCTTAGTGAGGGGAACCCATTGGTTCTAGATCTAGGGATTCATTTGTTGATTTCCTTGTTCTTCCTCCCTTCTCCCCCCATAGCATTAGTTGCTTTGGTGGAATTTGAGAGTGAAGGACTTGAGTAATTCTTGTGTTCTTGCCCATTGCATTGGTTGCATCGGTTTGAGTTCTCCACGAAGATTTGTGGAAGTTGAAGTTGAGAAGCTCGTTACTCTTGGGTACTTGGAGTGCCCTAGAGCTTGTTCCTCTTGGGTACTTGGAGTTCCCTAGACGGTGGTTGTTGTTCCGGAGATTTGGGAGCTCGCGGGATATTGTTGGGAGCCTCCAATTAAGTTGTGGAGATTGCCCCAACCTTGTACGGGTTCGGTGCCCTCAAGCGTCCCATAGTGGTTTGTGGCACTCCACATTGGTGGGGGCACGAGGAGAATAAGGTGAGCCAATAAGGCGTTTGGGGATCATTGTGACTCCACACCTTTCCATCGGAGATTAGCTTCCATTGGGAAGTGAACTTTGGGATAAATCATCGTCTCCAAGTGCCTCGGTTATTTCTATACCCGAGCTCCTTACTTATGCAATTTACTTTGTGATAGCCATCGAGCTTGAAGTAATCTATCTTGCTATCACATAGTTATATATCTTGTTTAGCATAAATTGTTGGTGCACATAGGTGAACCTAGCTTGTTTAGGTTTTGGCTTGATAAATTAAACCTTAGTTTTATTCCGCATTTATTCAAGCCTTAACCGTAATTATTTTAAATCACCTATTCACCCCCCCCCCTCTAGGCGACATCCATGTCCTTTCAACCTTCCCCTTTAGATTTGGTGTTTTTGGAGCTTTTCCCGAGCTCCTCTCGGGCAAGCTCCAAATGAAGTCTGCCTGGGAAAGAAGATGAACATGAGCATTTGTGATGGCGGGCGACATAAGCCAACCGCCAGCACAGATCACCCCATCTGTGCTGGCGGTAGGCTTAGGTCGACCACCAGCATAGTGGCCTCTGTTCTGGCAGGCCACATAAGCCCACCGCCAGCACAGATGGGGTGATCTATGCTGGCGGGTGCTTGCGTCGCCCGCCAGCATGCTAATTGGCCAGTGCCAGCACAAATCGTTTCTAGCGTAGTGACGGATTCGTTTGTTTTATGACAAGTCCGACTCTATCACTATTTTATCTTGGGTGAACTTAGTGATGGCCAAATGGGTGGCACGGCACGGCATGGGCCCAGTTGGGCACGGCATGGTCAAACCGTGCCTGGTATAGCGCGGTTTAAGAACCGTGTCATGCCGTGCCACCCGGCGTGCCTAGCCTCAGGCCGGCACGGCACGCGTGCCTCAGCTCCATGTCGTGTCGGCACGATTAGCTCGCTGGTCTCGGGCGGGACGAAAGCCCTCTAGCCCACGAAGCCCGGCATACAAAAACACAACAATCAACTTAGAAATCAGAATTGCACAATGAATCCAAAATACAGCAACAGAAGTTCAAAACCCAAAACCACAACTCCCCAAGTCCCCAAGAACAGAACCCCATAACCAAACCAACTATACATTAGGTGAGCTGTTTGATACAAAGATTGGCTGCCTTATTAAAAACCTTTCTAGGTAAAAACCCATAATTTGTAAGACTATCATCTAAATGGGAAAACCCTTGAAAGGAAAAAAGAGTACAACCCAACTCTTAGAGTTCAAATGTTCAACACTTAAAAAAAATTACATCATAGGATCACACAGACAAGGCTCCAGCTGGTCCAGGTGCAGCAACAGGAGGAGGACAATCATCCAGCTACAAGTCTTCGAAAGCAGCTTCTAGATCCTTGTCATCCACCAAGTGTTGAGCTCGTGCTTCGCCTAGCTCCTAGTCCTTCAGGCAGGTGATCACCTCCACCATGTCACTCGTGAGCCGTCGTCGCCGTTCCACAAGCACCCTGCTAGTAAGACTAAACGTAGATTCTGAGGAGATGGTGGACACAGGGATAGTTAGACATCTTTAGCTAGAATGGAGAGGAAAATATAAGTAAGCTTATGCTGATGCCACCAATGAAGTATGTTGAAGTTGTCCTAGAACTCAGTGACATTGTCACTGTCGAGGTACGCCGTCAGCTCAGATATACATGCATGTGCAGCAAAAGAAGTAGGAGCAAAACGAGATGGACCAAGAGGAGTAGAAGTAGAGGATGAACTAAAAGAACCTTCAGAACAAGAATCAACATATAGTTTTCCCCAGTTAGTTTGCCTCTTACCAGCATGCATGGTCTTTGCGGCACTTAGCAGCATGTCGGCCTAAATGGCCAGTGCTGCCAGTAGAATGAGCAGAAAGAACTTTCTTACAGTAGTTGCACTTAGCACCATACCTGACCTGCTCGACATCGATGTCCTCGTAGAGCTCGTCGAAGTCGTCCCAGATGGCCAACGAGTTCGCCCGCTTCCTTCTCTTCGCCGCCGTGCTCCCGGTCAACGATGTTCCCACCGGCCCACCATCTCCGCCACCCACCTCGATCGGAGGAACCACGCTCCCGAATAGCGCATCTCCCTTCACGTCCTGGTTGCCCTCCCTGTCCTCACCCGTGATGTAGAGGTCCTCAGCGAAGGTAGCCATATCGAGCTCCTTCATCTCTGGCTCCGGCACCTCGATGGCCTCCTGCAACAAACAATTCACTGATCTAACATGCGACAACATAAAGAGTAGGGAAAGAAGGCGGGGGGGAGGCAAGGAAGTTACCTTTCGGAGGTTGGAGCCCAGATCTGGAGAGGAGAGCCCCCAGCTGGCGACAGAGATGACGACCAAAGCACAAACAAGAGGCGGTGGGGGCTAGTTGCAAGGCCGGCAGGAAGCAAGCAAGAGAAGGGTGGTGGGGACAAGATCCAACAAGCCAGCGACATGGCAGACCGGCAGAGCCGAGCAAGAGATCTCGCTCGCTCGCCGTCGTCGGGGAAGACGAGGGGAAGGTTGAAGGTGAGAGGCCGGAGGCGGAGGAGGCGAGGAGCCAAGCAGGAGATCTCAGGCGGTGTCGCGGCGAGCCAGCGACATGGCAGACCGGCAGAGCCGAGCAAGAGATCTCGCTCGCTCACCATCGTTGGGGAAGAAGAGGGGAAGGAGGGAGGTGAGAGGCCAGAGGCGGAGGAGGCGAGGAGCTGAGAGGGCGAGAGGCGAGAGGGGCGGCAGGTGTCAGGGGAATAATCCCCAGGGTATCAAAAGACCAGCAGAGGATGTCAGGAAGCCCCTTGTCCCTCACGAGAGCTCCCTCGCGAGGCCAGGAACTCACCAAGCCCTTGTCCCTCGCGAGGCCTCCCTCGCGAGGCTAGGATCTCGCCAAGCCCCTCATCTCTCGCGAGGCCTCCCTCGCGAGGCAAGCATCTCGCCAAGCCCTTGTCCCTCGCGAGTCCTTCCTTGCGAGGCCTGGATCTCGCCAAGCCCTTGTCCCTCGTGAGGCCAAGATCTCGTCAGGCCCCTCTCGTGAGGGTGCACCCCGCGAGGCCTCCCTCACGGGGCCAAGCCATTGCCAAGACCCGCAGCCCGCGAGGCCCAGATCTCGCCAAGCCCTTGTCCCTCGCGAGGCCAAGATCTCGTCAGGCCAAGACCTCTTCAGGCCCCTCTCGTGAGGGCGCACCCCGCGAGGCCTCCCTTGCGGGGCCAAGCCATCGCCAAGACCCGCACCCCGCGAGGCCTCTCTCGCGGGGCCAAGCCTTCGCCAAGACCCGCACCCCATGAGGCCTCCCTCGCGGGGCCAAGATGAAGTCCACCATAGCGTCCCATCGGACACACGTGACCAAGACAGCCATACCTGTACCTGGACCCTGTAGATGAGCAGGATGAAGGAAGAACGATGTAGATAAATAGGAGCACTGTGCGCTGCAGTGCTCCGCTGTGCCCGCCTCACCGCGGGCCGCTGCTTGTCCCCTGGGCACCACCTTTATAAGGTGCACCAGGGAGCCTCTAGATGGGGGATAAAAACAGAGGAGGGGCGGAAGCGCTGCCCAAGCAGAGGTCGAAGCATGCTGAAGCCGCTTCTAGGCAAACATAGAGGCGAAGATAGGAGAGAGGCCCAAGAGGCCCAAGCTCTCCAAGCCAGGAGCTCCTTGCTCTCTAGCTCGCTCCGCTCTCAAGCTCATTCTCTAGCTAGGAGCATATACAGCTCGAGGAGCAACCATATAACACGGATGTTTTCCACCGTATATACACAAAAATACAGGAGTAGGGGTTTTACCTCCTCGCGAGCGCCCCGAACCTGGGTACGTCTCGGTCTCCCCGTGCTCGTGCCCAATCCCGCCGGAGCACCATCGTTCGCGCCCTGAGGCCCCACACACTAAGTCATCCCTTGATGGCATATACCGTGCAAAATACCACGATATTTGGCGCCCACCGTGGGGCCTAGCAGCGACTGGAGTCCCGTTCTTGGCGGGACCACTCACCGCTTGCACCCAGCGTGTCGCGTTAGGCCTCGATCCTGACGCTCGACGCATTCGACTACGTCACGCACAAGCCGCGACTACTTCAACGACCACACGTCTACTTCATCGGCACATCAAGCGAGCACCCGCCTGCGGTGCTCCCCCGCTCGGTCTACAATGACGCCCTGGCGTTGGCCAACAACAAGCGCTGGCTAGCAGCCCACACGCGAGAATGCCAACCCCAAAGGAAAGGTAGGCAGCCCCATCCGACACTCAGGGGCTGGCCCCGGAGCAAGTTTAAACTTTTGCTTTACCTGAGGTTTTGCCGGTTTCCTGGGCTCACACCCGAGGGCTGGCCAGTCATTGCGGCCCCTTTTTCCCCAAGGCATGGTTTAGTAGCGTGTAGCAGCACCAGAGGCCCACTCTTCGGTTCCAGCCACAGACCGCAACCCAGCAGTTCGGCTGGCAAGAGCAAAAGTCTGAGGTCACTAACACGCGAAAAACACCTAAGGTGAGAGCGGTCGCCGACTCCTCAAAGCGCCTGAATTCGGATGCTAGATCAAAGTACTGTGCCGTACATGCCCCGGCATCTCTTCGGTTCCGGCTGCAGACCGCAACCCGCCTGACCAGCCGGCAAGAGCCTGTGCCCGGACGGCAAACCGTGCAGGAAACCCGACGTATGTACCGGCTCCCCTCGACGAGCCGGAACCCGACACTCGACAACCGACACCAGCTCAAAACCCGACACTCAAGCAAGCAAAAGCAAAGAGTTCCGACCCGGCTCCCCTTCGGTGAACCGACCCAAAACTCGGGGCTAGGGGACACCCGGTGGATATGCTTTCACCGGGTCAAGACAAAGACTAAAGCAAGGAAAGGGCAAAGCATGTAAGCCAAGATAACTAAAGGAGTCGAAGCTCCCACGCCAAGTTCACAAAAATATATAACGAGTTCAATGCAAAGAAAGAGGCCCACTACAACTACGCCGGGCATCCCGGGGACCAAGTCAAACTTGCCGACACCTGGCGCTGCTCGGGTGCTTTCGTCGGCTCAGGGCCCCACCCGGTTGACTTCGTCGGCCCCTGACTCGGCCCGAGCACCTTCGACGGCTCCTCCACCTCGTCCACGATGTCGTCGAAGTCGACCATCCTCTAGATCCAGCTGGCGGCAAGCGCGACACCCTCAGTCCTGTGCAAGTCCTCAAACCAGGTCCCAGCCCGGAAGCCGGCACCGAGCTACACGATGTTGACACCCTTGTACCAGGAGAGCATCATCGCCAAAGCCATTTCGGCCCCTCCATGGGCTAACGTGTCCTGGAAGCTGACCAGGGCATCGGGCATGGCGCGAAGGTGGGCTGCGACACGAGAAGCATCGTCAGATCCACCTTCACCCGGCCACAAGGCGTCGTAGACCGTGGCCCCGGCCAGCCGAAACTCCTCAGCAACCTTACCAAGGTGGGCGAGCCGCTCCTCGGTGGACCCGTTGGGTGCCGTCTCACCAACATCCGAGTAAAAGCCTGCACCCGAAAGAACGAGTCAAGATAGAGGCAGAAGAAGCCCGAGTAAGAAGGCGCGAAGTCGAAACTTACGGAGGATGGCCTGGTCGATGCGGTTGAGTTGCGCCCTGCCCTCCTTCTCCGCCCGATCCAGAAGATCGAAAGCCTCCCGCTGCTTGCGGAGGATGCTGGTGGCCTCCTCCGCCATCCTCTTCGCTTCATCTAGCTGGAGCGACAAGTTGTCCTTCCACCCGACAAGCTTGTCATACTCACCCTCACGCTCGGCGTTGGTCTTCTCCAGCCGCTCCACATGAGCCTTCAGCCGTTCGACATCCTTCTGGTAGGAGTCGGACAGATCGGCGCGACCCTAGCCTCCCCGAGCTGCTTCTCGAGCTGTCACACCTGACCTTCCAGCACCTAGTTCCGGTCCACCGGCTCCTGAAGATCTTGCTGGAAAGAAGCAAGACGTCAGAAAGAACAAGACCCAGTCGGTTCCGAGCTACCAGCTCCGGGCACCCGGGAAAAACATAAGACCCAGTCGGTTCCCAGCTACCAGCTCCGGGCACCCAGGAAAAACATAAGACCCAATCGGTTCCCATCTACCGGCTCTGGGCACCCGGGAAAAGCATAAGACCCAGTCGGTTCCCAGCTACCGGCTCCGGGCACACGAGGAAAGCATAAGACCCAGTCGGTTCCTAGCAACCGGCTCCGGGCACCCGTGGAAAGAATAAGACCCAGTCGGTTCCCAGCAATCGGCTCCAAGCACCCGAGGAAAGAATAAGACCCAGTCGGTTCTCAGCAACCGGCTCTGGGCACCCGAGGAAAGCATAAGACCCAGTCGGTTCCCAGCAACTGGCTCCGGGAACCCGAGGAAAGAATAGGACCCAGTCGGTTCCTAGCTACCGGCTCCGGGCTCCCGAGGAAAGAATAAGACCCAGTCGGTTCCCAGCAACCGGCTCCGGGCACCCGAGCAAAACATAAGCAAGAGAAGAGAAGAGAACTTTCCTCAACCGACTCTCGGAGGACCCTGAACCCGGCTAACTCATCCTCCAAGCCCTTTTCCAGCTCGCCGATCACGTGTAGAGGCGCGGGCAGCTGACGATGTGACGTCAGCTGAAGAGAAGTACCCGGAACAGTGCCCGGTGACACGACCGGTTGCGGGGCCAGAACGGCAGGAGGATCCATGCTCCCGACTCCCCGCTTCGTTGTCTTCTCCCCCGCAGCCGCCACAATGGCACATAGCGCCACCTCCTTATCACGAGCTGCCACAGCTGCGACACGGCCTCCTTCGCCAGCAGCAGGCTTTGAAGCAGCCGGCGGTTCCTCCATGGCCTCAGTGTCGGGCTGAGGACCCGACAGCTCGATGACGGTGTCCGGGCGTGCGAGAGCGCTGGCCGTGGCGCTGACCACCACGGGCTCCACGTCAGGGTCGCCCCGGCTTGCGCTGCGGAGCTCACCTCCAAGTCCCCCACCGCACTCTGCAGCGAATAAGCCCCTGGAGCCACACTCGGGCAAGCCAGCGACCTCGCGCCCCTGCCAAGGAAAACCCATCAAGACCAGAGAAAAAAGAAGCAAGCACTCGGATGCAGTGCCAAACAACAAGCTTACCCTTCGATCTGGGGCCGTACGCCTGCCTTCGTTGACTCTTCGACACGACCTTCCGGGTAGGCCTGTCACGTCCCCTCTTCGGAGCCAGCGCGTCGGGTTCTCGAAACAGCACGTCTGTCGACCTCAGCCGCCGAGTCGGCAGAGGAGAAGCCGGACACGACAACTCGACAACGCTAGAGTCCGCGACCGGAGCGCGGGCAACGCCTTCACTCTATTCATCCGACCAAGCCCTGAGGTCGCTTGGAGAAGCCAACCTACCCGAGGCAGTCGGCGAGTGTAACACCCCAAAAATTGAAACCTAGTTTTAGTAGGTGTTTTCTGACACATGAAAAAAAAAATTCTCCTTTCCTAAATATTTCTTCAAATCTTTTGACAATGATTTGACTTGGGAATTTCCGTCTCAATAATTTTTCCCAGTAATCCACGAACCACTCCATCACCCGGGATAATTTTGGTGCTTAGGTTTTTCCCTAAAAACCCTAGCCCTAATTATCGAACCTTTTAAACCCTTTTCTCCACCTACCAAAGAAAAGCCTAGTTTCCATAGCCAGAAAAATTCCATTAAAAATACCAGGGGACTCCCATACTCATATAAAGACAACCCAAGCAAAAATATTTCATACTTCAATGCAATATTTCCAAGTTGGACATTATCTTCCAAAATGCCATTTCTGATCCAGAAATGTTGAGTCAAGCTAGGCATCTCCAAAAATTCTGATAAATTCAGGAGATCATTATTTTTGCATTCCCTGCACTTCATCTTTTGGAGACCAATCCATTTGAGCAATATTTGAGGTACTTCCTATGTAATGCTCCTCTCATGCCTAATAACAATTTTCAAAGCAAACCCTAGCTACAAAAATCATTTGGCATTGGCACTTGGCCAAGTAGACAACCTCCCGTATGTAGCAGTATATCCACAAACATCAGATCAAAATTTTATGAGGAAGCACACTTGGCATACCCATGCCATTAGGGCATTTGTGGACACCGAATTGTTTAACCAACCTCCAGGCCTTCAATTGGGCTCAAACTACACAGACATCCTCTACACATCCACCCTAGCCTACTATGAATTTTGGGGATTTTTCTGAGATGCAAGACCTTAGTCATTTCATCAAACACCTGGCGTTCCCTCGGTTTCTGAAAATTTTGCTCAGAGGAGTTCAAGCCCCCGAGTGTTTCTTGTTCGGTTGTGATTGCCCTGACCCATGTGGACGCGGTGGTGGAAGCCATTTCCCTTTTAATGCCTCGAGTCACCGGGAACGCGACGAGGACGCTGTGTCGTGCTCTGGGCGTCCTGGACGCGCATCGTGGCGTGGCCGAGACATGCTCGAACCCTAGCCCGACCAAACCCGCCCAGGAGGACCCTCCCTCTCTCGCTCGACCTCCTCGTGCTCCACTTCTCCTCCCGCTCGCCCCCTCTGCAGTGCTGCCAAGCCACTAGCAGAAACGCCGATGGAACAGCACCGCCACAGGACCTCGACAGCGACACCTCAGCCGCGGATTTTCTATCGTCGCGCTAGTGCTACGCAAGCTAAGCGACGCGCCATTTCTATAGAACCTGAGCAATAATCGTCGCTCCACTGCAGCCCAGGACACTCACCCCACAACCTCGCCGTGCCACCGTGTCGACCGTCTCCTCGGGAGCCTATTTAAAGAGCACCCCGAGCCCCTTTCAGCTGCACCGCACCCTCCTCTCCCTCTCCTGGACATCTCGGCTGGTTTAATTGGAGGATTGACCTCGGGTCTGGTCGAATCGACCGAAAATGTCGCCGCAGTTCCTCGAAACCTCGCGAGCAACTCCAAGCATCATCGTCCGATTAAACATACCCAGAGCCTCCTACCTCTCTCCTCTACCTCCCAGAGCAACCAGCAGATCGTGGGGTGCACGGTGTGCCCATATCCTTGGTCGACCACCATTGTCGACCCGCCAAGCTTCTGGAGCTCGCGGGCAACATGCCCCTGGCCCTTCCCCGTGCCCAAGGCCCCTTCCCTGGGTGCGGTGAGGCTCGCCAGACTCGACCCCGCCGTCTCCCGGCATCCCCGCGGGCACAGCCCCCAGCGCCGGTGACCCCGTGCGGCCTCGACTGAAGGAAGAAGAAGGACGAGTGGAGGGAAAAAGAAATCAGAGGGAAACGTTAAGACACTGACACGTGGGACCCACCTGTCAGTTTAAGTGGAAGCAACTTCCCGGCTTGCCGCTTTCCCCAAGTGAAGGCGTACTCTGGTGAATGCGTCTTCGGCCCATCCCAGATCAGAAGCAGCTCGTTCTGTTTTTTTCTGGTGAGCAGCAGATAGCAATCCGTCGCTCATCCATATCTTTTGAACCGTAGCTCCGTTTGAGGTGATTCAAATCTTAAATTCATGGTTTGAAGAGAGCTATCCAGTGGGCTGTCTTTTCCATTTTTTGAGTTAATTAGTTTTGTGGCCTATATTTAGGTGTTGTATGTTCCTCCGGGGTTTAAGCGTTCATCGGGATTCTGACCCTCAACGAGTCCAAGACTTCCCAAACCATCTGGAACCCTTACTCGCAGGCAAGCTAACCACTTGCTATGACCAGTCCTGTAATGGTGTTTGTTTATTTGATTACATACTATCATGCCATGGGTGTACATGTGGTTGCTGGTTATTCATGAACTGTGCGTCATGAGATATCATGGCTTTGACATTTAAATTTCGTAGAGTTGTGGTGTGTGTCTGGGGGTACCACTCCCCATTTCCTGAGGCGATGGACTGGGGGAACCGCCGTAGTTGATGGAATGGTGGAACAATGCCCCTCCTAACTTTTGTAGTCAAACGAGATGGCGCTTGTCGGAGGTATCTCCGCCACAGTCGTCCGATTGACGCTAACCAACTGTGCTAACTCTTGTAGTCAAAACGTGATGGCGCTGGTCGAGGATATCTCCGCCACAGTCGTCCGATTGACGCTAACCAACTGTGCTAACTCTTGTAGTCAAAACGTGATGGCGCTGGTCGAGGATATCTCCGCCACAGTCGTCCGATTGACGCTGACCACCGGTGCTAACTTTTGTATTGATCTGTGATGACACCTTAGTCACCCGATCAATACAAGCTAACTATTGCTTGAAATACTGTGTTGCTATTGTCTTGTCATTTGATGAAGTATTATTATAATATTGTGATTGTTGTGTTGGACAGAACACCGGTTGTTTGGACTTGTTATGATGAAACTGATTAAATGCAACAACCCTCCAAACATCGATAGGGTCAGTCCATAGTGCCACTAATCTGAACATCAAAAGCAGTACCACTGTCGCACATATGGGCAGGTCGTGGCCTACGTAACCTATTAAGCCTCCTTTGATGCTACCATTTTGGCAAGACTAGTCGGTTACCTAGTGGTCGGGGCTAGTCTTGCAAAGGTTCCGGAGCTAGGCGTCGCTCATCTGTTGGGGGCGTGCCGGATTCACTTCGTCATAAGACATGGTCATAGGGATATGTCGGTAGCTATACAGGGAGTATCTTTGTAGAGTGAACGGTCATGTGAGTGTATCTTGCTGAGTTCGTCTTAGGGATGATGTCCTGAAGTACCGGTTCAGTGTGGTGCACTTAGATGGGTGGTAACTGCAGCCTCTCGAGAGTGTCAAACCTGGATGTCTAGCCTCGTTCCAAGGTTATGGAACAACAGTTCAGTGTCGGTCACACTGTGTGTCTTTGTCATATCCGGAGGTTAAACTTAAGATCTATTGAAAGAATGAATGAACGACCTGATCTGACTTAATAAACGATAAGATGATGCAGAGAATGTTGCTTGAGATGAGAAACGAGTTAAGGCCAATGGGCCTAGCAGTGGTGACAGATGTAATAAGCCTAGAGAGGCTAGCGGCCATTGGGCCTAGCTGGGATTATAAGAGTTGTTGTATTACTTGGTACCAACTGGTACACCCGTCTACTCATCACAGGTAATCTCCTTGTGTGATTGCCGGTACACGATCCAACCCCACCTGGCTTGGACTCTATACTGGTGATACCCCGTTGTTTGCTTGCGTTATGCCTTGCTTATTATGCCATGCTTCAGCTATGTAATAACCTTAATTGGTCTACCAAGGGTAGACACCTGTTATGTTGTAGGATTTTATTTCCAATGGATATCTTGTTGCATGATTGTTGGATTGTTCGTGTCAAGTGATTATTCTTGCGAGTACGTCATTGTACTCACGTTGGCTATTCAAATGGCTAGATTTCAGCGAGGATACATCTTCTACCTTAGCAAGGATTTGGAGTAAGAGCGTGCTAGGATCAGTAGCCCAGCCAGATGCCTGTGGAGTGGAGCCGCTCCAAGCCGTTGCCTTAGTCGTCTTCCGCTGCCATTTAAACTCTGTCCTGAGCCATGCTTGGCTTGATATTTTGTCAGGCCTTGAGGGCCTTGTATACCCTTTATAGCACTTCTTGTGCCTGATCGTGTAATGATTTCCATTATGTTGCATTGTCGTGATGTGCGGTCGGATATCTTGGGCTGGCGCACGGGGCGACCGCCTCTCTGGTGATATGTGCCAGGGAGGGGTGTCACAGATGTGGTATCAGAGCACCAGGCTGGCTGTAGACTACCCTAGCATGGAAAGCCCAGCCTTACTTTTGCCCGACAAAAAGCCCGATGGATTTAACCCATCTCCGCCTAACCGGCATGGCTATTGTTGGTCAATAGTATGGTGCAGTAGGACTTGTCCCCTTCCCTGAGAGAGGCTCGCCGGTTTCTTCCATGAGAAGAAGTCGACACAACCCAACTTATAGGAGACCCTGTCCTAGCTACCCTTATGCCAACCCTCACTCGCCGCCCTTAGCAACCCAACTCCCCTGAAGCCGGATCCTGCCAAGGAATCATGCGTTCTCATCTCATCCTACACCCAGAGCCAGAATAATCCAATGGCGAACCTCAAGGTCATCCTGGATACCACTACCGAGGACCACATCGGATTTCCACTGATGCTATGGAAGGCCATCTGTCACCTTCTTGGCAGGCCTGCTCGCCCTCGATATGTGGTGTTCGAGAACTCGCTCTCGCCTGCTGGGAGTGAATTTCGAGCAGACGTGCATGTCGGCCCGTGTCCGTTGAGCACAAGTCAGCCCTACGTGATCCCAGGTAGGAGCATCAAGCCATCCAGGTAGCAGCCTGGGAAGGTCTCGTCCGCCTGTGGTACTCGGAACCGGCAATGGCGAAAAGTCAAGCTTTCCACCTCCTCCCAGCCAGACCCCAGCATGGTGCGGAGGCTATCCAAACTCCCATTGGAGAGGAAACTGACCCCGCCATAATCACCCTGGTCACCTACGGGGCTGCAATGACAAGGCTCAGCCATTCTCTGATAGACGAACTCATGACCACAAGGCGTAACCTTGGTCGTGCTCGCCTGCAACTGTGTCGAGCAAGGGACCCACCCACCCTCAACCATGGGCAAGCTCGGGGTACAGGACCCGTTCCCCGATGATTTGCTGGAACGCAGTCTTGATACATCAGTGACCCAAGCACTAGCCCAAATCCAGCAGCACCCCTAGGAGCGAGGTGAAAGCCTCGAAGGCGTGCCTACAATTCCCCACCCCACGGAAGAGGAAGATGTGGACACCACTCTTCGTCTCGGCCCCACTCCACCGACTACCAGAGGCTGACAAGCAGAGTAGGACCGATGTCTAGTTAGCCTGAGTGGCGCTTGTATGTTGGTAGGTGAGAGGCGACGAGGTTGTCTGTTTGTTCGTTGTTGGGTCGTGTTGTAATGTGAGTTTGTTGTATGCTTCTGGTTGATGTCAAATCAGCCCAAAATAAAACTTGGTGTTCTGATCCTCTTGTTAACCCCTTGGTTGACACAAGATGGAATGTCATGTCTGTTCTTCAGTTAAAGGTTTTGAAGGAATGACAGATCACTTAAGACAGGAACTGTATGTGTGAACCCAGACGCATATGCCCACCTGTGAATTAACACAAACATCGAATGCCATTATTTTCTAATGCGCAAAATATTTTCTGTGTGTGTTGCACAAGTTTAACCATTAAGTGAAAGTGTTTAATGAAACATTGTAACCACAGTGCCTCGCTCACTTGATGTTAACTCGTGTGTATGTTTGGAAAACTGCCTACTTGGTGTTATACCTGGGTTTGGTCGGTTGTTTCGTAGCTGTTGTGTGCTTCTTAACCAATATGGTTGAGATGATTATGTCATACCACTACAAATGTTCGGGACCATAAAACACAGGGTTATTTTCTAGAAATATATTTTCTCAGTGTAGCAAGTTCTTCTAGTACCTCTGCAATTCTATCTGTGCTGCAAGATCAGGTTGGTTGCAATTGAGAAAAGTTCAGAAATGAAATCTTGTCCCAGTTCATAAGAGGAGACAAATTTGATACAACCACTAAGTTCAGTACAGAAGGGAAATTTCAGGAACAAAGGATACAACTTCTACTACGATGTAGGACACTACAACTATCTCAGTGCGGATGCGAAGGCACCCCAGAAATTCTACTCCCTCTCGCGCCCGGTGGCGTTACAGGAAGATGAGCCCGACTCACCCGAGGATGTGTGGTTCGCGACGGCGGTGACGGACAGCTCAAGCTTCCTGCTCACCTCCAGCTGGAAGAGCGGCCACCTCAGTAACCGGCGGCGCAGCCTGCCCCTCTGCCGCAGCCTGCCCCTCTGCCACAGCGTCACCACCAGCACCAGACCACCAGTTGTACAGGCCAAAGATCAGGGAGACCACCGCCACAAACAGCAGTCCGCCCACCACCGAGCACGAGATCTCGAAGAGCACGATGATCATAGCCTGCCCAATGAAGCTCGTGCTCTCCAACATCTCGTAATAGGCTTTGAAGAAATCACGAATCAAGTCCATGGTTGCGATGAGAAAGAGAGGATTTCAGAGCTTCAGATTTATAGCCGCTCCTCGGCGCCGCATTGCGCCGGAAATGGGAGGAATCGCGAGCAGTGCTCGCCCGGAGGCGCGAAATCATCGGGGCTTTGTTCCCCAAAGCCATGATGGCCCCTGCATCGACAAACCGCACACGTAGCAGTGCCGCAATGGAGTGCTCCCCGCACTCAAAACCAGCTGTATACGGAACAAGAGGGAGCGAGGAAAGAGAAGAGAGAAAGGGAGAAGGAGACTGCCAGGTGGACCCCGGACCCAGATGTCAGTGAGTAAACAGATAGCCTCCATGTGCTTCTACCCTTTATTCAAAACCATACCCCTCACCTTTCAAATACCCTTTAGTGAAAATCCTTGCAAAAATGACTTTGAGGATAACCTTATCCCACAGTGACCGTGAGCCAATTATCGGTGGCACAAATATTTATCTTTTAAAAAGAAATCATGTTATTTCTCAAAACCTGGGTATGCAAGAAATTGAATATACAACTTTTCTAAATATAACCGTAAACTTTTGCTCAGAAAAGTTTACCCAAACTTTAAGAAATTACTTGCCTAAGATAAATCCTTGGTTGTTGATTGATAGTTTGGTTGCAGATCTTGCTTGAATTTACCATGTTTGTGTCTGGTTTAACAAAAACCTTAGACTTAAATTAAGAAACATGCTAGTAGATCCTATGTTGATTGATTGAGTGAACCCCTGCCATGCCATCCTTTGAATGCATTGAGTATGGTAGAAATATCATACTTTTAAAATTATATATGATTCCAATAAGAATTTTGTTGAGTGCCGATCTCTTGGGATGTCAAAATCCTAGTATTTTGTAGAAAAGTTTTACTTGTAGGATAATGGATCATTCAAGAATTATCTTGTATAACCTCCTCAATCTCGAGGACGAGATTCCTTTTTAAATGGGGAAGGTCTGTAACACCCCAAAAATTGAAACCTAGTTTTAGTAGGTGTTTTCTGACATCTGAAAAAAAAACTTTTTCTCCTTTTCTAAATATTTCTTCAAATCTATTGACAATGATTTGACTTGGGAATTTCCCTCTCAATAATTTTCCCCAGTAATCCACAAACCACTCCATCACCCAGGATAATTTTGATGCTTAGGTTTTTCCCTAAAAACCCTAGCCCTAATTATCGAACCTTTTAAACCCTTTTCTCCACCTACCAAAGAGAAGCCTAGTTTCCATAGCCAGAAAAATTCCATTAAAAATACCAGGGGACTCCCATACTCATATAAAGACAACCCAAGCAAAATATTTCATACTTCAATGCAATATTTCCAAGTTGGACATTATCTTCCAAAATGCCATTTCTGATCCAGAAATGTTGAGTCAAGCTAGGCATCTCCAAAAATTCTGATAAATTCAGGAGATCATTATTTTTGCATTCCCTGCACTTCATCTTTTGGAGACCAATCTATTTGAGCAATATTTGAGGTACTTCCTTTGTAATGCTCCTCTCATGCCTAATAACAATTTTCAAAGCAAACCCTAGCTACAAAAATCATTTGGCATTGGCACTTGGCCAAGTAGACAACCTCCCGTATGTAGTAGTATATCCACAAACATCAGATCAAAATTTTATGAGGAAGCACACTTGGCATACCCATGCCATTAGGGCATTTGTGGACACCGAATTGTTTAACCAACCTCCAGGCCTTCAATTGGGCTCAAACTACACAGACATCCTCTACACATCCGCCCTAGCCTACTATGAATTTTGGGGATTTTTCTGAGATGCAAGACCTTAGTCATTTCATCAAACACCTGGCATTCCCTCGGTTTCTGAAAATTTTGCTCAGAGGAGTTCAAGCCCCCGAGTGTTTCTAGTTCGGTTGTGATTGCCCTGACCCTTGTGGACGCGGTGGTGGAAGCCATTTCCCTTTTAATGCCTCGAGTCACCGGGAACGCGACGAGGACGCTGTGTCGTGCTCTGGGCGTCCTGGGCGCGCATCGTGGCGTGGCCGAGACATGCTCGAACCCTAGCGCGACCAAGTAGACAACCTCCCATATGTAGTAGTATATCCACAAACATCAGATCAAAATTTTATGAGGAAGCACACTTGGCATACCCATGCCATTAGGGCATTTGTGGGCACCAAATTGTTTAACCAACCTCCAGGCCTTCAATTGGGCTCAAACTCCACAGACATCCTCTACACATCCACTCTAGCCTACTGTGAATTTTGGGGATTTTTCTGAGATGTGCAAGACCTTAGTCATTTCATCGAACACCTGGTGTTCCCTTGGTTTCTGAAATTTTTGCTCAGAGGAGTTCAAGCCCCCGAGTGTTTCTTGTTTGGTTGTGATTGTCGTGACCCTTGTGGACGCGGTGGTGGAAGCCATTTCCCTTTTAATGACCCGAGTCACCAGGAACACGACGAGGACGCCGTGTCGCGCTCTGGGCATCCTGGACGCGTGTCGTGGCGTGGCCGAGACATGCTCGAATCCCAACCCGACCAAACCCGCCCAGGAGGACCATCCCTCTCTCGCTTGACCTCCTCGTGCTCCACTGCTCCTCCCGCTCGCCCCCTCTGCAGCGCCGCCAAGCCACTAGCAGACACGCCGACGGAACAACACCGCCACAGGACCTCGATAGCGACACCTCAGCCGCGGATTTTCCGTCGTCTCGCTAGTGCGACTCAAGCTAAGTGACGCGCCGTTTCTACAGAACCTGAGTAATAATCGTTGCTCCACTGCAGCCCAGGACACCCCTCAACCTCGCCGTGCCACCGTGTCGACTGTCTCCTCGGGAGCCTATTTAAAAAGCACCCCGAGCCGCTTTCAGCTGCACCGCACCCTCCTCTCCCTCTCCTGGACATCTCGGCTGGTTTAATTGGAGCATTGACCTCGGGTCTGGTCGAATCAACCGAAAATGTCGCTGCAGTTCCTCGGAACCTCGCGAGCAACTCCGAGCATCATCGTCCGATTAAACATGCCCAGAGCCTCCAACCTCTCTCCTCTACCTCCCAGAGCAACCAGCGGATCGTGGGGTGCGCGGTGTGCCCGTATCCTTGCTCGTCCACCATTGCCGAGCCGCCAAGCTTCTGGAGCTCGCGGGCAACGTGCCCCTGGCCCTTCCCCGTGCCCAAGGCCCCTTCCCCGGGTGCGGTGAGGCTCGCCAGACTCGATCCCGCCATCTCCCGGCATCCCCACGGGCACAGCCCCCAGCGCCGGCGACCCCGTGCTCCTCCCGTGCGGCCTCGAATGAAGGAAGAAGAAGGACGAGTGGAGGGAAAAAGAAATCAGAGGGAAACGTTAAGACACTGACGCGTGGGACCCACCTGTCAGTTTAAGTGGAAGCAACTTCCCGGCTTGCCGTTTTCCCCAAGTGAATGCGTACCATGGCGAATGCGTCTTTGGCCCAGCCCAGATCAGAAGCAGCCCGTTCTGTTTTTTTTCTCTGGTGAGCTGCAGATAGCTATCCGTCGCTCATCCATATCTTTTGAAGCGTAGCTCCGTTTGAGGTGATTCAAATTCCTAGATTCATGGTTTTAAGAGAGCTATCCAGTGGGGCTGTCTTTTCCATTTTTGGAGTTAATTAGTTTTGTGGCCTATATTTAGGTGTTGTATGTTCCTCCGGGGTTTAAGCGTCCATCGGGATTCCGACCCTCGACGAGTCCGAGACTTCCCAAACCATCTAGAACCCTTCCTCGCAGGCAAGTTAACCACTTGCTATGACCAGTCCTGTAATGGTGTTTGTTTATTTGATTACATACTATCATGCCATGGGTATACATGTGGTTGCTGGTTATTCAGGAACTGTGCGTCATGAGATATCATGGCTTTGACATTTAAATTTCGTAGAGTTGTGGTTTGTGTCTGGGGGTACCACTCCCCATTTCCTGAGGCGATGGACTGGGGGAACCGCCGCAGTCAAAGGAATGGTGGAACAATGCCCCTCCTAACTTTTGTAGTCAAACGAGATGGCGCTGGTCGGAGGTATCTCCGCCACAGTCATCCGATTGACGCTAACCAACTGTGCTAACTCTTGTAGTCAAAACGTGATGGTGCTGGTCGGGGGTATCTCCGCCACAGTCATCCGATTGACGCTAACCACCTGTGCTAACTTTTGTATTGATCTGTTATGACGCCTTAGTCACCCGATCAATACAAGCTAACTATTGCTTGAAATACTGTGTTGCTAATGTCTTGTCATTTGATGAAGTATTATTATAATATTGTGGTTGTTGTGTTGGACAGAACACCGGTTGTTTGGACTTGTTATGATGAAACTGATTAAATGCAACAACCCTCCAAACATCGATAGGGTCAGTCCATAGTGCCACTAATCTAAACATCGAAAGCACTACCACTGTCGCACATATGGGCAGGTCGTGGCCTGCGTAACCTATTAAGCCTTCTTTGATGCTACCATTTTGGCAAGACTAGTCGGTTACCTAGTGGTCGGGGCTAGTCTTGCAAAGGTTCCGGAGCTAGGCGTCGCTCATCTGTTGGGGGCGTGCCGGATTTACTTCGTCATGAGACATGGTCATAGGGATATGTCGGTAGCTATACAGGGAGTATCTTGGTAGAGTGAATGGTTATGTGAGTGTATCTTGCTGAGTTCGTCTTAGGGATGATGTCCTGAAGTACCGGTTCAGTGTGGTGCACTTAGATGGATGGTTACTGCAGCCTCTCGAGAGTGTCAAACCTGGATGTCTAGCCTCGTTCCAAGGTTATGGAACAACAGTTCAGTGTCGGTCACACTGTGTGTCTTTGTCGTGTCCGGAGGTTAAACTTCAGATCTGTTGAAAGAATGAATAAACGACATGATCTCACTTAATAAATGATAAGATGATGCAGGGAATGTTGCTTGAGATGAGAAACGAGTTAAGGCCAATGGGCCTAGCAGTGGTGACAGATGTAATAAGCCTAGAGAGGCTAGCGGCCATTGGGCCTACCTGTGATTATAAGAGTTGTTGTATTACTTGGTACCAACTGGTACACCCGTCTACTCGTCACAGGTAATCTCCTTGTGTGATTGCCGGTACACGATCCAACCCCACCTGGCTTGGACTATGTACTGGTGATACCCCGTTGTTTGCTTGCATTATGCCTTGCTTATTATGCCATGCTTCAGCTATGTTATAACGTTGATTGGTCTACCAAGTGTAGACACTTGTAATGTTGTAGGATTTTATTTCCAATGGATATCTTGTTGCATGATTGTTGGATTGTTCGTGTCAAGTTATTATTCTTGCGTCATTGTACTCACGTTGGTGTTGCGCTCGAAACGCGTCACACGAACACGTCCTCGTGTACCCGCGGTGCCGGGAGAGATACTCCGCAACTCGCCCGCGGGAGGCCTACTTCCAGCGCGATACGCAAGACAGCAAGCAGGCACTTTTTAGACCAGACGCCCCAGCCCCTCGGGACAAGCCCCATCGGAGGAAGCCGGCGACGATTGGTTGAACTAAGCCGGACTTGGCCGCTCTCAGCTCGGTTGTCGATATCCGGTGAAATCTACGCGAAGTCGCCGAACAACGGAAGCATGAACATGGGTTTGAAGGGGAAAGTAGGTTGTATTGATAGGTTGTCGATTGTTTGCTTAATTTCAATCGGCCATCACCTCTCACATATATATGAGGCGGCTGGACTTTCCGTACAAGTATTGGACTTCTATAATGTTTACAAGTCATAGTCTAAGTCGAAACCATCTCCAAAAATAGGCAACTTCTTGGCCGGCAACGTTGGCTTCGAACTTACTGGCTACTTGGAAAGTTGCCTTCTGACCTTCCGTGTTGCCTTCAGACTTGCTGGCTACTTGGAAATTTGCCTTCTGACGTTCCATATTGGCTTCAGACTTGCCTTCTTCCTTAGGGATGTGATACCTTGATCGGTTTCGTATTGGACCCGGACTTCAGCATCCGTCTGACTTCTTTTAGAAAGTGTCTTCTATCTTCCAGCCTTGATCTTGCAAAGTTGCCTTCTCCTTTTCCGCCTTTATCTTGGCTTCGAAATCTTCTCCACCTTGATCTTAACATGTCTTCCAAGGTTTTTAGGCAACTTTGCACACCCTGAATCTGGCTTCCGCCTTGTTCCAGTGTTGCCGGATTATTTGCCGCCTACTTCTGGCCGCCTTTCCTGGGAAGCTTCTCAGATTACCATTTTAGCCTTCTTTTGCCGCCTTCTTCGAGCCGCCAAACTTTTCTTGAACCTGAAACTGGCAATCTGCCAAAAACGGGTGCTGACACATGCCCCCCTGTTTTCTAGTAGAGCTTGCGTAGCTAAGGGCGATGCTTAAGCTCATCGGCCATATGCTAAGGGCGATATATGTATATCGGCCATACGGCCACTTACGCAGTTTGCCACACGCTCGGGTGGAATTTCTTCAAGTATTTTCCATTGATAGCTCGAGGCAGCATGACGCATTCCAATGTTTCCACCAATAAGAGTTGCCGGGCACTATCCTCGTGACTCGAAGTGGCCCTTCCCAGTTTGGAGACCATTTGCCAAATTTCCGGCTTCTGGAGCCAACTGGCAATATAACTTTCCAGACCAAGTCGCCAATTTGAAAGTCTTTAAGCCGGACCTTCTTATTGTAAGTTTTTGCCACCCGCAACTTCTCTTCTCGATTTCTCGCAAGGCAATAACACGTTGTCGGCTACTTCATCAACATTGTCCATCATCAAGCTGCAGTAGTCTTCAGCCGACAAGTCATCTTGCTTAGCAAACCTCAAGGCAGCCAGATTCACTTCTACTGGCAAAACGGCTTCTTGTCCATACACCAACTCAAAAGGAGTTGCCTTAGTTGCTCCATGCCTTGAGATCCTGTGAGCCCACAATGCTTCGGACAGTACTTGTGCCACCTCCTTGGATGGTCCTGTACCTTCTTCTTGATCAGCTTGATCAAGATTTTATTGCTTGACTCGCTTGTCCGTTGGCTTGTGCATAGTAGGGAGATGAACTGAGCATCTTGATTCCAAGTGATTCGGCAAATTGCTTCACCTCCTTAGCCATGAAGGAAGTACCTTGATCTGTGGTAAGAGTCTGCGGAATGCCGAATCGATGGATAATATGTTCTGTAATAAACTGAATCACCTCCTTGTGGGTCATGTTCCTGAGAGGTACTGCTTCAGACCACTTGGTGAAATAATCAGTGGCAACCAACACGAACCGATGCCCCTTGGATGAAGCGGATGGATCATGCCGACAAAGTCAAGCGCCCAACCCCGGAAAGGCCACGGTTTTATAATTGGATTAAGTGGGAAGCCGGCACCAACTGAATGTCTCCAAACTTCTGGCAGGCTTCGCATCCCTTGTAGTATCTGAAGCAGTCATTGATCATTGTCGGCCAATAAAATCCTGCCGCCTGAGCATCCACTTCATCTTGTGGGCCGACTGATGTGTTCCACATAAACCATCATGTACCTCTCCCATGGCAACTCTAGCTTCGTCTTCATTCAAGCACTTTAGAAGAAGACCATCAGCTGTTCGGCGATATAAGGCGGCATCCACCAATGTATACTTGAGAGATAGGCGGAACTGCTCTGTCTGTTTTTCGACTTGGATCTTGTAAATAGTCAATATAAGGTTGTCTCCAGTCGTCCGCCAAGTTGACATTTGACTCCTCCTTAGCCGGCTCCAACAAGCCGGCTTCTTGTTTGGCTTTCTCCTTAGCCGGCTCCAACAAGCCGGCTTCCTGTTTGGCTTCCTCCAAGTTGGCAACATGAGTTGTTGGCTGTTCCTGATAAAGAATAAACCACGACTGACGTGATAGCCAGATGCCTGTTGTGCCAACTCATTCGCAAGCCAATTGTCTTGCCTAGGAACATGAGATATGTGGAAATAATCCAACGTTGAAATCATATCCAGGCATCTGTCAAGGTACATATTGAGTGATCCGCTGTTGCATTGACAAATCTTGGCCACTTGCTGGACAATAAGCAACGAATCTCCATATGCCTCGACATGAGTTACCCCTGCGTCAATCAAGATTTCTAGCCCGAATAGAAGTGCTTCGTATTCGGCTTCATTGTTAGTGCACAAATAGTCAAGACGACAAGAGGCTTCGAAAACAGTACCGTGTGGTGAGATATACACAATGCCAACTCCTTGTCCGCTGCTGCAAACTGAGCCGTCAAAATAAAGCTTCCACGGTACAGCCGACACAATATTTAAGCCGGCTTCTTGCTCCAGTCAATCCGATGTTCAACAATAAAGTCGGCTACAATTTGGCCTTTCATAGATTTTAGGGTTCATAAGCCAAATCATATTCAATCAACCCATATGCCCACTTGCCGATTCGTCCGCTAAGAATCGGCCTTTGTATCATGTGTTTGAGAACATCGGTCTGACCAAAGACTTTGCATTCACTGGAAGCAGATAATGGCGCAATTTGGTGCAGGCAAAATAAGAGACAAACACAACCTCTACAAAGTTGTACCTTGACTCGGCATCCAGCAAACGTCTACTCAGTATGTGATGACGTATTCTTGTCCTTCGGCTTCCTGGTTAAGGCGGCTCCGATCACTTTTCCTCAGCAGCAATGTAAAGCCGGAAAGGCTGACCTCGAGCCGGCTTCCTGAGAACTGGAGGAGTAGATAGGCAACTTTTATCTTGTCAAACGCCTCTTGCTGCTTTGCCCCCCAGGTGAATTCATCATCGTTCTTGAGCCGAAGGATCTGTGTAAATGCATCAACTTTTCCAGACAAGTTAGCAATGAATCTCTCAAATAGTTTACCTTGCCCAGAAATTTCTGCATGTCCTTTTTGCAACCCGGCCCTGTATTTCTGGATGGCTTCAATCTTTGCCGGTCAACTTCTATGCCATGTTCATGTATGATAAAACCAAGGAACTCCCAGCCGACACGCCAAAGGCACACTTCAAAGGATTCATCTTGAGCCCGTACTTCCTCATTCTTTCAAACGCCAGCCGCAAGTCGGCCAAGTGATTTGACTCGCCGTCCGACTTAACCACCACGTCGTCAATATACACCTCCAGTACGACTCCCAGAAGATCATGGAATATAGGTTCATCGCTCTTTGATATGTGGCTCCGCATTCTTCAATCCAAAGTCATCACGTCCATTCGAACAAGCCAACAAAGCCTGGGCAGCGAAACGCCGTCTTAGCCGAATCTTCTTCGGCCATAAATATTTGGTTGTAACCTGCGTTGCCATCCAAGAAGCTGATAACTTTGTGACCTGAGGCTTCGTTGATAAGCATGTCGGCTATTGGCATAGGGTACTCATCCTTTGGCGTGCTCGATTCAAATCTCTGAAATCTATACATGCCCTGATCTTGTCGGATCCTTTCTTCTCGACCGGCACAATGTTGGATATCCATTCGGCATACTTGCAGGGCCGAATAAAGTTGGCTTTCAAAAGCGGCCTATTTCCGCCTTTATCCGATCATAGATCAGTGGATTAAATTTGCGAGCCGGCTGCTTGTATGGTCTGAAGCCGGCTTTAATAGGCAACCGATGTTCGACCAACTCTCGGCTTAACCCAGGCATCTCGTGGTATTCCCATGCAAAGCAATCCACGTACTCCTTGACTAGCGCGATTAATTTAGACTTATAATCGGCCGCCAACTTTTGCTTGACAAATGTCGGCCTAGGGACAGTGCCATCCCCAATGTCTATTCTTCAAGCAAGTCAGCCGATGTGAAGCCTTGTCCCAACTTGTCCATATCGTCTGGTTCTTCAATTGCTTCGTACATATCGTTCCTTTCGGCCCGATACTTGTCCAGACGCTTCTGCAGCCACTCGTCGTTTTGATCCATCTACTTGAGCGGCAGCCGATTGCTACCAATCGGCTTTAGAGACACTGGCACGAATCCGTCCCTGGTAGCACTCAGGAAGTCGAACCCGGATAAATCACGCCCAGAAAGGCATGTGACATTAGAATGTTGCCAGTCAACAATCGACTCGGCTAATGCAATGCACGCCGATTCGTCAGCATGGATGACTTCGATTTCGTCGTCAACCCATTGCATGAGTTGCTGGTGCATAGTAGACGGAACACACTGGTTAGCATGAAGCCAATCCCGTCCCAGCAGCACATTGTAATTTCCCTGCACCTCAGCAACAAAGAAGGCGGTAGCCAAAGTCTTGCTTCCTACTGTGAGCTCCAAGCTGATAACGCCTTTGGCTTCTACTCCTTCTCCTCCTTCGAACCCATTAAGCACCATGTTCGTCTTCATCAAGTCACCATCAACTAGCTGTAGCTTCTTGAAGACAGAATACGGCATGAGATTTACCACAGCGCCACCATCAACCATCATCCTGGTGACTGGCCTACCACCAATGTGCCCTCTGACGTACAGAGTCTTGAGATGTTTCACCGGCTTGTCAGGTTTTTCGAAGACAGCGTTTTTGGGTCCAAAGTTGATTTGCGCGACCTCGCTTTCTTCAACAGCACGGAACTCGGCCGGCAAGTAATACACCATGTTGATATCCATACCCATTCGAGCCGGTGATTCTCCATAATCTAGCAGATCTTCATCATCTGTCAAATTGCCTGACTCATCCATTGCCGGCTCTGACATTGCTGTTTCTTCTTCTGCCTTTTCTTGCATTGCGAGATCTTTACTGGCCGGCTTCTCTGTGGCCGAGTCTTGGATTGCCAGCTCCTTGGCCGGACTTGCCATTGCCAAATCTGCTGCTTCCACTTCGTCAGCCCACGAAGAGTAGGTGATAGCCGGCGTAGTTGCCGGCTTTATTTCGCTGTTGATAGCAGGACTCAGGGTAATTGATGTGGAAGCTGTCACGAGGGCTGGCTTGGGAACCCACATTTGAGCTGGCAATATTGGTCGCTCAGCATTGAATTTGACATCCCTAGATCGCTCAGCTCCTTCTGCCTTCTCCCGGTTTCTTGCCCTTTGCAGTTTCTGCTTTTGTGTTTTTGTTATACCTGGCGGGCACCACTTTGGCTGAGTGTATTTAGGATCCCGGGATTGGGCTGTCGCGACTTGACTGGAGCTGACTTCATGATCATTGGATGTTGCCTTTTGCGCGATGGCAGACATCGGCTTGTTGTTTGCCGGCTCTATGACCGGGTCCAACTTTAAAACATGAGTCCCAACGATCAATAAGTTGTCTGATACCAATTCGCCTTCTGGCTCCGCCTTTTTAGAACCTTGCGTCTTGATCCGCCAATATGACGAGTCCTCGGGATACACAAGCCGGCTCTGCACGGATTGCCGGGTTGCCATGCGTATGAACTCGTCAGCCGGCTTATGCCGACTACTTCCCTCGACAGTTGGCGACCTTGGCCGTTTCCCATACTGGTTTGACCTTGGCCCGGCTTGACGTACGTACTTGTTTAGCAGCATGTCAAAAGTTGGCTTCACCTTCCTCGGTCTATCACTACTAGGAAAAGGGTCATTAGTGGCGCACCAAATTATGATTCTGTGGCGCACCCCCAGAATTGCTGGGTGCGCCACAGAATCGTCGCCACTAAAATATTATTTCTGTGGCGCACCCTGGGCATGCGCCACAGAAACCTACTTTCTGTGGCGCACCCTGGACGTGCGCCACAGAAATAGCTCGGTAGGCCACATAGCACAGGAATTCTGTGGCGCACCCACGCCTGGTGCGCCACAGAAAGTGGTGCGCCACAAAAAATAAAAGCGTGCGCCACAGAAATATGAAACAGTAGTACAAGTATTCTTTTTCATTTTGCTGTATAAATACAGGTATATACAGGTTTTATACAGGATTTATCCAGAAATACAGATATATTTGACAGGTATATAAACATACACACATTAATCACTATTTCATCACACATATTACTTAGTGTGCCCGAGATATACATACGCATAGTCACAAAAGTGCCGAATGTTAATTTACACAATATATTAGTTATGATAGAAACAAAAGTTCATCATTTCACACTACACATTACAAATGAAGTGTTCACCGCCTAACTAGGATCAAATGTAGTACACATCGGCGATGATGGTGAGCAAGAGCACGCGGGAGCATGCATGATCATGGCTTCCTCTTCTTGAGTGGCGCCGGGAACGGTAGAATGCCCCCTTTCGTCCTCCACTCCCTGGTGTCATTCTGCGCCGCTAGTCGTTCTTCGATGGCCCTCTGAGACAACGCTGAACATGGATTGGGATATATATTGGTTAGTGATATACATAGAGTATAATTTGTTCATCTAAGTAGAGAGGCAAGACGATCAATCAATGTTGTCATGGTTGGAAATCATATGGCTATCCTATTTGGGTTTCATAGCATAGCATATATATAATATATAACCCTACACATGCACTTCTACAAAAAAGTACACACTAGCTAGTAATGCTTAGCAAGGCTATCTTTTATAATACATCCTACGTACCGATGCGGAAGTGGAAGGACCCTGAGGCGTGAATGACATCGTCGAGGATGCTATTTGTTAACTGCAGCCGGCACTACACCATGGACCAAACCTTAGGACACCCGTGCTGCCGGGAAAAGTCACTTAACACGGCAATATAACTGCCGGCAAAGATTTTGAGCCGGCAGGCCGGCCTGCCCGCTATAACCCTGTCGGCAAAAGTCTTTGCCGGCAGTTAGATCTTTGCCGGCAGTTAGCCCGCCCTCGTTTTAATATCTTTGCCGGCAGGCCGAACTCTCTCCCGGCAGGCCACTGGGGATTTTTGCCGGCAGTTAGCCCACTTTTGCTGGCAGTCTATTTCTGTTGCCGGCAGGCAATTTTGACAGGAAAAGCAGATCAATGTATTCATTCAGATTTTGACAGAGCTACAGAAATGAAATGCATCCACAAGTTAAATTGTGTTCATATATTGCATCCACAACATTCGGTTACACAAGACATACCACAAGGTAATACAATACAACACACCGACAACAAAATGAACAATAGTGCATAGTTATGTTTCTAAGACAATGACAGTGCATAAATATGTCTAAGACAGTCGCAATGCATTCATCAAAGTCTTGGAGCATCCTACTATTTCTTGCGGTGGCTAGCTGATCAACCTCTTGTAGTGCTTTACTTAACCTGAAGAAGAGAAAATGAGATGAGATCGGTCACTAAGCATCTGCCCCAAAAAATATGTGCAAACTCTTAATTGTGAACATGTAGCTGAAGAAACATGTGCAATGTTGCAGTTACTAGTGTCCAGCACTAGGTACAAGTCCAAAAACAGGTACATTGTTGCAAGAAAGAACGGCAAACTAGTTCACACTTCCTAACACAGCCTTCTTATTTTGCTACTGCAAGGAGCAATGGAACATCAAAAGACACACGTATTATGATGAAGGAACTGCAAATATGACAAATCAGGGCTATTTTCACCTAGGTTTTATTAATTCCATAAAGCAACGATAAAGAGCAATGAAAACATCAAAATATATAAATGGAATAGCAATGAAACTAGACATTAGAACCAGACAAACTATGTTGGCATTCGCAACGCAGGGATATACTAAATGAATGTACAACCAGGCAATTGTCTACAGATTTATATCATCCTCTAAATAGAGGATTCATTACCTCTCTCATTCTCCTTGTGGAGGTGAGGCTTACTTTGTCATGGATATTTGCATCTGCATTATACTTCCATCTTTACCGTCCTGCAAAAATACACATGAAATACAACACTTAAAATTCCTGCAGGAAAAAAGAGCACATCCAGGTAAAGATCTCACATGGAAGATCTACTGATAAGCAGCGACTTATGAAAAATAATTATATGGTGTAGTTCCACCATTTAGTTTCAGGTACATGCAGAGAAAGGGAAAGAAGAGCAGCAGCAACAACATCCAACCTGCATCACCCTCCAAACAGCAGCAGTCTACTAAATAAGCAATGAAAGAGGCACAAATACTCCATACAGGTTCAGACATTCAAGCAATGAAAGAGGCACACGTAAAAATAAGCAATGGAAAAAGAAACATTTGGGGCAGGAAGCATTTCAATGGCCAATACATATTCATGCTTCAATCGTTGGACCAAGTTACTGGACTATCATTTGCGTGTGAGACTGATAGTACTAGTAATAAAATGTAAAGACAGAGCATAACAAATGTTTTGATAATGTGACTGCTGGTATAGGCAAAATCTGAATACAAGTGTGTTTGACTCAAGATACCAAGCACTAAACCTTTCCTTGGCATTTGGCAATAACATACACAGAGCAGACAAGGAGCAAGCGAGCAGGGTCGTACCAGGTACGTGACTGATGGTGATGAGCAGAAGGATCCATCCGCAGCTCGTCGGCAAGGCCTCCCTATCACATTAGATATTGTTTCGGTAAGTGAAAAAAGAGAGAACCAGTAGACAACCATACGAACTGCTATATGGCGTGAAATCATAACAGGAATAGAGAGTATCCACAGCAACAGAATGTATCTACAGTTGTTCCTGCATCAATGCAATGTCACCACGTTTCCCAGCTCGTAGCTGCACCTACTCGAGCTCGTAGTTGTTCTTACATCAAGGCAATGTCAACAGAATCAATTTTGAGCCACAACAAGATAAAATGGCAGATGTAATCTAAGGCAGACATAAGAATAAGAGAACTCATGACATAGACAAACTCTAGCACATTAATTTCAGAGAGAAGCAAGCAAGTTTTAATTTGCTTTTGGTTTCATTAACTGCTGCTAGCAAGTGCAGCAAGTGCTTGCTACTCCATTAACTGAAATACTTGTATCTGCTCCACACTTATTGTTAAATGAAGTATAGTAGCAAGTGCTTACACACAACGATTATTGCTACAGATAATGCAAGCAAATACTCCTTGCTACTCCAATATTCAGTAAAGCACAACCCTTGCTACTCCAATATTCAGTTTGGGTGAATAAGACTCGCAGCAAATATTTCAGTTTGCAATCACACCATGAACTACTCCTGTTTCAGTTTCAGTTTACAGCAACGTCAATTAACAAAATTCAGTTAAGAAGCTGCAGCAAGCAGGAGTAACAAGCACAATACTACTGCTACTCCACGGTGAGCAACAAGCTACTGCTACGCCTCGGTGACAAACAAAAGAAGGGGTCGAAGAGGACGCGTACCATGGGAGAAGAAGCTCGGGCGCCGGTGAAGTCGCGGGCGCCGGTGAGGGAGGCCGCGCAGCTCGAGGGTGCGGAAGCAGATGTTGGCGAGCCACTGCGCGACGAGGCCGCAGTTCTTGGACAGGAACCCCAGGGCCTCCTCGAGGCGCCCCAGCACGGCGAGGTACCCGGGAGGTGGTCCCCCGCGGCGGCGCCGTCCTGGAGCAGGAGCGGCGGCTCCATCCTCCGCGGTCGATGTGCGGCCCCGCGGTCGCGAGCTCGGCCATGGGCGCCCGGATCGGGCGCACGGCCGCCTCGAGCACCGGCAGCGCCGCCTGGATCTCCTCGAGTCGCGGCCCCGCGCGCGCCAGCGCCTGCCCCTTCATACTTCGGCGTCGGCCTCTCCATCCTCCGGCGCACGCGGATCCAGCGCCGCCCTTGCCAGGACGCGAGGAAGGTGGACACCAGCAGCAGCAAGCGACGAGGAGAGTCCTCTCAGCCTGCGAAATCGGAAATCGGCTGGTTGGTTAAGTGCAACAAACAACGGGGAAATTAGCTGGTGGCCCGAGAGGTTGGAGGGGGTGGCCGGCCGGCGAGGAGCACCTAGCGGCGGCGGCGGAAGGAAGAGAGAGAGAGAGAGAGAGAGAGAGAGAGAGAGATAGATACATAGAGAGGGGATCGAGGAGCCGGCGGTCAGCACGGGCGGCGGAGCGGGGCGGCCATGGAGAGGAGGATGTGTGGCAGAGGACGGGCGACGGAGGAGGCAGCCATGCGAAGGTGAGATGCGGCCGAGCGGTGGCGGCGGGATGAGCATGGGCAGAGGGGAGGAGAGGCAGAGCGCACCTATGGATAGGGTTTGGAGAGGCGGAGAGGCAGAGGAGAATATTCGCTCCACTTTTCGCACAGCGCGCCTAAGTTTTCGCTCGATTTTGTATCCATCCCGCCAAAAAGATGTGCCGGCAGTTAACATGGTGTTTGTCCCGGCAGTTAACAATTCCCGGCAGCCAAATTGCCCTCTAAAGTAGATTTTTGCCGGCAGTGCTCTGCCCTTATGTTTGGTCCGTGGTGTAGTGCGGATGCGATGGAAGTCTTGTTTATAATCAGCATCGGTGAGACCATCCGCCATTTTGGTGTATTCTGCGAGATTAGATGCGATCTTCGTTTTCTCGCAATCCCGGACAATCGTTTTAAGGTGATGGAGGGCATAGTAGGCCTCCATCACACTGCCATTCGGTTGCTTGACGCAATGGAATCCGATCCCATGCAAGAACTTGTGTGTGTTGTCGTCCTCCGTGAAAAATTCCGACTTCTTATGGAAGGGGCCGCCCTTTTTGGCATAGGCCTCGAGAGCGTCATCGAGAACACCCTTTAATCTGTTGTATGATCTCGGCTGGGATTTATTCCCGAGTCCAAATAAGTGGCAACGGACCACCTCGGGGATACGTGGATGAGTGCGCAGTACTTGTCCCTGCTCAACACAATTGAAGCAGAATGTTGGACAAAGGATCAGCGATGGAAGAAATGTACAAGAAGGCATAAGATAGGATGGTGGCGAGCAGATGTGTACTTACTCGAAAAAGTAAGGCAGAAGAAGGACGGTCTTGTCCTTGTTGGCCAGGAAGACCCTAACGAGGTACTCCTTGGCCGTTTCCCGTGTTGTCGATCCTTCCACCAGATGGCTGTCGCGCATGTAGTAGGGATCCACTATCGCGACGTACGGGGTACCATCTCTCCTGATCTTCATCGCCGCATCGAGCGCATATAGGCGGACCATGTTATAGTCCAGCCGTTTGGAGTGATACAGGTTGAAGATGTCCTCGTAAGCTATGAAGAACACATCCGCGGGGTCTTCCTGGACGAAGTCCACCAACTCTTTTGCCACCTTGACCGCGAACGTCGGGTAACCTGGGTTCTTCTCTTTAAGAAGGGTCTCCTCTAGATACAAGATATTATTCTGCAAAGTAATCATGGGTCCTTCTGCAAGGCGGAGCATGTCCCCGGACAAGATAGATTTACCAGCTTCATGAACTCGGTCGTAGCCTTCTGGATTCGTGTGTTCAGGACCCCGGATCTTAGGATCTTGCTGGCTCGCAGAGGATGCTTTTCTCTTCCTGTGCTTCTTCTTGTCCTTCATCTCTGGGGATTGTGGGGGTGGTGAAGTGAACCCCGCTTTAACAGTGTCTTTCAGTGTGTTAGGGCTGAAAATGTTACCCGGTTGAGCTTGATGATCGCATGTCGAAGAACTTGTCGAATTCCTCCTCGATCTTTGGCTCATTGTCCAATTCTTGCTCGGTGGCGCCTCCTTCCATTCCGATGATGCTCCTCTTGCCCCTCCTCACGACAACACGGCTAGGCTTTGACGGGTCGGTAATGAAGAAGCATTGCTCAACTTGGCTAGCGAGTACCCATGGCTCATTTTTCGCGGAGGCGTTCTTCGATTTGGCATCGGGTATTACCATGGTGGTGAAATACCGGCCTTCTTTGACGACGTCCTTGGCCCATCTTACACGGAACATTGGCACCACCTCTCCACAGTAGTTGAGCTCCCATATGTCCTCAATCCTTCCGAAGTATCTTTCCTTGACAGTAGCCTCCTCATCGCCGTATGATAGCATAGTTACTCCTGAGTTTTGATATTCCGACTCTTGTCCTTTTCCTCGGTAGAATCTGTAGCCGTTGATGTCGTACGCCTGATAGGTCTTTACGTTGTGCGAGGGACCCCGTGATAAGGAGAATATGAGTTTTCATCTTCCGTAGATGGCGGTTTCCTCTTTGCTAGCTCCAGTTGCTTTTGCTTGAACCAACGCGTGAAGCTGGAGTTGTGCTCTCTGGTTACGTCTCCCTTCTTCCTCGGCCGGCCCAGTTTGCTGTAATATTGCTCGAGTAAGCATTTGTGCTGTTCCACCCAAGTTTCGATCAGCTGTAAGTGTTGTAGCGCGACCCGGTGAGCCCTTTCGAAGTCGTCCTTTCGACCCTGCATGCTGACAAAGGTTGAGCTGGCGCCCTCTCGGTGACCATATCCATTGAGCCTGTCGAAGTGTTTCCTCGTGGGCAGACCTACATCCTGGTTCTCGGTGCTTAGATAATTCTGGCAGAAGGAGATGCACTCGTAGGTTAGAAAGCCCTTGGCCATGCTTGCGTCTGGACGGGCCCTGTTGCGAACGTATCCTTTCATGACACCGTTCATCCTTTCGAACGGCATCATGTAGTGCATGAACGTTGGCCCTAGCTGCCTGATGTCATCAACGACATGGAGAAGGAGATGCACGCATATATCAAAGAATGCTGGCGGGAAGTAAATCTCGAGCTCGCATAGTACCAGCTCGATCTCTTCTTGTAGCCTGTCGAGCTGCTTCACCCCGATCGACTTCCTGTTGATGACGTCGACAAAGTTGCAAAGGGCAAGCAGCGTATCACGGACGTGCTCGTCCATTATCCCTCGAATCGCAACGGGAAGTATCTGCGTCAACAGCACGTGACAGTCGTGAGACTTCATCCCGCTAAACCTCTTCTTCGTTCCGTCCAGATATCTGCTTATCTGCCCGCGTAACCATTCGGAAATTTGACTCCTAGAGACACCTGTAGAATTGCTCGAGCTCCTCCGGACTCATAGTGAAGCACGTAGCGGGAAGCACCACAGTGTTCTTCTTTACCCTTTTGCGGCGACCTTGAGTCCCTTCCGTCTGATCATCATCATCATCATCATCATCATCATCATCGTCATCGCTATCGGGGGCCTGAAGATCTTTCCTGACACCAAGCCATTTCAGATCGTATCTTGCTTTCGTCCCATCCTTGGTCTTTTCCGGCATGTTGGAAAGAGTGCCAAGCAGACTCTCGGTGACATTCTTCGTAATGTGCATCATATCGAGGCTATGTGGCGTCTTGAGGACTTCCAGTAGGGCAAGTTGTGGAAAACAGCCCTCGCTTTCCATACACCCAGCAGCGGATCTACCTTCGGTCGTTTCTTTCCCGGCGCAGGGCACTCCTTCCAATTATTCAACAGCTCGTCGATTTCTGTGCCGCTCCTCGGGATCGGGGGTCCTTCGGGCTCGTCCTTACCATTAAACAGGTCACCGCGTTTCCTCCACGGGTGATCCATGCGAAGCCACCTTCGAGCCCCTGGGTACACGGTTTTCGAAGACCCGGATTCCTTGGTAGCTGGAGATGCGGGGTTGATCCATGCACCTGACACATGCGCAGAATCCGTGGCTACCTGGGCCGATACATATGAGCAACCAGGATAGTCCTGCACCGTCGTGAGCAGCGCGGCTCTCATGGGAAATAATCTCCAGTGTAGGCATCCCACGTACGGGCTGGGTCGCCCACAACGTGGCTAACTCCTCTTCCAACAGCGCGAGATACGTATGTATGTGGACACCTGCTTGTTTCGGCCCCTGAATGAGAAGACTCATGTGTATATACCTTTGCTTCGTGCACAACCACGGGGGAAGGTTGTAAGGCCATACAAACACGGGCCAGGTGCTATGCGTGCTACTCTGGTTGCCGAACGGATTGAGTCCATCGGTGCTCATACCGAGCCTGACGTTCCTTGCGTCGCCTCCGAAATTTCCGACGGCGTCCAACTCTTGCCACTGGCTAGCGTCTGAAGGGTGTGTAAGGATCCTGCCCTTCTCCGGATCTTCTTCAGGCTTCTCCCTTTCCGCGTGCCATTGCATGAGCTTTGCTTCCTTAGGGTCCACGAAGTACCGCTGCAGACGGGGAGTGATAGGAAAGTACCATACCACTTTGTGAGGACCTTTCTTCCCACGGCTCTTGTACCGTCCTTGGCCGCACACCGGACATGTGGTTCTGTCCTCGTACTCGCCCCGATAAATTGCGCAATCATTGATGCAGGCGTGGTATTTAACGTGCGGTAGGTCAAGAGGGCACACGACTTTCTTGGCCTCCTCGATACTAGTTGGCAATGTGTTCCCCTCGGGAAGACGCTCGTGGAAGAATTTCATGTTCTTGTTGAAGCTCACGTCGGTCCATTTGTTTCCCGACTTCATCTCCAGAGCATCAAGCGTTACTTGCAAGCGCGTATCCTGTGGCCGGCACCCTGGATACAACGGAGTCTTCCCGTCTATCTCCATTTGCGCCAGCTTGGCTTTCTCTCTAACGGTCCTCGCCTCCTTGAGGAGCAGTTCTTGAACATGAGACTCCATCAAGGCCGACATTAGCGAGCTCTGCGGCGTGTTCGCGTCTTCTCCACCACCATCTACTCCTTCATCATGACCATGTCCGTCGGCATCTCCTTCGTCACGATCATCTTGCCCGCCCTCGTCTTCAGGCGCAACATTTGCTGTTGGCGCAACATTTGCTGTCGGCGCTTCATTGAAGCCTTCCATGAAACCGCGCCTGAGCAGGTGTTCCTCCAATTGTCCGGAATCAGGGTCGATCCATCTCACAAATTTGCAACTTCTACACGGACATCGTATGTGGCGCCTGTTGCACCGAATCATTTCCGCCTTCGCTTCTTCCTTGTAGTTGTTGATTCGACTGGAGCTCATCTTCATGACCATGGTCGCCTACGCGGTATACATATAGAGTATGTGTTATTAAGTCGGAAATGTTCGACGAAAAAATTCGGCATGACTTCCCCTAGAAGTAGGACATATGTGGTGCAAAAATTTACCGAAATGGAAATGAATCAACATTTCGGCAAACATCCATGCACCACGTCGGCGAAACACAACAACAAAAGGCAACAACATGCACAACACACACAAGCTTCATGTACACACATATTCATCCAACAATACTCACCTAGTAGATCTAGATCCGTTGCCGAGACGTGACCGTGATCGATGAGAGAGAGTGTGTGGTGATGGAGAGAAATAGTGGACAAAAAGAGAGGAGGAGAATATATATGGAGGCTCTCCCCAAGCCCTCACCAATTATATGTCAAACAAAGTAGATTTAACAACAAATAATGGATAATAGGATGGTCAAAATGCCATGGGAGAGAGGAGGAGCTCGAGCTGGATGGATGGGGGGAAAGTGGGTGCTGCCACCTTTTTGTGGATCTGGGCCAACATTCTGTGGCGCACGGCGTATGGTGCGCCACAGAAAGCTCGCATTCTGTGGAGCACGGTGTATGGTGCGCCACAGAAAGCTAACATTCTGTGGCGCACGGTGTATGGTGCGCCACAGAAAGCTAACATTCTGTGGCGCACGGTGTCTGGTGCGCCACAGAATGTCCCCAGATGGACCAGGCCCAATAATTGGAACGTGGGACCCACGCTATTTCTGTGGCGTATGGGTGGGAATGCGCCACGGAAAGAAGACATTATGTGGCGCATTCGCTGCCATGCGCCACAGAATGTCATATTTCTGTGGCGCATGGCCGTTAGATGCGCCACAGAAAGGTCAAATTTTCTGTGGCGCACGTGCTACCATGCGCCACAGAAATATTTCTGTGGCGCACCAATTAAGGGTGCGCCACAGAATGACAACCCACCTATAACCCTTTTCCTAGTAGTGTATATTCAACCTGGTTTGTCTTCCATCTGCCAACTTCTGGGTTCTTGGGCTTGCTAAATCTAGGCGGCGACTTGTCGGGCCGTGGTCCTTGCCTCCCGAGTGCAGGATTCCAGACAGTAATCTTGATGACCTCCTGTCCTCCAGGTTGCCGGCTTACCGTGACTTGTCTCCCTGCCGCCTTGTTGATGGCTTCTTTCCTGGGCTCACCAACAACAATGTTAGATTTATTAGCAGCTTCGGCCGCCTCTGGCCAAAGAAGAACCTTCTTTCCCTCCAAGTCTAGCGCGTTCATTGGAAACGGCTGTGTGTCAATTGCCATGCCGACAAAACTCAATCGTCCGTCATTGAGGGCCGATTGGATCTGTTTATGAAAGACATTGCAATCATTAGTAGCATGAGAGAAAGAATCGTGATACTTGCAATAAGCCCGCCGCCTTAATTCATCAGGCGATGGTATGACATGATTGATCCTAATCACTTTATCTTTTAACAAGGCATCAAATATTTTGTCACATTTGCCTACGTCAAAGCTACATCTTATTTCATCATCCCGATTCTTACGAATCGGCTTCAAGTCATCACACATAAATGGTTTGGCCTTGCTGGGCCAAACGAACTCGGCAGCATATACATCGGCTTCATCACTGGAGTTGGCATCATGTTCGACAATATTAAGCCGGCTCCTATTCATCTGATGCGAATCTTTTGACTCATTAACCCGGCTCTCTAGAGCCAGAGCTCTTTCCTGGACTTGGCCAACAGACAAAAATTCATGTCCTTTCAACCTCTCTTTCAGGTAGGACCTTAGCCCATTGAAAACCAAGTCAGCCATGTCTCTTTCAGTTATCACCAAACTATAACATCGGTTCCTAGTGTTTCTAAACCTCTTGACATAATCGGATACCGATTCATCCTGCTTTTGCCTAACCGATATAAGGTGGGACAACTTAAGTTCTATTTCTCCGGCAAAGAAGTGTTCACGAAACTTTTTCTCTAAATGAAACCAGGTATGTATAGAATTAGGAGCTAAAGCCGAAAACCAAGAAAATGCAATGCCGGTTAAAGACAATGAAAACAAACGAACTTTAATGTGATCATGATTAGCTTCGCCTAATTGAGCCAAATATTGACTAATGTGTTCCCATGTTGACTTATTATCCACCCCGTTGAATTTGGCAAACTCAGGAACTCTATAACCAGGTGGATAAGGCTGCAGATCAAAATAATCGGGGTAGGGTTTAATGTAAGTCCTATGTTTCGGCATGACCCCGAGTTTGTCAAAAGCTATTTGGTCCAATTTCCTTCTGAACTCAGCCATCACATCGTCCATATTGGCCGATTGAGGCGGTACAGGAGAAAAATTGGCCGCAGGGCCAGCTTGCACCCAAGTAGCCGAATTTTGATTCGGCATTGACTCGTGACCCAAAATCCGCCTTGTTTGATCTGGCTGGCTTGCCGGGTTAGGCACACTCTGGATAGGAGTCGGACATGGCAGCGTAGGCACAAGTTGGTTCTCCCTGGTTTGACCGATCGGCTGTTTGTCTGATGGCTGATCATGGAGCGTGTTTTTCTTAGCCTTTTCATGTTCGAGCATAAGATCGTAAACATTGGCAGTGCCTTGCGAAACATGAAATTGAATTTCGGCTATCTGTTCAGAGGAAAAAAGGCTACTACTTACAGCGGGTTTGTCAATGTTGGCCTTCAGCGGTACAAATTCCGGCTCCTTGATCGGTGAGATTACTCCTTGCCGATCTACCTTGAAGCTGGATAAGTACAGGTCTTGATCTTCTTGGTCCCGCTTGGCTCGCAGCGCCTCAAACTCCTCGTCTCTTTTCTTCTTCCACACCTCTAGACCTTGCCGTTGGTCTTCCGACAACTTCTCGAGAGTTGGCTTGATGATGTTGTCAGTGCTGATGCTGGCAGCGTCGGTCTTGGAATTGGTCATTGCTGTCCAATTTTTTAGACCGAATCGTCCCCAGCTGAGTCGCCAAAAAGTGTGTTGCGCTCGAAACGCGTCACACGAACACGTCCTCGTGTACCCGCGGTGCCGGGGGAGATACTCCGCAACTCGCCCCGCGGGAGGCCTACTTCCAGCGCGATACGCAAGACAGCAAGCAGGCACTTTTTAGACCAGACGCCCCAGCCCCTCGGGACAAGCCCCGTCGGAGGAAGCCGGCGACGATTGGTTGAACTAAGCCGGACTTGGCCGCTCTCAGCTCCGTTGTCGATATCCGGTGAAATCTACGCGAAGTCGCCGAACAACGGAAGCATGAACAAGGGTTTGAAGGGAAAAGTAGGTTGTATTGATAGGTTGTCGATTGTTTGCTTAATTTCAATCGGCCATCACCTCTCACATATATATGAGGCGGCTGGACTTTCCATACAAGTATTGGACTTCTACAATGTTTACAAGTCATAGTCTAAGTCGAAACCATCTCCAAAAATAGGCAACTTCTTGGCCGGCAATGTTGGCTTCGAACTTACTGGCTACTTGGAAAGTTGCCTTCTGACCTTCCGTGTTGCCTTCAGACTTGCTGGCTACTTGGAAATTTGCCTTCTGACGTTCCATATTGGCTTCAGACTTGCCTTCTTCCTTAGGGATGTGATACCTTGATCGGCTTCGTAATGGACCCGGACTTCAGCATCCGTCTGACTTCTTTTAGAAAGTGTCTTCTATCTTCCAGCCTTGATCTTGCAAAGTTGCCTTCTCCTTTTCCGCCTTTATCTTGGCTTTGAAATCTTCTCCACCTTGATCTTAACTTGTCTTCCAAGGTTTTTAGGCAACTTTGCACACCCTGAATCTGGCTTCCGCCTTGTTCCAGTGTTGCCGGATTATTTGCCGCCTACTTCTGGCCGCCTTTCCTGGGAAGCTTCCCAGATTACCATTTTAGCCTTCTTTTGTCACCTTCTTCGAGCCGCCAAACCTTCCTTGAACCTGAAACTGGCAATCTGCCAAAAACGGGTGCAAACACATGCCCCCCTCTTTTCTAGTAGAGCTTGCGTACTAGAAAATAAACAATGTAGAAGTTTTTGTCTAAGGGCGATGCTTAAGCTCATCGGCCATATGCTAAGGGCGATATATGTATATCGGCCATACGGCAACTTACGCAGTTTGCCACACGCTCTGGTGGAATTTCTTCAAGTATTTTCCATTGATAGCTCGAGGCAGCATGACGCCTTCCAATGTTTCCACCAAATAAGAGTTGCCGGGCACTATCCTCGCGACTCGAAGTGGCCCTTCCCAGTTTGGAGACCATTTGCCAAATTTCCGTCTTCTGGAGCCAACTGGCAATATAACTTTCCAGACCAAGTCGCCAATTTGAAAGTCTTTAAGCCGGACCTTCTTGTTGTAAGTTTTTGCCACCCGCAACTTCTCTTTCTCGATTTCTCGCAAGGCAATAACACGTTTGTCGGCTACTTCATCAACATTATCCATCATCAAGTTGCAGTAGTCTTCAGCCGACAAGTCATCTTACTTAGCAAACCTCAAGGCAGCCAGATTCACTTCTACTGGCAAAACGGCTTCTTGTCCATACACCAACTCAAAAGGAGTTGCCTTAGTTGCTCCATGCCTTGAGATCATGTGCACCCACAATGCTTCAGACAATACTTCGTGCCACCTCTTTGGATGGTCTTGTACCTTCTTCTTGATCAGCTTGATCAAGATTTTGTTGCTTGATTCCGCTTGTCCGTTGGCTTGTGCATAGTAGGGAGATGAACTGAGCATCTTGATTCCAAGTGATTCGGCAAATTGCTTCACTTCCTTAGCCATGAAGGAAGTACCTTGATCCGTAGTAAGAGTCTGTGGAATACCGAATCGGTGGATAATATGTTCTGTGATAAACTGAATCACCTCCTTGTGGGTCATGTTCCTGAGAGGTATTGCTTCAGACCACTTGGTGAAATAATCAGTGGCAACCAACACGAACCGATGCCCCTTGGATGAAGCCGGATGGATCATGCCGACAAAGTCAAGCGCCCAACCCCGGAAAGGCCACGGTTTTATAATTGGATTAAGTGGGGAAGTCGGCACCAACTGAATGTCTCCAAACTTCTGGCAGGCTTCGCATCCCTTGTAGTATCTGAAGCAATCATTGATCATTGTCGGCCAATAAAATCCTGCCCGCCTGAGCATCCACTACATCTTGTGGGCCGACTGATGTGTTCCACATAAACCATCATGTACCTCTCCCATAGCAACTCTAGCTTCGTCTTCATTCAAGCACTTTAGAAGAAGACCATCAGCTGTTCGGCAATAAGGCGGCATCCACCAATGTGTACTTGAGAGATAGGTGCCGAACTGCTCTGTCTGTTTTTCGACTTGGATCTTGTAAATAGTCAATATAAGGTTGTCTCCAGTCGTCCGCCAAGTTGACATTTGACTCCTCCTTAGCCGGATCCGACAAGCCGGCTTCTTGTTTGGCTTTCTCTTTAGCCGGCTCTAACAAGCCGGCTTCCTGTTTGGCTTCCTCCAAGTTGGCAGCATGAAGTGTCGGCTGTTCCCTGATAAAGAATATACCACGACTGACATGATAGCCAGACGCCTATTGTGCCAACTCATTTGCAAGCCAATTGTCTTGCCTAGGAACATGAGATATGTGGAAATAATCCAACGTTGAAATCATATCCAGGCATCTGTCAAGGTACATATTGAGTGATCCGCTGTTGCATTGACAAATCTTGGCCACTTGCTGGACAATAAGCAACGAATCCCATATGTCTCGACATGAGTTACCCCTGCGTCAATCAAGATTTCCAGCCGAATAGAAGTGCTTCGTATTCGGCTTCATTGTTAGTGCACAAATAGCCAAGACGACAAGAGGCTTCGAAAACAGTACCGTGTGGTGAGATATACACAATGCCAACTCCTTGTCCGCTGCTGCAAACTGAGCCGTCAAAATAAAGCTTCCACGGTACAGCCGACACAATGTTTAAGCCGGCTTCTTGCTCCAAGTCAATCCGATGTTCGACAATAAAGTCGGCCACAATTTGGCCTTTCATAGATTTTAGGGACTCGTAAGACAAATCATATTCAATCAACCCATATGCCCACTTGCCGATTCGTCCGCTAAGAATCGGCCTTTGTATCATGTGTTTGAGAACATCGGTCTGACCAAAAACTTTGCATTCGCTGGAAAGCAGATAATGGCGCAATTTGGTGCAGGCAAAATAAAGAGACAAACACAACCTCTCCACAAAGCTGTACCTTGACTCGGCATCCAGCAAACGTCTACTCAAGTATGTGATGGCGTATTCTTGTCCTTCGGCTTCCTGGGTTAAGGCGGCTCCGATCACTTTTTCCTCAGCAGCAATGTAAAGCCGGAAAGGCTGACCTCGAGCCGGCTTCCTGAGAACTGGAGGGGTAGATAGGCAACTTTTAATCTTGTCAAACGCCTCTTGCTGCCTTGCCCCCAGGTGAATTCATCATCGTTTTTGAGCCGAAGGATCTGTGTAAACGCATCAACTTTTCCAGACAAGTTAGCAATGAATCTTCGCAAATAATTTACCTTGCCTAGAAATTTCTGCATGTCCTTTTTGCAACCCGGCGCCTGTATTTTCTGGATGGCTTCAATCTTTGCCGAGTCAACTTCTATGCCATGTTCATGTATGATAAAACCAAGGAACTTCCCAGCCGACACGCCAAAGGCACACTTCAAAAGATTCATCTTGAGCCCGTACTTCCTCATCCTTTCAAACGCTAGCCGCAAGTCGGCCAAGTGATTTGACTCGCCGTCCGACTTAACCACCACGTCGTCAATATACACCTCCACGTCCCCAGCGGAGTCTCCAAAAAGTGTGTTGCACTCGAAACGCGTCACACGAACATGTCCTCGTGTACCCGCGGTGCCGGGGGAGATACTCCGCAACACTAGTAGGAAAACCCTTATAGGTAGGTGACCTTCTGTGGCGCACCAATTTTCGTGCGCCACAGAAATATTTTTCTATGGCGCACCAAGAACGGTGCGCCACAGAAAGTCACATTTATGTGGCACACATGGCCAGATGCGCCACAGAAAGTCACGTAGGGGGCGGGTGAAATTTGAAAAAAAACAATTCAGTGGCGCACCTGGCAGGTGCGCCACAGAAAGGTGACACCCCACACACACACACACACACACACACACCCCCCCCCCCCCCCCGTGGATCGCCTTTTTTGTCTTCCAGGAAGTAAAGGAAAATGATAAAAATTTCAAAAAATAAAATCCTTTGACATGTAGTTTCGTTTTAGTGTCTAGTTTGTATAGAAATTTTGAAATATGAATTTTGACCTTTTCTGCAACAAACAGAAAAAAAAAGTTTGAACGGCCATAACTTTTGCATACGATGTCGAAAAAATGCGTTTAATATACCAAAAAAATCGTGAGAAAAAAAGGAGTGCGATTTCACCCGGGGTTACCCGGTGAACCTTTCTCAGATTCGGCAAATTCCAAAAGAGTAAAGAGTTATTTCAAACAGAAGATTTTTTCTACAAAATCAAAAAATAAAAAATTGAAAAAAAAAATTCGGTGGCGCACGGTGGTTGGTGCGCCACAGAATTGTTGGGCGGGATTCGAAATTTGAATCCTGCCACCGGCGCCCTTCTCTTCTTCCTCTTCTTTCTCCTTCTCTCCTTCTCTCCTTTCACTTCTCCTCCACTTCTCCTCTCCCTTCTCCTCCACTTCTCCTCTCCCCTTCTCTCCTCTACCTCTACTTCAACTCTACTCCGGCGACCTCCTCCTCCACCACCTCCGGCAAGCTTCTCCACCTCCACCAACTCCGGCGACCACCTCCTCCTCCACCATCTCCGGCGACCCTCCTCCACCACCACCTCCGGCGAGCTTCTCCTCCTCCACCAACTCCGGCGACCTCCTCCACACCATCTCCGGCGACCCTCCTCCACCACCACCTCCGGCGAGCTTCTCCTCCTCCACCAACTCCGGTGACCTCCTCCGCCTCCACCATCTCCGGCGACCCTCCTCCACCCACCTCCGGCGACCTTCTCCTCCTCCACCACCTTCGGTGACCCCTATCCCCTATCCTCCACCGACCAAGCCACCTACGGCCATGGCCACGGGCACCACAGCATCCGACGAGCTACGACCACATTCCGGCGAAATTTCGAAATTCCGGTGAAATTCCGGCGGCCAGATCTAGATCCAGATCAATCTAGATCTGGCCGCCTTTTTTTTTGAAATTCAAAAATAATTTTGTGGCGCATGGTATTGGGGTGCGCCACAGAAATATTTCTGTGGCGCATGGCTGGGGGGTGCGCCACAGAATCCTGCAGATTCTGTAGCGCACGGCCTGGGTGCGCCACAGAAATAATTTTAGTGGCGAGAATTCTGTGGCGCACCAAGAAAACCTGGGGGTGCGCCACAGAATCACAAATTGGTGCGCCACTAATAGCCTTTTCTGTACTAGTGCAACTCGCCCCGCGGGAGGCCTACTTCCAGCGCGATACGCAAGACAGCAAGCAGGCACTTTTTAGACCAGACGCCCCAGCCCCTCGGGACAAACCCCGTCGGAGGAAGCCGGCGACGATTGGTTGAACTAAGCCGGACTTGGCCGCTCTCAGCTCGGTTGTCGATATCCGGTGAAATCTATGCGAAGTCGCCGAACAACGGAAGCATGAACAAGGGTTTGAAGGGAAAAGTAGGTTGTATTGATATGTTGTCGATTGTTTGCTTAATTTCAATCGGCCATCACCTCTCACATATATATGAGGCGGCTGGACTTTCCGTACAAGTATTGGACTTCTACAATGTTTACAAGTCATAGTCTAAGTCGAAACCATCTCCAAAAATAGGCAACTTCTTGGCCGGCAATGTTGGCTTCGAACTTACTGGCTACTTGGAAAGTTGCCTTCTGACCTTCCGTGTTGCCTTCAGACTTGCTGGCTACTTGGAAATTTGCCTTCTGACCTTCCATATTGGCTTCAGACTTGCCTTCTTCCTTAGGGATGTGATACCTTGATCGGCTTCGTAATGGACCCGGACTTCAGCATCCGTCTGACTTCTTTTAGAAAGTGCCTTCTATCTTCCAGCCTTGATCTTCCAAAGTTGCCTTCTCCTTTTCCGCCTTTATCTTGGCTTCGAAATCTTCTCCACCTTGATCTTAACTTGTCTTCCAAGGTTTTTAGGCAACTTTGCACACCCTGAATCTGGCTTCCGCCTTGTTCCAGTGTTGCCAGATTATTTGCCGCCTACTTCTGGCCGCCTTTCCTGGGAAGCTTCCCAGATTACCATTTTAGCCTTCTTTTGCCGCCTTCTTCGAGCCGCCAAACCTTCCTTGAACCTGAAACTGGCAATCTGCCAAAAACGGGTGCTAACAGTTGGCTATTCAAATGGCTAGATTTCAGCGAGGATTCATCTTCTACCTTAGCAAGGATTTGGAGTAAGAGCGTGCTAGGATCAGTAGCCCAGCCAGATGCCTGTGGAGTGGAGCCGCTCCAAGCCATTGCCTTAGTCGTCTTCCGCTGCCATTTAAACTCTATCCCGAGCCATGCTTGGCTTGATATTTTGTCAGGCCTTGAGGGCCTTGTAAACCTTTTGTAGCACTTCTTGTGCCTGATCGTGTAATGATTTCCATTATGTTGCACTGTCGTGACGTGCGGCTGGATATCTTGGGCTGGCGCACGGGGCGACCGCCTCTCTGGTGATATGTGCCAGGGAGGGGTGTCACAGCGAGCCATCGACGTGGCTCGCTTCCGGCTCCAAATCCTCCTGGCTCTCGCCCACCTCTTCCTCGGTGGCCCCGTCGTCACCATCCAGGTCATGGACATGCATGGATCCATCAGACGACTCAGGCAGGTCCACGGCGAAGTCGCCGCGCCGCGTGTTCTCGGCTTTCTGGCATTCAAATATCCTGCAGAAGGCCGCGAATCACCAAAGAGAAAACATAGAAGAAGCAAGAAGCTGGCCACAGTAGCGGGCACTCACCTCTGGAGGTTGGTTCTCGCGACTGTACGGTGCCATGCCCCAGGTCCAGTCCTCCTCCTCCAGCGTCTCCTTCGAGATGGAGCCGAGCCACTCGACCAAGTCGTCGTATGGGAGCGTGATCTGGGACGTCCGAGTCGGGTCATTCCACCCGGAAAGAAAACACATTTTATGTGCCCGCTCCTGTAGGGGCATCACCCGTTGCGCCATCCAGGCCAGCACCAGGTCCCGGCTCGTCAGCCTGGCAGAGATCGCGTTCTTCATCCTGGAGAGCAATGCCGCCTCCTCCATGTGCGCGCATCCCTTCGGAGCCCGCCAATTCACCTTGGCAAGCTCCCCGGGTACATATGGAGGCAGCCCGATCATGTCCACCTCCGTCAAGTTCCACATATAGAAGTAGCTCCTCTACCACTTCCGTGCGGAGTCGATGAGGGCGAATTTGAAGAGGACGGTCCCGGCTCGTGCCTAGACCGAAGCAGCGCCGTAGTCGACGAGGGGCCCACCCCCTTTCTTCGGCTGCCCCTTGAGGTAGAAGAGCGACCGAAAGAACCCGACGCTTGGCCATACCCCGAGATTGGCCTCGCAGAGGGTACAGTAGCAGGCCTGCTGCAGCATTGCATTGGCTCCTAGGTGATGCAGCTGGATTTCGATGAAGCCCAAGAAGCTTCGCATGAACGGGCTCACCGGGAGCCCCAGCCCACGCTCGATGTGGGAGAGGAAGAGGACCCGCTCGCCGTCCCTGGGGTTAGGCTCGACCTCGTCGGTGGTCAGAATGCGGGCCTCCACCAAGGACGCTGACGGCAAGTGGCCCTCACGCCGATGTCGTTGCACGTCAATCAGCTTCGCCCTCGAGCCGCACCAAGCGCCGCGCTCGCTCATTGTTGACGAGATTTTCGGTGGTGTCTGGCGCTGAAAGTCGCGTGCCTTTCTTGGCGCGTGGGAAGCGGGGGAGCAGAGCAGAGGAAGAGGATGGAGAGCGAGAAGATGGCAAGCAGTAGTTCTTTCCCCTCGCGGCGGTGAATATTTAGAGGGGGGAGGAAGAAATTGTAACTCCCTATAATTACGCCACATGGCAAGTAACGGTCAGCCATGACTACCCACTCAAACAGGCAGTCATCGCAGAAGATCCCGCATGTGGGCGGTTGCCACAGAAGATCCCGCGCACATAAAACCGAAGAGGCGCCCTGCGCTCTGCGCAATGCATCGTGGCCGACGTCATCCCTGACGTCGGGTGAGGATCACTCGATGCGGACTGGATTCCACACCCGGAACGATCAGCCGACTTCGCCATCCGGAATTCGACTTCGACATCTACAACGACATCTCCAACGACAACGTTTTCTTTTTCTTGCGCTCACGCAGGTTTCAAGCCGTACCGGTTCCATACCTCCCCAAGCTCGGGGGCTACTGTCAGGGGAATAATCCCCGGGGTATCAAAAGACCAGCAGAGGATCTCAGGAAGCCCCTTGTCCCTCGCGAGACCTCCCTCGCGAGGCCAGGAACTCGCCAAGCCCTTGTACCTCGCGAGGCCACCCTCGCGAGGCCAGGATCTCGCCAAGCCCCTCGTCTCTCGCGAGGCCTCCCTCGCGAGGCCCGGATCTCTCCAAGCCCTTGTCCCTCGCGAGGCCAAGATCTCATCAGGCCAAGACCTCGTCAGGCCCTGCTCGTGAGGGCGCACCCCGCGAGGCCTCCCTCGCGGGGCCAAGCCATCGCCAAGACCCGCACCCCGCGAGGCCCGGATCTCGCCAAGCCCTTGTCCCTCGCGAGGCCAAGATCTCTTCAGGCCAAGACCTCGTCAGGCCCCTCTCGTGAGGGTGCACCCCGCGAGGCCTCTCTCGCGGGGCCAAGCCTTCGCCAAGACCCGCACCCCGCGAGGCCTCCCTCGCGGGGCCAAGATGAAGTCCACCACAGCGTCCCATCGGACACACGCGACCAAGACAGCCATGCCTGTACCCGGACCCTATAGATGAGCAGTATGAAGGAAGAACACTGTAGATGAATAGGAGCACTGTGCGCTGCAGTGCTCCGCTATGCCCGCCTCACCGCGGGCCACCCCTTGTCCCCTGGGCACCACCTTTATAAGGTGCACCAGGGAGCCTCTAGAGGGGGGAGAAAAACAGAGGAGGGGCGGAAGCACTGCCCAAGTAGAGGTCGAAGCATGCTGAAGCCTCTTCTAGGCAAACATAGAGACGAAGATAGGAGAGAGGCCCGAGAGGCCCAAGCTCTACAAGCCAGGAGCTCCTTGCTCTCCAGCTCGCTCCCCTCTCAAGCTCATTCTCTAGCTAGGAGCATATACAGCTCGAGGAGCAACCATGTAACACGGATGTTTTCCACCATATATACACACAAATGCAGGAGTAGGGGTTTTACCTCCTCGCGAGGGCTCCGAACCTGGGTACGTCTCGGTCTCCCCGTGCTCGTGCCCAATCCCGCCGGAGCGCCGTCGTTCGCGCCCTGAGGCCCCACCCACTAAGTCAACCCTTCATGGCTATGCCGTGCAAAATACCACGACAGCGGGGGAGGGGGAAATGAATTAGGGTTGGGGTTGGAAGGGGGCCACGGGAGGGCGCGGGTTATATACACCAGGAAGGCGGGCTAGGTGGGCCGTGCCGTGCTAGGTCACCCGCGGGCTGCGCGTGCCGACCGTTAGGTGGACCGGGCCGTGCCGCTCTGTGTGCCCAGGTAGTGGCCCAAGCACGGCACGAAAAGTGGGCCGGGCCAGGCATGGTCCAATTAACTTCGTGCCGTGCCATGCCTGGGCCGTGCTTTTCAACTGGGCTTCGGGCGGCCCACAAAGCCTAGCCCATTTGGCCATCACTAGGTGCGCTACAGAACCAGCCCTCGCTCACGGTGACAAATGAAACCGAAGAAACAAACAAATCCTCTCAATCATGTCATCCAAATGACCGAACCACGCAACAAACCGGTAGCAAGTTGCCCTAATTATGTATGTAGTCGTGATCGTTATCCTACGGCAGCTGTGATCCGAAGGAGGAACTGTGTAGGAGGCAGAAGAGGCGTGGGGTGCAGACAAAACGAGGCTAGCTAATTTGCTGAGAGTGAGAGATGCGTGCGTCATAATGAGCATAAGAAATACGTATGCAGATTTGTTCGGCTAACAATGGTTGACTAGAACTTTTTATTTTTTTATTCAACTGAACGATAGTTGGTTCTTAGCCTCAAACGACTCTTTTCATATCAAGACAGTAAAGTTTGCGGAGATGCATATATGGACTGATAGACTGGTGATCCTAATTCTGAGTTCCCAGAGTGACGGAAAAGTTTCCTTGATCTTGGTTAAACCCTAAAAAATAGAATTGTTCTTGCCAGGCCAACCAAACTTGAGCATTTATGCGTGTGCTCGATCCGGCCAAGAATAAAAAAGTCCCTCCGAATTCTCCACCAGGCCTTGTTATCAACGCCCTTCATTTGGCCGGTTCTGCCCTTCACACACGGTGGGCGTTTCTGTTGACGAGTGCCGGCCACAGGACGCGCTTTGCATTTTTTTCGATAAAGGGACGCGCTTTGCATAAGGAATCTCCTACCAAGCCGGGTTATTTATGTAGGAGTAGGCAACAAAGGAAGCGGAAATCACCTTCAAACTCGAATCGGATCATATCTCGGTATCTCCTTCCATTCACGGTATGTACTGATCTGCACTGCTCTCATGGAGTCATGGTAACGCCTAGGCCATCTTTTATTAGGATTTGTTCACTACTGATCCACATGTGTTCCCCTTCCCTATCCTTCATTCAGATGGAGAGCACCGAGGCACACCGCAGTGAAGGCATGCCCCTGGTCCAGCGCCCTGCCGCTTTCGCCGGCGCCGGAAACGATGAGGGGCTCCGCCGCCGCCGTGTCGTTGGAGGGAGCACTCAAGGAAGTAGCATCGAGGAGAATTCAGTTCTCCATTTGGCCCCTGGTCGACTTGGGATAGTTGTTATAATGCATTCGGGTCGAAAATTCACACTCGAATTGGATCTCTCCAAGACAATCGCGGGTGTCAAGTATATGATTTCTGACAAGGAGGGCATTCCCCCGGCTCAGCACTACTTGGTGTTTGCTGGACAGAAGCTCGACGACGATGACCGCACCCTGGCCGATTACAACATCCCCTACGGGTCAAGTCTTAATCTGGTCTTGTGCGTCCGCGGCGGTGGGACGCAACAGCACCTTGTCTTGGATGGATTGCCGCTCGACGATGACCGCACCCTGCAAGATTACAACATCCACGATGGATCAACTCTCCATTTGGCCCAAGTCCCACTTGGTGCCGGCAGTTCTCCTGAGGTAACAATTATCATCATCCTTGTTTCTTAATGTAGTATATATTCTTACGAAGTAGCAATCGTTAATTTTTCAAAATCAACTAGCCTAGAGGTTCCCCGCAGTTGCGCGGATTAGTCATAATATAGTATGTTTTATTTTATGATATTATCTAATAAGATATAAACTAAATCTATAATTAATTTAATATATTAGTGATGTGTCTGGTTTCTCACGAAAGTTAAATTTTTGTCTAAGAAAGGGTTAGGTTGATAGGTTTTGGCACGTATGAGATATAAATAAATGAAAGTGATATAAAAGTATGATAGATTATTTTTATTTTGATATATTTTTTAAATCATTGTGTAGAACAATAATACATATCACAATACCAAGATTGACAAAACAATAAAAACGGAGCGATCCAAGCAACATATGTCGATATTGGTTCAAAATTGATAACTCATGTTATGAACAGTATAGATGATTGTAAGCTTGTAGCTTTACTTATGTATATAGCCATACAATTGTTTTTAAAGAATATGTTTGGTTTGCGATATTGTGCACCATACAAAAATGCGAGGCCATGCAAAAACGTGAACAATGGATTTTTTTTGTTTTGATTGTAATTTACCAAACTATTAATATAATATATAGACTCTACATGTCATTTGTTTCTTCTGAACATAGTCAGATGAGATCTTATTTTGTAGATAAAATCGCAAGGAGCAGTATGATATAATGGATTGAAAATCAAATTTAAAATTTGATTGCTATTAACATTTAAATTTTAATTACCCAATAACTTGAAAGTTTGTTTGTATATATAATAAACTGTATGGGTCTGAATGAAAAAATGTAAGAAAAAGGTGGCGGAGGAGGAGATTTCTCCCAGAACGACAGGAGCACTGGTCGGCCACCTGGAGCGTGGCCCGAGAGGCGCACGCGCTGGGCTTTTGGGTACACTTATATGTAATGGCAAGGTGGGTAATTTTGAGGCAAGTTTTAAGGATAATTTAGGTAAGTTTTTACGTAATGGAAGAGGTGGGTAATTTTGAAGTGTTTTGGATCTAATGGCTAAAGGATTAGAGTCTATCAAACCAAGGGCCGGATGTTTTGCTTTTTTGTGAGAATTTCTAGGCTATTTCTCTTTTTTTTTTCTAGACCACCGTGGTGGGAGAGTCATCTCCTTTTATTAATAAATATATTAAGCGCTCGTAATGATCGGCTTGCTATACCATATGTTTCTCAGAAGAAAAATCAGCTTGCTAAGCCTGCAAGTGATAATTCAGTGCGTGAGGGCTGGCGATCTTGAGACAAATTGTTCATTCCGGTTGGTTTGTTGTCCTGCGGCATCACTACCACAAGAGAGAAGGTTCCTGGCGTTCTTGGGACCCTTTGGCAAGAATCCACTGCGCAGGCCGCCAGGCCGGCACGGGCATAGCCACGCTGCGTGGCATGCACCGAGACAGCACAACACGCGCCGGTTAAAAGAAAAGAAGAGCACAACGCGCACTCGGCCCTAGTTTGTAACTTTTGTTTTGTAGGAACTTGATTAGCTCTCTAAGAAAAAAAACTAGACCCCCAGACATTTTGTTAAGATGAAGTCCTTATCACGCAAGTCGAGAAAACCTCCGAACCCCTGGCATTTTGTTAAAATGAAGTCCTTCTCATTCAAGTCGAGAAAACCCCCGAACCCCTGTCCGACCCTTACACATGTGCATACACAGGTGCACCGTAGCCTGCTTGAGCGACCGGAGGCAGACGAGGGGATTTTTTAAATCTCAGTCTGAAATTCGCTCCCACGGGGGGTCGAACTCAGGACCTGAAGAACAAGAGCCCCTAACTAACTTGGCTGGAGAACCTTTGGCGATTAGCTCTCTAAGACTATTCATATAATCTACAGTACTATGACGTTGTAGGAAATCAAGCAAAAATGAATGAAATCAATAATGAATTAATGATATTGCTTAGTGTGTAGTGTAGTTGGATAGAAGGCCAAAATGAAAAACCCCCATTCCCTAACCCTAATCAGGATCAACAATGACCACGGTCCACGGTCATATATATAATTGATGAAATTCTACCTTGCAAATTGAGGGGCTTCACTTTAAAGAATTAGAACTTCAAAAGTAAACATTGCCTAACGAATTGGTTTTCTTGCCTCTTTTAACCCAAGGATGAATACGGACTGGTGCAGACAGAACAGCCGTGGGCCCGCGACCATGGCCATGATCAACTGTCCTCCGGCGCCAGCTGGGCTGTTGTGGCCGCTGATGAGGTCATCGGCGAGCAGGAGGGGGTAACCGGCGAGACGGAGGAGCAACCGAGCGAGGTGAGGATCCATTGACTCACACTCACGGTCTCATGTCTCATGGCACGGGCTATCATTTAGGCACCAGTACGTGCACGACACAGGTGCATGTAGGATGATTAGAGATGACAATTTTCTGGGATTTCTATGCGTCGGTTGACCGATGCTTCCGGCCTGGCGTTTCATACTTCTCGTGTGTGTCCCCCCTTCAACATGGCTAAACACTCCATTCTTCAGAATATACAGGTTAATGTCCATGGCATCTGGGCCCTGGCCGATCAACTGGAGCAGAAGCGGAAACGCTGGCACAAATACTCTCTCAAGAACCTTGTGTTCGCAATCAGCATATTGGCCACTTACCTTGGTTCTGCATCAACGTCATTCTCCACTGGAAAAGTAGCTTTCAAGATCGCCATTGGAGCTGCCTTCATTGCAGATGCGGCACTCTCAATATTGATGCCGCCAAAGTGGGGCAATGCATTGGTCTACCTCTCATGGTTCCTTCTAGTGTTAGTGTCATACCTCCTGCTTGTCTCTTTCAACAAGTATTATGGCTATGTCATTCTCCTCGTGCCGCTCCCGATTGTTGTTGCCCTCCTTCAACTTAAATTGAAGCTTGGGGTTATGCAACAAAGAAGGCCCGGCAATGAAGCTGTTCAAAATGCCGATGTTGAGAGAGCTAATCAAGATCATGACACCAATAACGATGAAGATGATCAACATTTTGATCGTATATTTGAGATGTCAGGAGACATTGTCAACTGTGGCGGCATCATCACCGCGGTCTTCGGGAACTCAATGGTAGGCCCAGCCAGCGCACTCGGGTTCCTGTTCTTCTATACGGTAGCTCTCGGGCTCTATTTGATGATGGTCACAACAGTGAGAACTGTGGCTCTCACTCCCCATGCCCGGTTCCTGGCCATCCTGCTGAAGGTCCTGCTGGTGATCACGCTTATCACCTCCTTGATACATGGTGTTAGCGGCTCAAATGGTTCGAATGTTTATATTGCTCCTAGTTAACAAAGCTAATTTGCTAGCCTCAATCAAATGGTGTTCTCAGATACATGATGTTTTTATAATATGGGAATGCATGTTTGTAAGATACATGTAGCGCCACTTGTTTGTAAGATACATGTTTGTAAGATACGTGATGTTTTAGGACAAACCGAACTTGTTGAATGTAAGATGCATGTTTGTAAGATACATGTTTGTAAGATACGTGATGTTTTAGGACAAACCGAACTTGTTGAATTCGTACGTGGTTGAGCTAAGTTCAGAGAAGAGTACCTCCCTCCCGGGCCGCCCCCGCGCGGCGGCTCTGGAGGCTCCCAATCCCTAGTCCAAAAAGCTTCAGATCCTGCGCGCCGCTGGCGCCGGCGGTGGTGGCGGCGCCCAGCCGTCCAAGACGGGGGGCAAGGATCGCACCCAGCCTTCAGCTCCACGCGCGGGGAGATGGAGTTGCGGGTCGGTGGCGCATGGTGGAGCTCTGAAGGAGCTGGGGCGAGGAGGAGAAGGCCGTGAGGGTGGAGGTGGCGGCGGTGTGCGACGGCGGCGGCCGAAGCTGTGATCCTGCGTCGCCCGGGCCCGATCTGGATCCCACTGGATCCGATCTGGGTCGGAGGGCCACTGCTGCACGGTGGCATCCAGTGCAGCCTCGAGGTGCTCGGGCGGGGCACTCGTGGTGACGCGGGGCTCGTTTCGGCTCTGGCTGTGTGCCACTGCTGTCGGTTGGGCAGGTGGCATGGCGGCGGTCCGGCGGCGTGGGGGCCGGCTGGTAAGCCCGAATAATTGGTGGTGGTCCTAGGGTTGCTCTCGCTGCGAAGATGAAGATCGGCTTGACGCCGGTACCTTGATCTGGCAAGAGTGTCGAGTTTCGGAAGGCTCCGCCGGTGATCTTTCATGGGCTAATTCCTAGAGATTGCTGGATCGGAGGGATTCGGTCGCGCCGAGGCAGAGGACTCCGCATGCAGGACGGCAGAGGGGCCATCGGAACGTGCGGAGGCAGCCGCCGGAGGGCAGGTGGACGGAGCAGAGAGAGGTGGGCGGCCGTCGAGGCCGTTTTCTCATGTGCAACGGCAGCGAGGCTCGGCGACGGGACCTGCAGCTCGGCTCGCGGCGTGGAGCAGAAGCTCGGCGACGGGAGCAGCAGCAGCGAGGCTCGGCGACGGGACCTGCAGCTCGGCTCGCGGCGTGGAGCAGAAGCTCGGCGACGGGAGCAGCAGCAGCGAGGCGCGGCGACGGGACCAGCAGCTCGCCTGAAGCCATCGCGCCGTGAGGAACAGAGACGCCCGAGGAACAGAAAAAGGGGACGAATCGAGCGGACTAGTGATAAATTTACGTTGACTCATGGCTGTCCCTTGGATGGGAGATGTATGGTGGATGGTGGGCCTCAAGGCACAGCGTGCCCGCAAGAGGCAGGGCACGGGATCTCAGTCCGTTTGCGTGCGTGAAAATCATTAAGTAACTCTTTCAGGTCATCTTTCACATCTTCCAGCCCCGAGTGTGGAGGATAGCAAGGTACCCCATGAGCAGATGAGCAAAGGCAGATAGCAAAAGAATCGAGGAAGGTTCGAGATGCATAAGTTGATCCCATAGAATCCGAGGGATTCCGGGAAAAGGGGGATAGAGGAAAGCCCAGGCCACACCAGAATTGATCGGCGAGGACGACGGTAAGGCCCTCCTCCAGCTCTAGCGCACCAAGGCCAAGACCGGGCTCCAGAACCATAGCCGGAGGAACAAGACCGTCACGGCTCCAGGTTTGGATCATCTCCTCTGTAATCTCCGATGCCAGTCACTCGGCGACGTTCGACACCAGCTCCACCCGCACAGGAGGCAGCTCCTGCCTGGAGCTGTCGCCGCGACTATGATTGCTATGGCGAGAGGATGCCATCTCTCAATGGGAAGCTTTGTGGTTTGCAAGGTGGAAGACAGATATCAACAAACGAAGAAGAAGCCAGAGGATTCGTTTGGGGCAGGAAAATTGCTCAGGGAATATAAAGGGAGAGGACCCAGCCTTCAGCCTCCCCTGAAAAAGAATCTCAACCACACCAAAATGATCCTACGGTGCTGAACATTCTCACTAGATGAGGTCAAGGCGCACAAATTTAGGTAACTTCCATCAGAGCACGCAACAGAGGAGTCCATCCACGGTCGTCACGTCCAGTCAATGGACACTGTGGGGTAGAAATATTATTAGGACGCATCTAGGGAGCAAACGATTGCTCAAACCTGAGTTTTAGCAGCCGGTCAAAATAGGAAAGTTCCCACCGCCCGAAAAGAGAAAGCGATTAGAAGAGGAAAGGCACAGACATATCCTAACGGCCCGGGCAGTGGTACCATGCACGTGCTAACCGTTACTTACTTTCAGCTTTTTTTCAAAATGTTATAACTTTCAAACCGTGTGTCGGATTAACGATTTGTTTTCACTTTTGAAATCTCCGCGACAAGATCTTTAAAACTAGATCACACTTGAATATGTTTGGACAATTTTTTTTTTAAGAAGCGACTTTGGTGCACGATGCAGCAACTTTGCCGCACGACGAAGCAACTTTGTCGCATGACGAAAAAATTAAATTCGCGAACAACGGTAGGAAATTAAATACATAAATGTTACAACTAAGGTTCATGACAACCAAACAACCAAGGTTTGTGCAACTAAATGTGTCGCTACAATCAATTAAGTACATAAATGTTGCAACTATTTGTGTACAACTAGAACCATCTGTGCATCTATGTGTGTATGAATGCAACTTGAACAATTTTCATGAGCAACTTGATGTGTCTTGTGTGACAATAACTAGAGAAAAACTGGAGGTCTGCGGGAAGTAAACTATATAGACCCCTAACACATGCCACTTGTAAAGCCCCAATCAATAACTTTCTTTGTGGATCCTTGCAACTTTCTAGGACTAGTGTGGTAGATTGAAGAAGCTATGCACTTAGTTACGTGCAACATCAGATACATTGGAATAATTGTTGCAACTTACTGTGTCGCTACAAGCAACTAAGTGCATAATTGTTGCAACTACAGCAAACATAAAAAATGAGGTAGCAGCATATGGCTGACAAGATTATGTCTCAGTCATACCTGGGATTTCAGTAGTAGGTTGCAGGACGTACGAACATACCCACAAAATGTGAACATAAAACTTGTTCCAAAACGACAGAAAAGTACTATATGGTTTTGATTTTTTTATACAATGACAATCATTTTCAGTGTATGATTACATTTCTTCTACTGGTCTGTTGGTTGATCTTTGCAATACTCACCGATGATACTGATTCACCTGTTGTGATGAAAAAAACTTTAATTAGTCATACCGCAGCTGCTGTTGGAAATAAATTAAACAATAACATGCATAAAACAGTGTTACTATTATTAGCAACGGAAGTTGCTGGACATTGTTATAAAGTTACATGTTATTGACATGTCGTACACCTACTACAGTCAGATGTTGCTATCAAAACACTTAGTCAACTTGTTTTCATTTATTTCAAAGTTGGGCTACATGTGCATCTGGTGCTAATTTTCAACTCTTAAAACCTTGGGGTACTTTTTCCACAACTTGCTGAAAAGGAGTTGCGTCATAGTAACGTAGAAAATTGCATCTCATGTTATGGATAGTTGCACTTAAAAAGTGTAGTAGATGGATAGCTGTTGTAGTTGCTTCATATTGAACACAAATTGCACTACATTTTGCAAACAAGAAACATGGTTATGAATTTTGCAAAAAAAATAAATTGCTTCATAGTACCTGTAAGTTGCTTCATATTAAATAAAGTTGCACTGTAATGCAAAGTCTAGCGGTATGTCTGCAAACGCCACGAAGCGTTATTTTGCGGCGCGGCTGAAGCGGGCCTGTGGAAACCTGCGTCCACCTGCATCGTGACCGCTATGGTAATTTGAAGAAATGGACATAGACAGTTGCAACTATGTATGTACATATCTGGTGTCCATGCCAAATACATATGAGCAAAATAACGTGTGATTTCAGAAGCAACTATGTATTTCATAAAAATAGAAGCAACTACGCATGATGCTAGAAGCAGCTAACAAATACATAGTTGCAACTTCGGTGATTTAATGATGAAAACATGTACATTTGTCTAATATCCTGCAAAACCAAGCAACTACGCGTGATGTTAGAAGCAACTAACTAATTCATAGTCGCAACTTCGGTGACTTAATGGTGAAAGCATGTACATCTGCCTACTAATCTTCCAAACCGAAACAACTTTGCATCATACTAGAAGTAACTAACAAATTCATAGTTGCAACTTCAGTGATTTAATGGTGAAAAGAATTAACATGGCCTCACCCACCACTGCATCGGTGAATCCTGCATGGTGAATACACTTCGCAACAAACAAAAGCACTGAAACCATGCCCTGATTTGGTTCGACAACAACCCAAATCTAGAAGAGGAGATGCTAGGACTTACCACAACGATCGAGGGGTCGGATTAGAGGATGAGCTTGGCACTGATCGACACTCCTGCGACCTCCCCATGCTCGCCTCTGTGCAGAGATCGAACGGAGGTCGCGCTCCTCGCCCTTCTCTGCAACCGGGCGCCGGAGACGATGTAGAAACCGCGACCTGACCTCCGCCTGCACTATGGTGGCACCTCGCCTTCCCAACAACCCCCTTCCTCCGCCACGGACGGGATCGACACCGCACGCGCGTCTCCCATCTCTGCAAAGCGAGAATCGCCGAACCGCTACGAAATCAGCACGCGCCCCTGAATGTGCGCCATGCTAATCCTCTCGGACGCCGAGCCCTCGGCTCGAATCGCCGGAATCGACTTCTCCTCTTCTGACAACCGCAATGGAGAAAATGGGGCTCGCTTCACACCGGTGGCCTGGTGGGCCCATGCGGGTGAGTAAAATGCAACCGCGTGCCACGTCACCCGCGCGCGAGAGCCGTCCACGCGAATCGTACGGCTCGGAAGGATGTGCGCCAGAACATGTGAAATAGCAAAGCTTTGCTCTTTATCATTTGGGATATTATTATGATCAGCACCAGTAATTTAGCCGACCGGTTGGGATTCACACACAAGCCACGACCTCTCCCGTTTTGGAACCGTACAGATACCAGATCTCTCCGTCAGAAATAGATTGCCACGCAGCAATGACCTCACAGGTCATGTGAAGCGGTAGGGGATGGCTAGCTTGCGCGCGCGCGAGCCCTCGCTCGATTTCGGACAGCCCCGCACGTGGGGTTCCGACAAGGACGCGACGGGAGGAGGAACGCGCCGGAGAAGAATAAGACCGTCGCGCCCCCGCCGCCATCGCCGGCATGGCCGCCTGCCTCCGCCACCCGCGGCCGGCGGCGCTACCGCGACCGCCTCGCCGCCTCGCCCTGCTCGAGCCACGACCTCCGCCGGTCCGGCGCCGCCCCCGGCCATCCCTCTAAACCCCCCCACCTCCACAAATTTCGTCGCCGGCGAGCACCCCCACCCTCCCCCGTTAAGTCTCTCCTCGCCGGCCGTCTTCTCCGCCGCGGCTTCGCAGCGGCGTCGCCGACGCCGGCTCGGCTTGAGATTTCTTCCTCGACGTCGCCTTCTCCGCCGCGCGTCCGCGCCGGCGTCGCCGGCTCCGTCTCAGCCTGGGGACCCATCCTCGCCGGCCGCCTTCTCCGCCGCGGCCAGCCGCGGCGTCGCCGGCGCCGGCTCGGCCTGGCCGTCTCGTCGTGGTGGAGGATTTGGTACGGGGGCGTGGCGTGTGGGGAGAAGGAAGACGATGGGGAGAGAAGGCCACGTGGTGGGACCCACCCACGTGTGCTCACCGCGTCAACGCGTCCGCAGAAGCGAGCGAGCGCTCACGCGCGCAACAGCTAGACAATTCCGAAGCGGTAGTTGCCAAATCAAATGCCAGTTCAGAGTTCAGACCCGTGAAATCAGAAACAACTCTTGCACGCAAAACCAGGTGGAAGGCCTCATCCCCTGCCTTCTCACATCGTTGAGGAGCACGCTGCCTTCTCAGGACTTGCTTTCAAAAATAGATCGGGAAGACCTAATCTCCCCTTCCGACTTACTTACGTCATGTTTCCAAAATATTATTAAATCCCTTTTCAGGTTGCATGGCTCTGAACCATCACTTCCGCTACTCCATCATCTTGGAGCAAGTCGTCACGGAGATTGCCCCCCAATATGAGAAGTCTTCTCAGACGTGGAGGTAAAAATGCTACATGAAGGATATTTCTCTTGCATTAGTACTAAGTTATTTTTCAGCGACACGTCGACATCTATCACTCGGATCCAGGACGCCCTTAGAAGCTCAACCAGGTCGGAAAAACCTGAAGAGGAGGTCATGCGACGTAGACTGAGGCATCATCAAGACCTGGTCCCTGGAGAACCAAGATAGAAGCCAACGAGCCCATCAGACGAAGGTTGATCTGGAGGCAGAGATGCATATACAAGACACCAGTCACCTTATTACAAGTACAGATCGGGGCTTGTCGGATAGGAGTGAGTTTAGGCCGTAACCTTATGGGCCTACACCACTTTCAGCCCAAGACGTCCAAAACTCCCCTGGTAGCTTGCCTCTATAAGCTTCTTCACCGACCAAGATATGTTGTGATGCACTAAGGCACTCTGATGATTACCTCGCTACGGTCTACATTGAAAGAAGGTTACAAGATCAAAACTTCATGTACAAGGCAAGAGGAAACCCTAGGCATACAAGGCTTGGACATCTACTCCGCATATATATAGAAGGATCTCCATCAAGAGCTCCACGTTCATTACACGCCGAAGCTTTGTCCAAACCTCTCTGTAAAACTCTAGTTCTAAACCTAGATCCACAACTATAATCTCCAGCCGAGACTTGCTATAACTCGCCGAAATAGCCTTTTGTACTGGTTTTGTAGCCACACCATGAATGAAGACTGAGAGATCTTCATCTACATCGTTTATGACTCAAATCTGTTGACATGCACCGCCTACCGAACAAATAAATTTTCTTCTGATCTTCGGAATTAAGATTGTCGGGGATCATGAAAAGTGTCCTTCGACAACATGCAACTAGACAAATCTCAGTTTCAACCAACGTGCAATTGAAAAAATGTCAGATTTAACTCACATGTAAAAAGACGAATTTTACAATATATACACTTGATCTTAGGCAATGCAAATAATTGTCTTTCAGTTGCGAACTGCATGTAACATAGAGCATAAAAGGGGAGGCGGCGTATTGGGTGGTAGGTGTAGATGCACCTACTATGTAAAACATTTTTAATTTTTTTAAAAATTGTCAAAAAATTACAGAAAAAATTCGGATGTACATTAGAACATTTTGTGTTAACATAAAAAATGTCGTGGAGAAAAAGCATTTTTTATGACCTGTGCAAAAAAGACAAAAAAATGTCTCGTATAAAATCATTTTGGAGCGTCCGAATTTGTCTTTTTTGCACAGGTCACAAAAAATATTTTTTCTTCACGTAATTTTTTGTGCTAACATAAAATGTTTTTAAGTATATACGAAATTTTTATTTTGAATTTTTTGACATTTTAAAAATTGTTTTTTGGGTAGTGGGTGCGTCTGGACCTACAACCCGTTATGGATTTCCGCATAAAAGGTAACAATTTTCATGAACACACGCTACAATAAGAAAAAAACACAAAAGGAAAAAATATAAGTAAAAAAAGCCTGTACACACAGCGAAACAAAAAGAAACAAGTAACGGCTGCACTAATCTTGGGGCACATAATCCAATGATTACCGAGTGACTGAGATTTAGCTAATTCTTTTTTTTTAGATAAAAGGCCTTTATTGCCCAGTTTTGACTTAACAAAGCTCCAGATTTAGCTAATTCTCATGCGACGAAGAAATAAACGTGCAAGTTGCAACCCTCCATCAAAAACATATTTTTCCTCCGTGGGGGACGTTCGATTCCTCATGCCCATATAGCAAGCATGGACATGAGAGCCGTCCCAGCCAGCAAGGAGATGTTCACGATCACCTGCAACCTTCCATTGTTCTGCACCCTAGGGTTCATGAAGTCTTCGGCTAGAAGGTCGACGAGGGCCATGTAGTTCAGAATCCCGGCAGCCGCCGCGGTGAGGAGCCCTTCGACGACTAGGGCCCTGGGGCTATTCTCGTTGTAACCGGAGGATATCCCGATGCCGATCAGCACACCAACCGGCGTGGTGAGTGAGAAGAAGAGCGACATCAGCAGGACCGTCCCGAGGCGAAGCTTAGCCTGAACAATGCATCCTCCGAGCCCGATCCCTTAGAAGAACTGGTGGAAAGTGAGCGCGACCACGAGTGGTCTGATCGTGCTGGCGCTCTGGGATGCGCCTAGAGACATGCCGATGATCACCGAGTGCACGATGATCCCCAGCTCCCTGCCTGATGACGCGTTGGCGGATGAGCTGCGCGTCCGACGCCCCAGCCGCGGACGCCGCGATGGCGGCCGACACGCCGTGGCCGTGCGAGTGACCGCCGTGCGCCGCGTGATGATCCTGCGACGTGACCTCTACGTCGTCGTCGACTCCGATGGCCGCGGAGGCCTTCTTGTCGTGCGCGGCGCGCTGGAAGTATCCCGTGGCAATGGTGTCGACGACGAGGGTCGCGATGGCCGCGAGCATGGCGACGAAGCCCGCGAATGGGAACTTCTTCCACGGCCCGTCGACGAGGCACGGCGAGCCGAGCTTGTCGAAGGCGTCCGGGAGGATGTGCACGAAGCGTGGTGAGGATGACCCCGGCCGCTAAGGCCTTCACGGCGAAGAAGAGGTCCGTGTCCGGGCTGAGCGCCGGGAACCTCCGGCCGAGCGACGGGATAGCGCATCCCGCGGCGCTGGCCACCAGGATAGAGAAGACGGCGATGAGCTTGAGCCTCAGCGCGCCCGCCTTGTCTTCCTCTCCCTCGCCGACCTCGCAGTCGCAGTCAGCGACGGCGAGCAAAGGGAGGGTGGAGACGACGAGAAGGAGGCACAGGGCGGCGAGCTTGAGATCGGCAGCCATGTTATTTAGTCGGAGGCAGGAGAACGGTGATCAGCATGCCTGCGTATCAGAGACGATATACCACACACATATATACAGATGCCAGTACCAGCTCTGTAATTGAATAATATTTGATGAGCGTGTATACAATGAGGTAGCGATGTCAGCATAATTAGTGTCAACACGATCGATAGAGACGGAACTGTCGTAAGAACCGGTGATTAACAACCAGAATTGCCAACTGTAGTAAACAGGGACAAAAATTTCGAGTGGTTACTGGTTAGATCCAAACCAACGATCTACAGTTTCCAAAAACTTACCTAGATATCTTGGTGCATACTCCAGTTATGTGTTTGATACTCCATGAACTTAAACTCATCACTTTACCCTTTATTATCAGTGCACTTTCTCAGGTTGATCTCTCGTCATTTCTGTCCCCAAGATGCCCACAGCTGTCCACCGTGCTGCGCACCTCTTTCTTCCACCACTCTGCTGTAAACAGATGCAGTTTACCGGGCACTCTTCAACGACTAAAAAGCTTAATAATGCTTTAACTTGAGCATCCAACGTTTTCCTATCTTAACATAAAAGGCGCACGGATCTCGTGCGAACTAAAAAATAAGCTCATCAGGTGGCACATAGGCCTTCCTGAGAATATATAATTTCATATCGATAAAGAAGAAAAGAAAACTATTGTTTAGATGTGGGGTGTCAACACAGTGAGGCAAGAGGAGTACCAATCTCCAATCACATGAGCTAGTTCGAAGATCAAAACATAGTTGCATTTGTTTTTTGAGAATTCTTCTCTTGATCTTATGCTATGCGCCGTCCTATGAGCAAGAATGACGTCATTTGTGCAATCAGGTATAACAAACATATAAGGACAACAAAACAATAGATGGTCAAAGGTCACCCTTAGCTAGATAAGAGTACCAAATTCGTCTGGCTCTTTCGTCGGATTGGATTGCGAATTTGGTAACACGCCGCACGCCTAACCTGATTAATTGATGATTAAACTTCTATTTTTGACCCATATATGTGCAACAAGCCCACATTGGAAAAAATAATTAAGAGAATAACAATGTTACACAATAAGCTGCCTAAATCCCAATTTGACCACTTTAACATCGAGTAACAACGCCGATTTAAATCCGTTGACATCTTCGTGAAGAACCTCAGAGATCATAAGGGCAATCTTTGGAGCAAGCTCCAAGGGATGCTCACCACCAATGGAACTTATTCGACCTCCTCGGCGCAATTTGAGTTGTCAGGAACTTCCTTCATGGTGCCGACGATGGCGAATTGCCACCCCCCTCCCCCAGTGCAAATTTTTTGCGTGGTTAATTCTGCGGATGGACGGCAGATAGGCTAACCAGAAGAGGATGGCCAAATCACGGTCTTTGCCAACTTTGTAAGAGAGAGCCGGTGACCGTGACACATATCATGTTCAAGTGTAGGTACTCCCTCCGTGTTTGGCGTGGCCTACAAGAGTGTCCTGGTCTAACAGACTTCGACACCATGCAATGGGGGTGGCTATGCTTCGGTCAAAGATTGGTGGTTTCCATCTCCGGAACAAATGGGCGTCGGCGTCGCGGTCTCTCCTCCGTGATCCTTCTTGCCGCTTGGGAAATTTGAAATGAAAGAAGTGTAAGGGTGTTCCGCAAGGTGGCCTCTTGTGGTTCTCGATATCACTAAGAAATGCAGCTATGTCAACTTTTGGAATCCTTGAAGAGATGGCGCCACTACTTTCTTGGTTCCCAACTCTTGATCAAAACTGATCAATGGAGCCTTAAATACATTACAGAACAAATCTGATGACGTGGAACGCACGTTCGATGGAAACCCCAAGAGGAAGGTATGACGTAGTCAGCAGCAAAGTTTTCCCTTGATTACAAAACCAAGGTTGTCAGATCCAGTAGGAATTGGAAGAGCTTCAGAAAGGTGTCAGCGGCGCCGTTACCCGATCACTGACGTAGACCTGCACACACACAATCAAAGTACTTTGCCCCAACGAAACAGGAAGGTTGTCAATCTCCCCGGCTTACTGAATACAAAGGATTAAACGTATGGTGTAGAATATGATGATGAACACAAAAGTAGCAGCAGGAATTAACGTAGAGCGTGGTGAAAACGGTGTTTGTATCAGTGTGGAATAAAGGACCGGCGTCCACAGTTCACTAGTGGTGTCTCTCCATAAGACAAATAAACATACATGTTGGGTGAACGAATTACAGCTGGGCAATTGACAAATTGCAAACACATGACAATGCAATATATGACAAGCACATGTTCATTGTTATATCTATTGGGCATTACAACAATATACATAGACCGCTTACTAGCTGCATCTATGACTCATAATCCACTCACAAGATAGCTTCCGGGTCTCCCATGAGTATTAGGTTGCAAGCAACAGATTATAACATTAAGCAAAGTGTGTAATGTAAACAAACGCATTAGACTTAATAGCAGTACCCTTAAGCTAAGCATCGGTTATTTTATCCCTAGTGGCAACAACACATCTACAGCCTTAGTTGTTTCTGTCTATCAAGCCCAGGCTTCTAGAGGCATGAACCCACTATCTAGCATAAATACCCTCTCTTGAAGTCATTAGCATCTACTTGGCCAAAACATCTACTAACAACGGAGAGCACGCAGGAACATAGATAAAACATAATATAGATAGATGAACAAATTTGATCATAACTTCACAATTTATCGGATCCTAGCAAACACAACATGTAGCATTACATAAAGATGATCTTGATCATGTTAGGCAGCTCACAAGATCTAAACATGATAGCACAAGGTGGAGAGACTACCAACTAGCTACTGCTATGGACCCATAGTCCCGTGGAGAACTACTCACGCATCACTCTGGAGACAGGCATGGTGATGTAGAGCCCTCCGGTGATGATTTCCCCTCCGGCAAGGTGCCGGAAAGAACTGCAGAAACCCTCCCGAACTAGGGTTGAAGACGACGGCGGTCTCGGAACTTTTCGTGGATTTTTGTTTGGGTATCTAGGGTTTCCCGATTAGATGCAATTTATAGGCGAAAGGGCGGCGTCGGTGGCCAGCCGAGGTGGGGCGACGGCCTAGGTGCGCGGCCCCACCCTGGGCCGCGCCGTGGGCCCGCCGGCCTGCCTGGTGTGGCCCCCGGCTCCGTCCTCCTGGCTGCTGCTCCGTCTCGGTCCAGAAATAAATCAGTTAAATTGGCGTCCGATTCCGAGAATATTTCCAGAATAGATTTTCTGAAACAAAAAGACAGCAGGAAACAGGAACTCGCACTGTGGTAACTTGTTAATAGGTTAGTCCCAGAAAATGCATAAAAATGATATAAAGTGTAAGATAAACATGTGGTAATAATATATAATAGGCATGGAACATAAAAAATTATAGATATGTTTTGGACGTATCAAGCATCCCCAAGCTTAGTTCCTACTCGTCCTCGAGTAGGTAAACGATAACACAAAGATAATTTTTAGGTGACATGCTACCAACATAATCTTGATCATATAGTAATGTAAAGCATGTGAGCTGAGATCAAATCATTCAAAACAAAAGTCTATGTTTGATATTAAACACATAGATGTATAAAGCAAGACAATTAAACAAGTAAAAACCTTTCATGGAAGATGCTATAAAGACATGAAACCGTACAAAATTCATTCTAGATGTTTTAAGCATTCAGTATAGAAGTTATCCTTCTACTCAAGCATCCAGCAATCTTTCACAAACATAGAAAGGATCCAATCAAGCAAAAGTATCACAAACGTAATGAATTCACTGGTTAGAAGTTTTACTCAACCGGTGAGTGTAAGCATTTGGTATTGGCACCAGGATGTTATGGCAAAGAGAATAATAATGGGGGTTTGGAAGGCCAATGGAAGAAAGACTCACAAAGCTATAAATGATCATTAGACAAGAGGAAGTCTTATAATCGAATCTATGCAAGGAGTAGTGATTGCCATGCAACGGATGCACATAGAGCTATAAGTGTATGAAAGCTCTCCAATGGAACTAGTGAGGGTGCATCCAACTTGGTTGCTCATGAAGACCTAGAGCACTTTTGAGTAGGCTCATCATTGGAATATACAACCTAAGTTCTATAACGTAAATTCCCCACATAGTACTAATGAAACATGAGAACTCTCTCATATGAAGCATAGGTGCTACTAGCACAAATGATGACTATAAAACTGGTGCTAAACATGAGCACAAGTGTGGATAAAGGATAGTAATCTTGCCCCCCCTCTCTTTATTTCTTTTTTCTTTTTTTTCTCTTTTTTCTCTTTTTCTTTTTCTTTTTCTGTTTCTCTTTTCAATGGCCTCCGTGGCTTTTTCACTTTTCTCTCCCTCACCGTAGGGGAAATACTCTAATATGACAACACACTTTTTGGTACAAATAACTCATAATGAACAAAACATGATGTATAAAACTGTATACCTCTGCCAGTGTAGCAGGATGTGCAATGATCTAGCGTAACATGGGTAAAACTACACATCAGCTGTATAGAATCATGCAAAGCAATATATAACAATTATTAATGACAACAAGTCATGTAATGTAAGGTGAAGTTGCATGGCAATATATCTCGGAACAGCTATGGAAATGTTGTGATAGGTAGTTATGGTGGCTGTTTTGAGGAAGATGTTTGACTTATGTGTAGGAGAACAAGATGAAGTTCTCCCATGGGGTTGGATGTACTGGCGAAGTATGCACAACTCTCAATGTGAGCAGAAGGCAATGCACAACACCGAAGAGGCTAGCAAAATATGGATGGTGGAAGTGCCAAAACCTGTAGCTCAACATTAGTCAAAAAGAACTCACAACTTTATTGCAAACAACTAGCAGGTTCAACATTAAGAGCATGATTAAATTTACCCCAAGGAGGGCCGTTCACGGAGGCACACGTACCCCGCTAGATCCCTCGACCTTAGCACGCAACTATGTTGTTTCCAAAAACCTTCAGACATGAGAAGCTATTAAGTCCAACTACACCTTCAGCGATTTTAAGAGTTTGTAGTACGGTACAAGTTTTAATAACACAACCACTAATCAGATTTTAGCTTTAATTAACCAGCAAGCATTTGACATCTAGTTTCTTAATATCTCAAAACATTTGCAAGGAATCAAGTTATCAAAGTTCAATGATCTACAAGACTATGCAAGTTTTTCCATTATACAACTACCACACACTTTAGCATTTTCTGTTCCAACAAGACGCCAATACAACTCTCCAAACAAATATAAGTGAAGCAAGAGAATACTTTCTATAAAAGAACTAATAGTTCTGAACAAAAGATACATGAAAAACAAGAGCTAATAGCATAGCAGTGCTAAACAAGAATACTCAACAAGTATAAGTGAAGAACATGAGTATTCAACTAAGTTATGACCAGAAAACAAAACAGAAAATAAAACACACAGACGCTCCAAGAACGGCACATAATATGTGAAGCAATAAAAATATAGTCTCACTAGAGGTGACCTGATAATATGATGATGAAGAAGGGGATGCCTTGGGCATCCCCAAGCTTAGACGCTTGAGTCTTGTTGATATATGCTGGGGAGATCCAAGGGAGCCTCCCCAAGCTTAAGATTTTCTCTCTTCTTGATCTTCTTATATCATCCTCCTCTCCTAATACTTGAAAACTTCCTACACACAAAGATAACTCGCAAACTTCATTAGAGGGGTTAGTGCATCAAAACATAAACTCACTTGAACTGTAAAAACACATTGCATACTTTAGTTCGAACATTAGCTACTGTTACTAAGCAAGATCGTGATCTCCCCCCGAAGAACGTGAATCTAAACTTGCAAAAGAGACAATGCAAAACAAAGACAGAATCTGTCAAAACCAGAACAGTCCGTAAAGATGAATTTTTTCGAGGCACTTTCCATGCTCAAATCAGAAAACGGTTAACTAACTAAAGATAGGTAATAAGTTCAGGCTTCTGCTCAAAAATTTACCGTGAGGTAGAGAAATCTGTTTCTGGACAGCAAATAAAACTTTACCATCCTCTTGCATTAGAGGCTTTTCTTGGCACAACAAAAACGAAAATAAAAGATACAAAGGAGTTGTTACAGAAGTAAACAACCTCCTTGACTCGAGAAAACAAAAAATAACAGGAAATAAAATTGGGTTGTCTCCAAATAAGCGTTTTTCTTTAACGTCTTTCAGCTAGGCGCAGTAGCAAAAAGATCAAGTATTATCAAGAGTAGCATTGAAAGCATAACTTGTTCTAACAATAGACTCAAAATGTCGTTTCATCTTCTTTCTAGGAAAGTGTTCCATCCCCTTGCGGAGTGGAAACTGATATTTGACAGTTCCTTCTTTCATGTCAATAATGGCACCAACAGTTCTAAGAAAAGGTCTTCCCAAAACAATAGGACAGGAAGCCTTACATTCAATATCCAAAATAATGAAATCTACAGGGACATAATTGTTGTTAACCATTATAAGAACATTCTTCACTCTACCCACAGGTTTCTTCATAGTAGAATCAGCAAAATGAACATTCAAGTGACAATCCTCTAATGATGCTAAATCAAGAATTTCATAAAGTTTCTTAAGCATAACAGAGACACTAGCACCAAGATCACACAAAGCATTGCAATCAAAATCATTTACTCTCATTTTAACAGTAGGTTCATAAACATCTTCTAACTTTATAGGAATAGATGCCTCATGTTTAAGTTTCTCCTCCCTAGCCTTCATAAGAGCATTAGTGATGTGCTTAGTGAAAGTCATGTTTATTTCACTAGCATTAGGAGGTTGAGCAAGCTTTTGTAAGAACTTAATAACTTCAGTAAGGTTGCAACTATCAAAATCAAACTCATTATCATCAAAAGGAATAGGAGTATCATTCCTAACAACACGAAAATTTTCAGCACTTTTCTCAGGAGTAACTTTAGTGTCATTAAGTGACTTGGAGCCCTTCTCAACAGAAGTGGGACCTTCTCCAATTTTAATTTTCTTGTTACTAGTATGATTAGGACCTGTAGGTAATTCACTAGTGCTCAAAGTTTGAACGTCTTCATTGGTGAAGATAGTGCAAACATTAGCAATCCTACACTTTTCAGCAGTTTCAGCCTTTTTCCTCTCTTTCCCATCTAGCATGCAACTCGGCTAGCATCTTAATATTATTATCAATCTTAATTTGTATAGCATTAAGAGACTTACTTTCTTTAACATCATGAGGCATAACCTTTATTTTCAAAAATTCAACATCAAGAGCAAGGTTATCAACTTTAGAAGCAAGGTTATCTATCTTTTCGAATTTTTCCTCAACAGTTTTGTTAAAAGCTTTTTGTGAAACAATGAAATCTTTAAGCATAACCTCAAGATCAGAGGGCACATTCTTATTACTATTGTAGGAATTACCATAACACTACCAGGAAACTGACTTTCTATAGAATGGCATTTTGTGGCGCACCAAATTGCCATGCGCCACAGAAAAAATTTCTGTGGCGCATTGTTTTGCATGCGTCACAGAAATTTGGAATTCTGTGGCGCACGGAAACCACATGCGCCACATAAAGCCACATTTCTGTGGCGCACGTACAACATGCGCCACAGAAATGTGCCTTTCTGTGTCGCATGTTGTATATGCGCCACAAAATTTGTCCTTTCTGTGGCGCATGGGGTGGGATGCGCCACAGAAAGGACGCATTCTGTGGCGCATGAGGCCATGCGCCACAGAAATCAGCAATTCTGTGGCGCACCAGGCCCCATGCGCCACAGTTTTTTTTTTTGAAATCAGATCTCATCACCCTCCTCCCCCCCCCCCCCCCCCCCCCCCCCCCCCCGTGGATCGCCTTTTTAGTTTTGCAAAAACTCAAAGAAAATGTTAAAACCTTCAAAAAATAAAATCCTTTGAGATTTAGTTAGGTTTTAGTGTCTAGTTTGTATAGAAATTTTGAAATATGAATTTGACCTTTTTTGCAAAAACCAGAAAAAAAAATGTAAAACGGCCATAACTTTTGCATACGACGTCGAAAAAATGCGTTTAATATATCAAAAAAAACTAGAGAAAAATGCGAGCTCGATTTCACCCGGGTTTACCCGGTGAACTTTTCTCAGATCCTCGAAATTCCAAAAGGAAAAAAAGTTATTTCAAAAAGAAGATTTTTTTTCTACAAAATCAAAAAAATTAAAAAATTAAGAAATTTCAAATTTTTTGGATTTGTTGAATTTTTTGATTTTTTGAAGTTTTCTGGATTTTTTTTATTTTTTTGGGATTTTTTGGGATTTTTTGGGATTTTTTTGGGATTTTTTGAATTTTTTTGGATTTTTTAACTTCCTTTTGAAACTTTTGAAGTTTTTGATTTTTTGAATTTTTTTTAACACATATATACACATACCACACATAAACTACACACATATATACACATACACAAGGGTTAAGAGGGTTGATATGATACTATTATCAATAAGAACTTGAGTAGTATAAGGGTAGCTGAATTGAATAGAACTTAGAAGTCAAGCGTGCTTGGGTTGGAGCAATCTGAGGATGGGTGACCTACTGGGAAGTCATCATTTGATATATGCTTTGAGTGTTAAAAAGGTTAAAAAAATTCAAATATTTCGGGTTTTCCAAAAAAAATTCATTTTCTGATTTTTTTTTATTTTTTTTGAATTTTTTGAGAATCTAGATCTAGATCTGGCCGCCCTTTTTTAAAATTCAAAAAAAATATTCTGTGCCGCACCCCCTGCGGATGCGCCACTAAAACAGTTTCTGTGGCGCATGGATCTGGGTGCGCCACAGAATGTTGGGATTTCTGTGGCGCACCACAGAATTCACATTTTTGTGGCGACAATTCTGTGGCGCACTCACCATGCGCCACAGAATGGCAAAGTGGGTGCGCCACAGAAGGCCTATTCCCTGGTAGTGTAAGCATTACCATAAGCATTGCCACTATTGAAAGGATAGGGCTTATAATTGTTATTACCAAAATTGTTCCTATAAGCATTGTTGTTGAAATTGTTGTTTTTAATGAAGTTCACATCAACATGCTCTTATTGAGCAACCAATGAAGCCAAGGGAACATTGTTTGGATCAACAGGCACTTGATTACCCGAAAGCATGGACATAATAGCATCAACCTTATCATTCAATTAAGAAATTTCTTCAACAGAGTTTACCTTTTTACCTGTTGGTGCCCATTCAGTATGCCATTGGGAATAATTTACCATCATCTTATCTAGGAGTTTTGTTGCTGCACCCAAAGTGATGGACATGAAGGTCCCTCCAGCGGCCGAATCCAACAAATTCCTTGAAGAAAAGTTTAATCCTGCATAGAAGGTTTGAATAATCATCCAAGAAGTCAGTCCATGTGTGGGACAATTTTTAACCAAGCTTTTCATCCTTTCCCAAGCTTGGGCAACATGCTCATTATCATATTGCTTAAAATTCATAATGCCACTTCTCAATGATATAATTTTAGCAGGAGGGTATTATTTTCCTATGAAAGCATCTTTACATTTAGTCCATGAATCAATGCTATTCCTAGGCAAGGATAATAACCATTCTTTAGCTTTTCCACTTAAAGAGAAAGGGAATAGTTTCAGTTTAATAATGTCACCTTGTACCTCTTTGTACTTCTGCATATCACATAATTCGACAAAGTTATTAAGGTGAGAGGCAGCATCATCCGTGCTAACACCAGAAAATTGCTCCCTCATAACAAGATTTAGTAAAGCAGGTTTAATTTCATAGGACTCTGCTTTGGAAGCAGGTGGAGCAATAGGTGTGCAAATAAAGTCATTATTGTTTGTGCTAGTGAAGTCACACAACTTGGTATTTTCAAGAGAACTCATTTTGACTAGAGTCAAAACAGGAAATAAAACTAGAACTAATTTTTTTGTGTTTTTCGATTTTAAAAGCAAACAAGATAAAATAAAAATAAAATAAGCAAGATGACGAGGTGTACCCTCATCAAATCCCATGGTTAAGGACCTAGGGTTGAGATTATGGGGAGAGAACGTGGTAGTACTGGTAGTTTCGTCGGCTGACAAGCAGAGGCAAAGATTTACCCAGGTTCAGGCCCCTCGGGTGGAGGTAAAGACCCTACTTCCTGCTTGTCTGTTATTGATCGTGTGAGATTATGCGATTACAAGGAGGCTCCGGCGAGATGTCGATCTCGCAAGAGCTTTGGTGGTTCGAGTATGGCTTGGTCCTAGATCGGCACCCCTCCCAGCCTTTAAATAGGCTGGGTCTCGGGAGTTTGTAACCGACCTAGTTTACACATAAGGAAAGTATAAACCGACTATGTCTATGTCTAAACTTGGAGGGTACTCCATCTTGTTGGGCCTCTCGTCTTGGGCTTCGAGTTGTCTCTTCGCTATTGGGCCTTTAGTCATCACGTGCACCAGGTACCCTCACGGTAGGGTACCCGAGATGTATATCCTTGTCAGTAGCCCCCGAGTACTTGTCTGACTCGAAGAATCGGGCATGGACTCGTTCGTAAGTGCACGTCATATGCTTTGTATTATGTATTTATAATTGGAATTCCTGTATGAATAGCACATGTTGGCTATGTCGAGTATTTCATCGACTGTGGTTTTTGCTTATGATGATCAAGGGATAATAGCTTAGCAGGCCCAGTTCACTCGACGGATCGGGACTGGTTAACTACACATTTGGGTAAAACCTTACTAGCTTTCAATCAAACTCGAGTCCCCGGACTCGAATCTGGAACAAACTGGTCAGATTCGACTAGGCCGCTGAGGTCTTACTGAGTCGATCTGCAGTATAACTTTGAATTTTACCCAACGCGTCCGTCGGGATTTTTCATCATGTCTGCTGACACGGAAAGTATAAGGATTGACGTTGCTGGAACGGTCCTTAGCCCAGCTCGAAAGTTCGGCGGGTCTTACCTTTGCACTATGCGTGCAGCATCCGAGGTATTTGCGACGGACGCAACTCGGGAATGTTTCGAGTATGATTTTGCATATGAACGTAGTCGATATATTCGTCGACTGACCCTTTGACACTATTTTATCGGGTGCGCGACAGCGCTCCCGATGGGAGTAGCCCCCGAGATTGTGCTTTATTGCTTGCAATGGAGGATAATCTCAAAATCTTCTTACCCTACATATGTTAGTCGAAGAAAATCTTTTGCCATAATTCTATCGGGTGCGCGGCAGCGCTCCCGATGGGAGTAGCCCCCGAGATTGTGCTTTATTACTTGTAATGGAGGATAATCTCAGAATCACTTGGTCTTGAGCATCTTTAGTCGAAGAAATTTTTGATACGCTCCCGATGGGAGTAATATGTCTTTGATCGAAGAGACAGTCGAGTGACCATACACTCGAAAACAATCGAGTGATTAATATGCTTTGGGCGAACCCGACATCTTTTCTGAACAAATCTGCTGCAATGACGTCAGGGATGACGTTTTATGGCGACTGCGCCACCTGACACGCGGTGGCGTGCGCTATGCTGCGATAGATGGGACGTGACACGTCTTGTGGGCCCATTGTGCAGCCGTTTGGACTGGATTTGACCGTTCAGGCACGATTTCTCCGGGGCCATGATGGTAGTTCCTAGATTCCCGTGCGTAGTGGGCGGAGTGGCCGGCGACGGTTGCCCTCCGTGGCTGCCACGTGTACGGTTGGATTTGCTTCTTTGCCCACGATCTCGCATCGACGGTGCGGATTCTTTTGCGTTGAGGTTAAAAGGGTGCGGCGGCGTAAATAGTATTTTTTACTTGCCATTTGCTCTCCGCCGCCGCTGCTTCTTCTTCCTCCTCGCGCATCGCCATAGCCTCCTAGCGAAGCTTTTGCAACCACCACCGCGATGACGAAGCCTACCACCCGAAAGGGCAGGAGTGTGCGAACGCATCGGCGGACAGCGCCGCTGGAGCCGCTGCCAGCGGTTTGAAGAGGGACAAGGGCGCTGGACCAAGTCCACCTGCAGCAAGAGGATGCTCACCGGCCTGCGGAACGACGGGCTGATCCCTGAGGACACCTCGCAAGTTCGCATCCCCGGCGCCGAGGTAATCCCGCGCCCAGGCCCCAATGAGCGGGTCTGTTTTGTGATTTTGTGAACAGGGGATTCTCCTTCCCTGTTCACAACTTTCTTCGTGCACTGATGCACGTTATGGAGTGCAATTGCACGATTTTACGCCCAATGGGCTTTTGCACATTGCGTGTTTTTTCGTCTTTGCGAGTGCTTCTTGGGCGTCGCACCCCACTTTGGTCTGTTCCGCCGCATCTTCAACGTCAAGCGCCAGCACAGCGCAAGGGACCTGGTGGTTTTGGAGTACAGGCTCGACCTGATGTCGAGTACTTCAAGATCAACTTCCTGGAGTCTGTGCAAGGATGGCGCCAGAAGTGGTTCTACATCAAGGATGTGACCATAGGCGCCCAAACATTCGGGTTGCCTGCCTTTGACGCAGACGCCCTGGTGAAGAAGAGGCCATCCTGGATTGCCCAGCCGACCGGAGTCGAAGCCGAAGAGGCTGACATTCTGATGGAGAAGGTGCTGAAGCTTCAGACCACTGTTGGTCGAGAGGTCACGGGCATCCATCTGCTAGCCATTATGGCCAAGAGGCGAGTGCAACCCCTTCGAGCCCGAGCACATGCTATGTGGGGATACAGTGGTGCTTCTGATCCAACCCGCTCACGCGCAGTGGAGCTTTCTGATGCGGAGGCGGAGAAGTTGGTAAGAAGCCTTACCAAATTGACTGATGAAGATCCCTGCGAGATGAACTCGCCTGTGCCTCCTTATGAAACCAGCAACCCTCTACAGAGGTAACAGTTGATACTATATCTCAGTTGATATGTTATGCATGTGTGATGTTGAATCCTTTGCTGTTTATGTGTGCAGGGACACAAAATGTATGAGTCGATGCCTCCCTTGCCAGAGAGCGGCCCAGTGCCAGACAATGAGCCACTCGAGGCAGATTCTGATGATGAGATGGCCTCACTCGCCACCGCACACACGCCAGAAGCCGATGAGGGCGATGCTGAGGTGCAGGGCAAGCAGAAGCGGTCGCGCGACGAGGAAGACACCGCTGACTCGGAGGAAAAGGAGGAAGACAGGACGGAGTCGATGACGGCGCCACTCGAGGTGCCTCCGATTCGCTCGCTTCCCCCACGACCACCGAAGAAATCGCGCCCGAGCGTGGGTGTGCTTAACCCTGGTCGAATGGTCGACCTTACTGAAGAGTAAGTATTACGTGCCCATGCTTTGTCACTTTATGAATAATGCCACCTTGTATATTTATAATGTGTGATACAGTGTTTCCTCGGATGAGGATATGCCTCCGCCACCTACGGCGGAAAAGAGTAGCGCAGCATCCACTGCACGGACGCTGCCACCAGAGCAGCCGCCTACCCCTGCGACTCCTGCTGCTACAGCTACACCACCCGAGCCGGAGGTTGCAGCAACTGAGAGCGGAGCTGCGGCTGCAGGTGTCCCTGCGTCGACTTCTTCCTTCTTGGAGCACGTAAGTTTATGCTTGCCGTAGTTTTAATCCTCATCGAGTGCCAATTTTTTTGCCTAGACTCAGTTATTGAGTTATGAATTTGCCCATGTCGTGCACTTAGGCATTTGTGCAAGAGTTGCTGAAGGCTGGTGCCAAGTATGTGCACAAGGAGACGGAAGCCGCCACCCTGCAGCAGCAACTCGAAGCTGCGAAGAGTGCGTATCTCTTTATGCTATACCACTTGTTGAGTGATTCCTCTTGCAGTCTGCTGACCATGTATGTTTGTTTTGCAGAGGCCGCCGTTGAAGCGGCAGAAAATTTGAACAACGCCACCCGTCGAGTGGCTGATCTGGAGAAGAGGCTGAAAGCAGCCGAGGTTAGAGAGGAGTCGGCAATTGGTCGACTTTCTGCCGCCAGCACCACTTAACTGGTACGAATTTTTGCTTGTTCCTTAGATGTTTGAGGTTTCTGAATATGGTGCTGATTATTTGTCCACATGCTAGGCGTGATGGATGGCCCTACTGCTACTGGCAAGCAAAGCCTTGGCACCTCACTCGATGAAAGTGTGGCTGTCTCGGAGGTTACCAGTAGCAGAGCAGGGGAGATGCTGACGCAGGCGGCGAGTGCCTTGGGCGCCCTCCATGGCAGCTTCTTCCCCGGCGAAGAGCTACCATCTTCCTTTGCAGAGCTGGTTGAGCTATTCAAGCCTGAAGGGACTGCCGTCGCTGACTTCTGTCGCGAGCAAATGGTAAGTGGTGCTCAGACTACTTTTCTCATGTTGCTCGCGCACGGAGTCGAGGCAGATTTTGACGCAGCTACGAAGAAGTTTCCACGGGGTTCTGATGGCAGAACCGTCGGGCTCGGCACTTGGATGGAAGCCGCCAAAAAATATGCCCAACAGCTGGTAACAACTGTTGAAGAAAGGGCAGCCAAGGTCCAGGCGAAGAAAGCTTCCTCCAAGAAGTCGACGACTTAGCTAGTGATCCCTTTGTTGACTAGGTCTAGGAATTTCGTCATTTTGCTTTTGCTATATGTAAATTATCAGACATCGTATCTGTCTTGTTATGAAATATGAACTTCAGTAATCGGGAGGCGCAGCCCCCGAGCCTTTTGCTTGAGCTCTTCATGCTTCCTTATGCATTAATTATTCTGACTGTAGAACCGAGCCTCTAAACCATCGACTGGCCCTGTTGTGGGTGGTTCTTCGAAGTCGCGAAGCGTGAATGACCAGAAAATTATGGACTACCTTCAGCAAAAGCTTTCCGAGGTTACTCGCGAGCTGAAGGAAACACAAGATGCGTATGCTGAGTTGCAGTCGAGGCCATCCCCAACTACGGAACGGGAGGCCTTTTTGCTTGAGGAGTTGGAGAGAGTAAATCTGCAACTCGAATGTAAGATATTTTTGGATCATCGAGATCTATTCTTTGCGAGGTGACTCGACTGGGCGATGATGAGCCCTTTGTTTTTGCGCAGGTGTTTGCTCTGACCCGATAAAGGAGGAGGCACGGATTCAGGATCGACTCGACGGTCATGCGAGTAGTACTGAGTACTCCGCCCACCCTTTTGGTCAGACAGGGCGAGGAGCGCCATTTTGGTAAGGCTTCTGGACCGGCTTGGCGAACTGCCATTCGACTGGAGACTGCAGGTTGGCTTTATTTCGAGTCCACGAAGCTTTGTTTCCTTTGAATGAGCAACCACAGCCTTGTGCATTGCTGAAGAAATTTCGAAAAGGCAAGGCGATCAAGAAGTTTGTGCGCGAGCAACTGATTAGCGGGCTAACGTTGCTCTTGCCTTTGTGCGATCGCACCTTCCGCACCTTGATTTGAAAAGGATTGCGATGGGACCCGCACCCCTACCAGGTGGTGGTCCTGTGCCAATGGAGGATCACTACCAAAGACACGGTGGATGCGGTGGTCCTAATCCATCGTGCTGAAGGAGGAGGAAAAATGGACCGAGCCAAGGATGAACCTTTGATAGGTTTTTATGCATGGGTGTGACCCCGAGTGTAAAACGCAACACTTGTGAGTATTGTACATTGTTTGTTTACATGTATGCAGCCCCCGAGCCTGTTGAGCGGGGTGTATGAAGCAACTTGCTGTAAAATTAGGACTATCCAGCCCCCGTGCATTTGAGTGAGGTTGATAGAAATACTTTAGAGTATGAAACAAAATGCACAGCCCCCGAGTATTCGTGAGGCTGTGAATTTTTGCAGTACTTGAAGCTTCACTTATGCTTTAGGCTCAACTCCCGAATAATTGAGTGGGGTTGAGCAACTTTTGTATGTATGATTTTTATGACCCAGCCCCCGAGTATTCGAGTGCGGCTGGGGTATTATGTTGTGAACAAGCGGAAGCTCATGCTTTTTGAGATAGCGCAGCCCCCGAGTGCTCGGGTGAGGCTAATTTTGTGAGAACAAGTTATGCGAGTAAGCAGGAGAAATATGAGGAATCATTGATTATATTCCATTTTGAATGTTAAGCTGCAGGCCGCCTCATTAAAAACCTTCCAGTCCCCTTAGGTACCCTGGTAAGGAAAAGAGCGCGTCTGAAACCTGCAGCCATCCGACATATGTGCCTATTACATTGTGCACTGAGCAATCTAAGCATAGAAACGGCGCAGCTGCGCAACGTTCCAAGGATTATGCGAGAGTTCTCCTGTCTTCGCGTGCTTCAGTCTGTATGCTCCACCACCAATGACCTCGGTGATGATGAAGGGTCCTTCCCATGGAGAAGCGAGTTTGTGCACCTTCTTTTGCTTCAGTCGAAGTACCAGGTCGCCAACCTCGAAGGACCTGGTACGCAGTCGACGGCTGTGGTAGTTGCGGAGGTCCTGCTGATAAACAGCTGTGCGTGCGAGCGCCGTGTTACGTGCTTCTTCTAGCAAGTCGACTGCATCTTCGAGTGCCTCGTCTGCATCTTCTTCGTTGTATGCTTCGACTCTTGGTGCATTGAATCTTACATCAGATGGCAGGATTGCCTCTGCACCGTACACCATGAAAAATGGGGTGAACTGTGTTGAAGCGTTGGGGTTGTGCGTAGGCTCCATAGCAGACGGAGTTCTTCGACCCAAGCACCCGCTGCCCTTTTGAGTGGCACCAGAAGGCGCTTCTTGATTCCGCTCTTCACGAGTCCATTGGCCTTTTCGACTTGGCCGTTGGATTGCGGGTGTGCCACGGATGCATAGTTGAGCGTGATATCTTGCTCTTTGCAGAAAGTTGAATTCTCAGCCGTGAAGTTTGTACCGTTGTCAGTGATGATACTGCTTGGCACACCAAAGCGGTATATGATGGATTTTATGAAATTGACTGCTGTAGTGGCAGTCGAACTTGTGATAGGGACTGCTTCAATCCACTTGGTGAACTTGTCGACTGCCACCAGAAGGTGAGTATGCCCTCCATGGGAGGATTTTTTGAGTGGCCCAACCATATCGAGCCCCCACTGGGCGAAGGGCCAGGCCAATGGTATTGTCTTCAACGCCGATGCGGGTGCGTGCGGCTTTGTGGCGAATTTTTGACAGCCGATGCACCTTTTGACTATGTCCTCCGCGTCTTTGAGTGCTGTGGGCCAGTAGAAGCCTGCGCGAAAGGCTTTGGCTACGAGTGATCGACTGCTGCGTGATGCCCACAGGTACCTGCATGAATATCACGAAGGATGGCTTGGCCATCTTCAAATGCTATGCAACGCTGGAACATACCTGATATGCTGCGCTTGTATAGTTCACCGTTGATGACGGTGTATGCTTTAGATCGTCGAGTCACACGTCGTGACTCAGTTATGTCTTCAGGTACCTCGCCGCGGAGTATGTATGCGAGGAAAGGTTGAGTCCATGTTGGCTCGATGAGGAGCACCTCGACTGGCGGGTCCTCTGTGCTAGGTGCTTTGCTCTTGGCAGCTGCAGCTGATGTAGGAGATGCTCGTTTTTTCTTGATGGACCTGTGCTCGATACGCTCGAAGAAGACACCAGGTGGAACTGGTGCTTTGGTCGCTCCAATATTGGCTAGTTTATCTGCTTCTTCATTGCTCTCGCGCCCTATGTGCCGCAACTCGCAGCCTTCGAAGCTGCCCTCCATGAGGTTGTACAGGTCACGGTAGGCGATCATGTTATCTGCGATTGCATCGCAGGCCTTCATTGTTTGCTGCACCACCAGATTCGAGTCACCGTAGATCATCAGTCGAGTGCACCCGAGGGCTTTGGCCATCCGCATGCCATGGATCAGGCCTCGTACTCTTCGTTATTGGATGGGAACTCGAATCCCATTTGCAGGATATAGCGGAGCTTGTCGCCTTTTGGTGATATGAGGATGACACCTGCGCCTGCGCCTTCGTTTTTCTTCGAGCCATCAAAGTACATAGTCCATGAGTTGGACACATCTGGTGCTCCTGGCAGCTGAGCTTCGATCCACTCGGTGTGGAAGTCAGGTAAACTTGTGCTTTGATAGCCTTTGGGTAATCATACTTGATATCTCGCGGTGCTAGCTCGATGAGCCATTTTGCGACTCGCCCAGTTGCGTTGGGGTTTGTGAGGATGTCCCCGATCCCTGAGGTGCTGATTACAGTGATCGGGTGCTCGGAGAAGTAATGCGTCAGCTTCCTTGAGGACATGAACACGGCGTAGACCAGCTTTTGATAGTGCGGGTACCGCTGCTTTGATGTGGAGAGCACTTCACTCAAGTAATAATCGACTGAGTGCCGCCACTCGACCTGCTAGCTTTTGCACGTCATGGAGCTTTGAAGGCCTTTGCATCGTCAAGATGGCCTGTATTTTCTCCGGGTCCGCCTCGATTCCTCGAGCTGAGACCAGATACCCGAGGAGTTGCCCGGCTGGAACGCCGAACGTGCACTTCTTCGGGTTGAGCTTGATGTGGAAGCGTTTGAGGTTTGCGAACGTCTCTCGCAAGTCATCGAGTAGTGTGTTTTCTTCCCTTGTGGTGATGACGATGTCGTCGACATAAACCTGGACGTTTCGCCCAATTTGCTTCTTGAGGCAATCTTGCATCATGCGCTGGTAGGTTACGCCTGCCTTTTTTAGCCCAAAGGGCATTGTTGTATAGCAGTAGACCCCGAGTGGGGTTATGAACGTTGTTTTCTCTTCATCCTCTTCCTTCATCCTTATCTGGTGGTAACCCGAGTAAGCATCCAGGAAGGACAAACGAGCGCACCCGGCGGTGGAGTCGACGATCTGGTCGATTCGAGGTAGTGGAAAGTGATCCTTTGGACAGCATTTATTGAGTGCTGTGAAATCTACGCACATCCGAAGGATATCTGTGTTCTTATTTTCCACGAGTACGGGGTTGGCCACCCATTGTGATTTCTTGATCTCTCTGATAAAACATGCTGCGAGTAGTCTGTCGACTTCGGCTTCGACTGCAGTTTTTTCGGGCCGGATATGCGGCGCATTGTTTGCTTGACTGGTTTAGCATCTGGAAATAATTGGAGAGAGTGCTCGACGAATTCCCTGGGAATACCTGGCATGTCGGCTGGACACCACGCAAATATATCTCAGTTCTCACGGAGGAATTCGACGAGCGCGCTTTCCTATGCGATAGGCAGGCTCGACGAGACATTGACTGTCTTAGTCGGGTCAGTCGGGTGCACCTGATGCGACCTTGTGTCATTGGTGGCATTGAATGATCTGTCGACTGCCACCTTCTTGTGCTCCGGCATAAGTGTGCGATCATTGGAGACCGCGAGCTCAGCGAGTGTTGCTTCCATGCCGAACATCTCAGAGATTTTGCTAAACTCTCGGTCGCAAGAGTCAGATTTTTGAAAGTTTCCCTTGACTGTGATTAATCCTTTTGCTCCAGGCATCTTTAACTGGAGGTATGCATAGTGTGGCACCGCCATGAATCGAGCGATATGCGGGCCAGACTGCAGTTTTTTCGGGCCGGATATGCGGCGCATTGTTTGCTTGACTGGTTTAGCATCTGGAAATAATTGGAGAGAGTGCTCGGCGAATTCCCTGGGAATACCTGGCATGTCGGCTGGACACCACGCAAATATATCTCAGTTCTCACGGAGGAATTCGACGAGCGCGCTTTCCTATGCGATAGGCAGGCTCGACGAGACATTGACTGTCTTAGTCGGGTCAGTCGGGTGCACCTGATGCGACCTTGTGTCATTGGTGGCATTGAATGATCTGTCGACTGCCACCTTCTTGTGCTCCGGCATAAGTGTGCGATCATTGGAGACCGCGAGCTCAGCGAGTGTTGCTTCCATGCCAAACATCTCAGAGATTTTGCTAAACTCTCGGTCGCAAGAGTCAGATTTTTGAAAGTTTCACTTGACTGTGATTAATCCTTTTGGTCCAGGCATCTTTAACTGGAGGTATGCGTAGTGTGGCACCGCCATGAATCGAGCGAACGTCGGGCGTCCAAGTATAGCACGGTATTGTGACTTCCAGTCGACCACTTCGAACTCAATCGACTCTGTCCTGAAGTGGTTCTTGTCCCCGAACGTCACGTCGAGTTGTATAGTGCCTTCTGGGCTTATTGCTTTCCCTGGAACGATACCGTGGAAGGTATTTGAAGATCTTGGCAGGTTTTCGACTGTCCTGTTCATTTTGCGGAGCGTATCTGCGAAGATGATGTTAATGCCGCTCCCACCATCCATGCAGACCTTGGACATGGCGTAGCCTCCAATTTGTGCGTCAAGTACCAGAGCAGAGTGCCCTGGGCGAACAACCGATGGAGGGTGGTCCTCTTTGCTGAAGCTTATTGTAGTTTCGGATCCCTTCAAGTATTCAGTTACAGCAGGAGGCGACATGACCGCCATGTTTACTTGTCGAGTGCGAAGTTTTTGCTCCCTATTGGAAGGGCGACCTTTCTGTATCATGTACATCTGCCCTTGGGGAGGAGGATACTGAGGTTCGTCCACCCGAGGTACGGGCTGTATGGCACCCGCGAGATTTCCGCCTACGGCAGGCTGTGGTGGTGGGGGTGGTGCCATCAGGACGGGCATGTTGTTTGGCTGAGGCACGGTGCAGGCACGGGTGCGTTTGCGGCTGTTGCCTTTCTGAGATTTATGTAATCAGTCGCCATTTGGTCGAATTCCCTGCAGTTTCTCATCGAGTGATTGGAGCGCAGTTTTCCGTCTTCCCCCTTGTACAGGTGGAATCAGCAATCAGCGTCCATCTTTTCTTCGAATGATCGCTCGGATTGTGCACCAGGTCGTGACTTGCGCCAGTCTTTCCTTTTGTAGCCATCACCGCGCTGGCCACGGTCTCGACTGTCCCGACGATCATCTCGACTGTCCCGTCTATCATCTCGACTGTCCCGTCGATCTTCTGACCGCCGGTCGCTTCTGTTTTGTTCGTTGCGGGGTGTAGAGAACCCAGCCGCCATGAATTCGGGTCTATCGTCATCGTAGTGACGTCTTGAACGCTTGCGCCTCCGATCATCTTTGTATGAGTCCCTTCGGCTTCGACTGCCGCTTTCGTGATTGTCACGGGGTGAAGACCCACGTGTTGTGCGCGCCATGTCTTCTCCATCTGCCCACTCAGTCGCGACCATCAAGAGGTTAGCCACAGAGGTTGGCTTTTTGCGACCCAGTGCTTCTTTGAAGTCTCGCCGGCGAGTCCCATTACGAAAGCGTCCATGGCCATATCTTCTGAAATTACTCCGACTGAGTTGCGTATCTCAGTCCATCGTCTGATGTATGACCTCAACGTCTCGTCTGACCGTTGAACGCAAGCTCGAAGCTCCTCGAACGTTTTTGGGCGCTCACATAGAGGCTCGAAGTTTTTGATGAAGTCCGTGCGGAAGTGATCCCACGAGTCGTATGTTGATGGAGGTAGAGCTTTAGCTAGTCGCGGGCTGTGCCTTCGAGCATGAGCCTTATGTATTGCATGGCTGTGGTGTTTGTACCTCGCTGGCACGCGACAGCTAGCTGTAGTCCTCCAGCCACCCTGAAGGTTCCTGTCGACCCGTATACTTGGGCTGCTCAGATGTGAGTTTGAACCCTTTGGGCATCCGTGTCTCGCGGACGCGTCGAGTGAAGCACAGAGCTCCGTGTGGCTCAGGCTCTCGATCAGAGTATGAGTCGCTACTGTAAGATCTGCGTGATCTGCTCCTGGATCTGCGCCTACGCGAGCCGCTTCTTTCCTTCGAGTGGTGGCGGCGACCACTGTGATTATGCTCTTCACGACGCGTGTCAATTATGGCACGATCTCGACTCCCTCCTGGAGCGTTTGGGACCTGGCGTATGGCCTTTGCAGCTAAGGCGAGTGATTTGATCTGTTGGCGATGCAGTTTTGCATTGGGGTCATCCGCTGGGGGCTTGATTGCTTCTAGATATGCTGCGGCAGTGAAGAGTGCACCCGCAGCTGTTTTGGGTACTGGCACTCCTTCCTCGTCGTATGTCATGAAGGAGTTGCCCAAGTTGCGAGTGAGTGCCGCCCTCTCGTCTGGCGATAGGTGTGACAACCTTGATCTGGGTCTTGTATCTGCTCGCCCGGTGGAGCTCAGGGAGAGCTGTCTTCTTCGCGCACTCGACAAGCTAGCTTGCTTTTTGCGTTCTTCGAGTGTTGCTCTGACCTGCCGCAGTCGAAGTGATTCCTGCCAGTTGAAGTACTGGAAGTCAACATCTCCTCTTGTGTTGCGTCTGCTGGCATCATTGTGCACTCTGTGATAACTTTATCTGCTTTTGCTGCCATCTCAGCAGTGATTGTGAGAGTTGTGACTCCGTCTGGCATAGTAACTATGCAAGGGAATTCTGTAGGCCTGCGGCTGGCCGCAACATCTGATGATTCCGCGGCGATGGCGACGTAGACCTGCTGGGGTATCACCCGAGGGTATGTGTACGTGTTTTCAAGTCCCGTCATGGACTCATCGTCGTCATCAAGACTCATGTCGGAGTCGATATGCTCGTCGAGTGGTCCTCCTCGATGGATCTCGCAATCGATGCCTTCATCGCCCATGCTCATCTCGGCATCAGCGAAGCTGTTATGAATCTCGGAGTCGAGGTTGTTGTTGGTGCAGATCTCGGAGTCGACGTTGTTGTCGATATGAGTTTCGGGCTCGTCGAAGTCGCTGAAGGAGATCCCGCAGTCGATGCTTCTTCGAGTGGAAGATCGAGCTCGGGTTGTTTATGCGGTATGCTGACTCGGCCTCCTCACCTTCGAGCTCCTCCATGAGCTTGTTGAGTTCTCGAGTTGAGATTGTTGTTGCAGACGAGCAAGTTTGGAGGATCGATGATGGTATGGACGCAGTTGATGGATCCGCAGTCGAAGGAGCCGCAACCGATGGAGCCTCGGGTGCGGAAGTCGTGAGTTGACGTGGATCTGTCAAGTCCTGCACACCAAGCTTGTTGACGAAAAAATTGAACGAACCAACAGTTAAACCCAAACCTGACTCGAGATCGGAGAAGGTCTCCTGGAATTCTGGCGAGTGTGGCTCGAAATCCATCAGGGATCTGATGTGCTTTTTGCGGGTGAAGCTGGCGTGCTGCCGTTTGTCGAGTGCGTCGGCGAGTTGCCATGTGCCCGAGTAGGCGAGTTCTGGTTTGTTGATGCAGCCGGCGAGTTGCCGTTTGTAGATCCGATCGGCGAGTCGCCGTTCTCCGATGGAACCGAAGGAACCGTGAGTCCAGCACTATTCTTTCCCACAGACGGCGCCAATTGACGAGGTGTACCCTCATCAAATCCCATGGTTAAGGATCTAGGGTTGAGATTATGGGAGAGAACGTGGTAGTACTGGTAGTTTCGTCGGCTGACAAGCAGAGGCAAAGATTTACCCAGGTTCAGGCCCCTCGGGTGGAGGTAAAGACCCTACTTCCTGCTTGTCTGTTATTGATCGTGTGAGATTATGCGATTACAAGGAGGCTCTGGCGAGATGTCGATCTCGCAAGAGCTATGGTGGTTCGAGTATGACTTGGCCCTAGATCGGCACCCCTCCCAGCCTTTAAATAGGCTGGGTCTCGGGAGTTTGTAACCGACCTAGTTTACACATAAGGAAAGTACAAACCGACTATGTCTATGTCTAAACTTGGACGGTACTCCATCTTGTTGGGCTCTCGTCTTGGGCTTCGAGTTGTCTCTTCGCTATTGGGCCTTTAGTCATCACGTGCACCAGGTACCCTCACGGTAGGGTACCCGAGATGTATACCCTTGTCACAAGACAAAAACAAAGTAAAGAGAATGGTGACGTGTAACTCCCCTTGTTGTAGCCTCCAATTCCCCGGCAACGGCGCCAGAAAAATTTGCTTGATGACGTGGAACGCACGTTCACTGGGAAACCCCAAGAGAAGGTATGATGTAGTCAGCAGCAAAGTTTTCCCTTGATTACAAAACCAAACTTGTCAGATCTAGTGGGAATTGGAAGAGCTTCAGAAAGGTGTCAGCGGCGCCGTTACCCGATCACTGACGTGGACCTGCACACACACAATCAAAGTACTTTGCCCCAACGAAACAGGAAGGTTGTCAATCTCCCCGGCTTGCTGAATACAAAGGATTAAACGTATGGTGTAGAATATGATGATGAGCACAAAAGTAGCAGCAGGAAGTAACGTAGAGCGTGGTGAAAACGGTGTTTGTATCAGTGTGGAATAAAGGACCGGGGTCCATAGTTCACTAGTGGTGTCTCTCCATAAGACAAATAAACATACATGTTGGGTGAACGAATTACAGCTGGGCAATTGACAAATTGCAAACGCATGACAATGCAATATATGACAAGCACATGTTCATTGTTATATCTATTGGGCATTACAATAATATACATAAACCGCTTACTAGCTGCATCTATGACTCATAATCCACTCACAAGATAGCTTCCGGGTCTCCCATGAGTATTAAGTTGCAAGTAACAAATTATAGCATTAAGCAAAGTGTGTAATGTAAACAAACGCATTAGACTTAACAGCAGTACCCTTAAGCTAAGCATCGGTTATTTTATCCCTAGTGGCAACAGCACATCTACAGCCTTAGTTGTTTCTGTCTATCAAGCCCAGGCTTCTCGAGGCATGAACCCACTATCTAGTATAAATATCCTCTCTTGAAGTCATTAGCATCTACTTGGCCAAAGCATCTACTAACAACGGAGAGCATGCAGGAACATAGATAAAACATAATATAGATAGATGAACAAACTTGATCATAACTTTACAATTCATCGGATCCCAGCAAACACAACATGTAGCATTACATAAAGATGATCTTGATCATGTTAGGCAGCTCACAAGATCTAAACATGATAGCACAAGGTGGAGAGACTACCAACTAGCCACTGCTATGGACCCGTAGTCCCATGGAGAACTACTCACGCGTCACTCCGGAGGCAGGCATGGTGATGTAGAGCCCTCCGGTGAGGATTTCCCCTCCGGCAAGGTGCCGGGAAGAACTGCAGAAACCCTCCCGAACTAGGGTTGAAGACGACGGCGGCCTCGGAACTTTTCGTGGATTTTTGCTCGGGTATCTAGGGTTTCCCGATTAGATGCAATTTATAGGCGAAAGGGCGGCGTCGGTGGCCAGCCGAGGTAGGGCGGCGGACTAGGTGCGCGGCCCCACCCTGGGCCGTGCCGTGGGCCCGCCGGCCTGCCTGGTGTGGTCCCCGGCTCCGTCCTCCTGGTTGCTGCTCCGTCTCGGTCCAGAAATAAATCAGTTAAATTGGCGTCCGATGCCGAGAATATTTCTTGTTAATAGGTTAGTCCCAGAAAATGCATAAAAATGATATAAAGTGTAAGATAAACATGTGGTAATTAATATATAATAGGCATGGAATATCAAAAATTATAGATATATTTTGGACGTATCAAAATCCATTGAGGCTATTTGACTTTTTTTGTCACTGCTTATGGGGCCGGGGCGTTAGCTGTCTTTGCTTGTGGGCCTTGTGCATCAGCGAACCCTCACATCTCCCTCTCCATCCTAGTGGCTACGGCTGAGCACCTGTTGCACCAAGTACAGGGAGGACCAGGCCATCCTCTCTCTCTCCCATTGGTGCCCTCACTCACGCCGACACCTCACCACTGCCTACGCCGCCCCGCCTGGCCATACACTAATAGGAAATAGGCTATCTGTGGCGCACCCAAAAAAAAAATCTGTGGCGCATGGTGGGTGCGCCGCCACTAATTTTTTTTGTGGCGCATGTGGATATGCGCCACAGAATTCTCACATTTCTGTGGCGCATCCACATTATATGCGCCACAGAATTTTCAAAAAATTCGAAAAATTCAGAAAAAAATCAAAAAAATGCAAAACAATTCAAAACAAATCAGGAAAAAACAAAAAATGAAATAATTTGGAAAAACCTAAATATTTGAATTTTTTTGGATTTTTTGAACTGATGACTTCCCGCTAGGTCCCATCCTAAAATTGCTCCAACCCAAGGACGCTTAACTTCTAAGTTCTATTCAGTTCAGCTACCATTATGCTACTAAAGTTCTTATTGATATAAGTATCATATCAGTCCTCTTAAGCCTTGCATGTGTATATATCTGTATAGATGTGTGTATAATTTATTTGTGGTATGTGTATATATATATGTGTTTTTAAATTTCAAAAACTTTACAAGTTTACAAAGGAAATTCAAAAGTTTCAAAAAATCTAAAAAGAATCAAAAAATCCCGAAAACTTCAAAAAAAATCCAAAAATCCAAAAAATTCAACAAATCCAAAAAATTCAAAATTTTAAGAAAAAAATGTAATTTTTTTAAATGACAAAAAAATAAAAAATTCAAAAAACTAAAAGTTATTTCAAAAAGAAATTTTTTTCAACAAAATCAAAAAAATTCACAAAAATTAGAAGTTCAAAAAAATTCAAAAATTCAAAAAAATTCTTTTTTTAGAAAAATATTTTTTTTGGAATTGTTGAATTTTTTTGAAGTTTTCTGGATTTTTTGAATTTTTTTGGATTTGTTGAATTTTTTTGATTTTTTGAAACTTTTCTGTGGCGCATACAGCATTATGCGCCACAGAAAATACATGGCGGACATCTATATGCGCCACAGAAAGACACATTTTTGTGGCGCGTGTTGGACATTTTTGTGGCGCATGTGGTTTTTGTGCGCCACATAAATCCAAACTTTCTGTGGCGCACGCAAAACTATTTGGTGCATGCCTATTTGGTGCGCCGCAAAAAGTGATTCTATCTATAGCTGTTTTCCTTGTAGTGATATTCCAGCCGCCACCAGCTGGAGCAGAAGATTTTTGGTGCACTTGTCGCTGCAGCCGCGACCATCATGGGTGCGAGGGCGAGGGTGTCCTTCCACCGTTGCGACATCTGTCCGTGTGATGCCTGCCTCGCCAAGTTCCCTATATATCGCCATGGTTGGCCCAACGATACTGCTACCATGAGGAAGCCGAGAGGATTGACAAAGAAGAGGTGACAGGGGCACCTGGCTGGGACCGGCGAAGAAGAGGAGGAAATCACATGAGAAGACGTCGCAGGGGATCGGGGAGAGCAGTCACCGGCCACCAAGATCAGATCCCCTGCCCTTGTCCATCGGTTCACTCACCGTAGCTTGGCCGGACAGCAGCATGAGGAGGAGCAGTGGCGGCGACCAAGAAGACGCTGGGACTATGCTGCAAGATGACGAGGGAGGGCGGCGCTTGGCAGTGGTTCTGCTGCTGGTCTACGGTGGCGGTTTGCTACCTCACACCAACCCTAGGCGGCGGTACAGGTGTTGTGTAGCCCTAGGCGGCCATGGCAACGAGTGGAGGTCGGAGGAAGAAAGGGAATCGAGACTGAAGCGTGGAGTGGATGAGTTGTGGCCCCAAATGGCTGGTGCGGGTCTAAACCCTCGGGTTCATGATGCGGCTACAACCGTCCGTTGGAAACCCCAAGAGGAAGGTATGAAGTAGCACAATAGCAAATTTCTCTTGATTGCAAAACCAAGGTTATCGAACCAGTAGGAGTTGGAAGAGCTGTAACACGGTGTCAGAATTACTCTGGTGCTTGTAGCTCTGACATGGACCTGCGCACACAATCAAAATATTTTGTCCCAACGTAACAGGAAGGTTGTCAATCTCCCTTGCTTGCTGAATAAAAAATATTAAACGTATGGTGTGGAGAATAAAAGTAAATACAAAAAGGAAAAGCGAGGAAATGAGTGTAGAAAACAGTGGAAACGGTGTTTGTATCAGTGTAAAATAAAGGACCGGGGTCCACAGTTCACTAGTGGTGCCTCTCCAATAAACAGATAAACTAACATGCTGGGTAAACAAATTACAGTTGGGCAATTGACAAATGACAAGGGCATGACAATGCATAATATGGCAAGAACATGTTCACTGTGATATATATTGGGCTTTACAACAAGGTACATAGACCGCTTACTAGCTGCATATATCACTAATAATCCACATGCATGATAACATCCGTGTCTCCGAGAAGTATTAAGTTGCAAGCAACAGATAATTGCAATAAGCAAAGTGTGTAATGTAAACAAAGCAAATGACACGTAGACATAGCAAAGTAGTTTTCTTCCTAGTGGCAACAGCACATTCTCGGTCTTAGTCGTTTTTGTCATCTCGAGCTCAGACACACAGGAGGCATGAACCCACTATCTAGCATAAATACCCTCTCTTGTAGTCACTAGCATCTACTTGGTCAAAGCATATACTCACAACAGAGAGCATGCATGAACATAGATAACACATATGTATAGATAGATGAACAAACTTTATCATAACTTCATAATTCATCGGATCCCAGCAAACACAACATGTAGCATTACATAAAGATGATCTTCATCATGATAGGCAGCTCACAAGATCTAAACATGATAGCACAAAGTGGAGAGACTACCATCTAGCTACTGCTATGGACCCGTAGTCCCATGATGAACTACTCAAGCATCACTCCGGAGGCAGGCATGGTGGTGTAGAGCCCTCCGGGGATGATCTCCCCTCCGGCAGGGTGCCGGGAAGAGCTTCAGAACCATCCCGATCTAAGGTTGACGACGACCGCGGCGACAGAACTTTTCGTGGATTTCTGATCGGGGTATCTAGGGTTTTCGAAGATGAAGTAATTTATAGGAGAAAGGGCGACGTCGGTGGAGCACCAGGTGGTCCAGGCGCCCCTATGGCGCGGCCCCACCCCAGGCTGTGCCGTGGGGTCGCCTCCCCACCTGGTGGGTCCCCTAGACCTCTCCTTCGGGCAGTGGCTTCGTTCCCGTGCAAAAATAAATCACGTAAATTTTGGTCCAATTCCGAGAATTTTCCCCGACTAGCTTTTCTGAAACAAAAAAAGCAGAAAACGGGAACTGGCACTGTGGCATCTTGTTAATAGGTTAGTTTCAAAAAATGCATAAAAATGATATTAAGTGTAAATAAAACATGTAGCATTTGGTATAAAACAAGCATGGAACATTAAAAATTATAGATACGTTTGAGACGTATCATTCACCAATGTACGATATATTAGGTCCTTGATCAGAACTGTCGGATCTATATCACCTGTATAATACCTTTGTCTTCGGATGGCGCCAAGAAGGCGATGCATGAATCTGTCACACCCCATGAGAGCATCTCCACCGGGGGCCTCCAAGTGACCCCCCAAAGGCCCAATGGGGGTCCGGACCTAAAAAATACCTACCAGCGGGGGCCTCCAAATGACCCTCCAAAGGAAACTGGCCTCCAAATATGTCTAGCACCCCCGAAGAGGCCTCCAAATTTGGAGGCCCTCTCGGGGGTGCCGGACATGCAAGCGGACATCGTTGCATGCCCACTGGCCCACATGCAGTGACACACATCCATATTTGCTCTCATTCAGCTAGCCCGTGTGTAGCTCGCCGGCCACAACCTTCTCTGCAATTTGGCCATGGAGACAGAGGAGCTACAGGCCATATCCCACTCGTCTTTCGCGCCAGAGGAACCGCACCGTCGATCTCCTTCGTCTCCTACAAGCACGGCACCCGGAGGAGCTTCGAAGCCGCGCTTCTCCAAGCAAAACCGTCATGTCCTGGAGGTGCATCGTCGTTGAATATGTAGGGGACCGGAAGGATTCGAGCTAGAACGCAAGGAATCATCCTCGACAAGGTTGTCTTCCTTCTACGGCCGGACGCGCGGTGTCGTCGTCCCCGTTAGCCCGCGCTTCTCCAAGCCAATGCATCATGTCCTGGAGGTGTGCCGTCATCGACTATGTCTGAAAACCAAAGGATTCGAGAAATGTCTCAATGTTGACGACGTAGTCTGCTACGTCCTTTCCGGCATGACGACGACGCGTAGCACGGCTTGCTCGGTAACTCCAGCGACGTGCGCTCGTACAAGCAGCAAGTAAGCACCTGAATGATTCCTACTGCTAGCTAGCTCACATACGTTGGAATGGATCACACAAGACTGACACGTACGCAGCAGCAGCAGCCAGCCACGCCGGGGCAGGCGCGTCGCCGGTCGGATCTCACACGGCTGGATCTCGCGGTACCACTGGGTCAGGATCACGGCAAGCTAGCTGCTCATCACGTATGAGTTCTGGCTGGTAATTGATCAAGCTGCTGCTCACATCAGCGGTCGTTCTAGCGATGTTAACTGAAACTGACAGAAAAATTCACACTTACAGATTTCAGAGGACGGCAACGGCTGCACCTGGACGGACGAGATCGACGGCCTCGGCAAGCACGTACGTCCATGCTCCTACATCTTCGTCTCTGCCCTATGGATCGCACGCACTAGACCCTAGAGCAACAGCTGCGTCACGCCACAGTGCCATGCCGTCATCCTCGTGTCGCCGCGCCGGTCGGCCGGATGCGTTCAAGAGCGGAAGACAAGGAGCAACGCCGCGGCGGCCACCACGACGGCTAGCCTGTCCAGGGCAGCCGAGCACCGTCTTCGTGCAGCAGCACGGCGACGTGCGGCCCCAAACTCGACGGTAGCCTCGGCGCGGTGAACTCCGCGGCCGCCAGCCTTGGCTCGGGCGTCCTCACGTGTGCTGCGGCGGCGGGAGCCTCCCGGCGAGGTCGCGCGACGAGGAAGGATACGGCAACGCACAGAGCACCTCGTCGGCACCTTCTACGGCTTCTCGAGTTGGGCGGCGCGTAAGGGAGAGTCGCGCATGTAGAGTCTCTTCTGATTGTCTCACGCATACAAGGTGTTTGTTTAAACAACTGAGAAGATATGGGGTGATGTTTGGAGTGTGCCGCTGGAGAAATTCTTTTTGCTCTGTCCGGTCATGTGTCCGGCACCCCCCAAAGAGAGCCCAATTGGAGGATGCCGGACACCTATTTGGAGGCCTCCAGTGGAGATGCTCTGAAGTTCCTCCGGTTCTTCACTGGTTAGGAAAAAGATGAAAATTGCAGGGACGAGGACATCATGGAGTTCATTTGTCTTGTATCGGCCGCCGTGTACAGGGATATCCTACTTGGCAAAAGTCATGGCTTCATCTTCTGCACGTGACTTCTGCTTAATATTCACCACTACAGTTCACACTATACTCCTTACTTGATGAAGATATGGAATATTGCCTTAATCATTCTACTCCAGATCTATTCTTTGATTCCTTGATTTTGTTTACCTGCATGCAGTTTATCACTTTGTCTGATCTACTTTTGCTCAAAGATGGTTCTCAAGGTTCATTGAATGACGAAGCCAGGATAAGTGGAAACACTGCCACATTGCTTGTGTTCGGGGAGGCTCTCACTTCTTATCTGTTGTTCGCTCCTTTAGGTATCATCTTGGTAATGCCACTAGTACAGGAAACCTTACCTGTGGCGCACGGGACGTGCGCCACTGTAGCTCCGCCAGTGGTAACACGTTATCTGTGGCGCACAAGCCGTGCGCCACAGATAATACCACTTATCTACCTTATCTCACTTACCAGTGGCGCACAAACCGAACTGTGCGCCACTGATAGTGCTAATACTAGTGGCGCACTTTCAGTTCTGTGCGCCACTGGTAACTATTTTGTGTGTTTAAAAAAATACTAGTGGCGCATGTTTAAGAAAGTGCGCCACTAGTATCAATTTGGATATTAAAAAAAAATCCACCAATCGTATTTAATTTATCCAATATTTCAAAATACACATTTGTCCAAATATATCAATGTATAGAAGTGGTGGAGGCCGCGCTGCAGCCCTGTGTCTATGTCGTTGTTGCCGCCACAACCCCCTTCGATATGGTCGTCACCGCAGGTGACGGCAAGGCGCACCAGGTCAGTGCCGTGTAGGTACTTGGCCACCTCCGTCCACATGTCCGGCTCATACATGCACACCAACAAAATACTAATAGTCTTCAGATTTTGAAACCTTGGGTGCTGAAACTAAAGCATTCAAATATTGATGAGAAAATACAGCACAAATCAGTAATCTGAGTTCCTGAACTAGAACTCCTAGACGTTTGAACTCACTAAAACATCAGAATCACAAGTAATTCAAAGCAAACTGCAGGGTTTAGCTATTGGTTAATAAAAAACTTTGCTTAATTTCTTATCTATACCTATATCATTTCTATACAGTCTAATATATGTTCTCTGTTTCCTATCTATACCTATATCATTTCCATCCTCCACAAGGATAATAAAACTGAAAATTGTTTGTTTAAGCTATATGATGATCCAGGGAACGTCTCACTCTATTTATTTCAAATAAGTGAAGATGCTTATGATATTAGCTTAATTTTGCACTACTAACTGAAGAAGAATGACAGTGTAAACTATTGGAACTTAACTTCCTATATCTATCGGAACATCGCCTAAAACTGACCAAGTACAAACAGTTTAGGGCTACTGAACCAGGAGCTACTACCACTACATCTAGCAAACTAAAGAGCTAGTGTCTCTACTGAACCTGGAGCTACCACCACACTGAATCATGCAGTCCTAGTGTCGCTACCGAACATCGCTGAACAGCAACAATCTCTATTGAAAAACTAGTCTAATTTGCTACTGAAGTAGCATCGCTCAGTGGCATTGGCAAATTATCAGATTGGTGAGAAGATGGAGCGGAAGATAGGACCTTTTGCGTGTGGTGGAGTGGCCTGTTTGAGGAGGACCCGTGGGGAAGTAGCGCGCCGGATGGATCCGGCGACCGGCGACGGGCGTCAGGTCCTTGAGCATCGATCCGGTGGGCAGCAGCTCCGCTTCCGTGGCTGGTCCTCTCCGGCGTGCAGCACCTCCCTTGACCGGCGGAGCCCCAGCCGGAGGAGGGACTGGCCTTGGATGGCGTCGATGTCCCTGTCCATGGCGGCTGACGCCGCCGACCCCTTCGATGACCATCCTGGCCGCAAGAACAAAAGAAAATGGCATGACGCCACAAAAGTAGAAATGGCATGCACGAAAAGGAATCTATCCAACTATTCTTACTGAATAAGAAATAAAACTGATCAGCTATTTGCACGAACTGCAGTACTGTGCGTGAACTGCAGTACTATGTTGTAGTACTGAAACTATCGTTTCTACCAGAAAACAAGCCTGCTGAAGAGGATTTGTGTGACCAATTACTGAACATAAGATATGCTACTGATCAGCTATTTGCGTATAGAAGACATAATTTCAGCAAGATTTTGAACCGAATATTATCCTCTTGCATTTCCAACAAAAGGTTTCAGTACCACACCATGACACTACTTACTCAAAACTGAACTAAAACATAAGACCAAGCTTCACCTCGTACTATGATAGTTGAACAGACCATGGTGTAGTGCTAATTTGTTTAAATTGAAGTGTGCAGTTGTGCACATGTACTAATTTTATTTCCTAGAACTTGAAAAATGCACAGGAGTAATAGTACTGTTTATATTATCAATGGCCATGTCTAGCTAAAGACACACATGTCGAGTGGAGTAATCAACAAATTAGGCAATGGTGGAGGGAAATAATATCTAAGAGCAGGCAATCTTGAGATGCATATTACATTGACAGACATGAAAAAATTAACGTGATATAAACTGCAAGCACGATACTGCACTCCATGCACTAATACAACTATTCAAGCTAGATCTACACATATTGGGTTAACCAAGGGAGAACTACATTTTCATCTACAAAATCAAGAGAGGGGAGATGGCTCATCCAGGCTACCTGTACGGAAGAGCGGGAGAGCAGGGAGTATGTTGTGGAGATGGCGAGGCAGCAGCGGGATCGTGGCCGGCAGCAGCGGGTTGGGGAGGTGGTCGCCGGGCAGTAGCAGGTCTGGGGTTGCCAGCGGCGGCGGCTGACGCGAGGTGGGGCGAGAGCTGGCGGCGCTCCGGCGACCGCCTCCACGCTGCAGTCCCCGGTTCCGTCGGTGCCCGACTCGGAGGGAGGCCTCATCGTGGCTAGTCGGGGCTGGCCGCCGGGCCGAGCTGGAGGCCAAGGACGGAAAGGAGCTCGTGGATGCGTTGGAGTCGAAGGCGAGCAGGCGGCGCTCGGGGCGCAGCTGCGCGGCGCCCTGGCCGTGGAGGCTCGCCGGAGAGAGGACGAACGGGACGGACGCGGCGTCCGCCTCCCCACGGCCTGCAGGCGCCAGGGTCTCATCCCCGACCGGATCCCGCCGGACCACTGCGCGCACGACCTCGGGAGCCGCCGCGGGAGCTGGAACTGCCGCGGACGCGTGGCTGCGCCGCCGCGGGAGTTGGGCCCCGCATCGCGGGATCTCCGGCCGCCGCGATAGAGTCCAGAGTGCACGGCGGCGGAGGAGCACCGTGAGGACTTGGTGTCGCTCGTTCCTGGTGGTGAAAGGATAAGAGAGACAGAACGTGCGGTAGTGGTGGACGAGAGGATAAGGAGAGAGAAGCTACGTGTTCTTTTTTTCTTTTAGCCCGTGCGCCACAGGTGGCCTGTGCGCCACAGTCTCATTACCTGTGGCGCACAAGCAAGTCTGTGCGCCAGAGGTAACTTCTCCCTGTTTGCACAAATCTGTGGAAACTTACCTGTGGCGCACCACCACAGGTAATAATTTACCAGTGGCACACAAAAACCTCGTGCGCCACAGGTAACTTCTCCACAGATTTGTCAAAACAGGAGAGAGAATACCAGTGGCACACAAAAACCTCGTGCGCCACAGGTAACTTTTCACGTATAAGCAGTTTTCTACTAGTGTGCCAGGATACATAGTTTTTATTTATTTTATGTGATGGGCTGATGATCCAATGGTTTGTACATATATATCGATTTGTTGTCTGCTACATAGCTCATCCAATGGTTCTCTTGCAGTAGAGCTATTTTATCACTATTTACTTGCAAAGACCATTACTTGATCAGTCGCTAGATCTTTCTTTAGGATGCACTTGTGTTATTCTAAACTGTCAACACTATATAAGTATATATGGTAGGTTCTGTGAAGATAATTAGATGAGTGAGTAGTTCAGTGATGCTTATGAAGGTTCTAAGCAGAGAGACGTTCACAAAGGGTTATCCGTGAAATATTTTTGAATGGGCCATGATGATCGGAAACTCACATGATGATGACATACTGTCATACTCAGTTGTTGATTGTGATGCACTTTATCAACTCACGTCCCGGATGATCTGACAACTCTGCAAAATGGCCAGTACATTACTCCAGATGAGGTGATGCATTGGGACAAGTCTCCCTCAACTGGCCTCAGCTTCGCGTTTAATGGGGTAGTGTTGTTGTCCGTTCTCCCTCAACTGGCCTCGGCTTTCTGAATGGCGCTGGATTTTCGAAGTGATGGCTACTACTAAGGCTGTTAGTGAAGAATCGTGAACACATTCTGGGAGCTTTGCCAACTCAGTTTATGCTATCGTGCCTTTAATCTCGTGTAATAGACTGAACTGGTCAAAAGTGTAGCGAATAATGTGGGGAAATTTTCAGCCCCCCAATACAAAAGAATGTTGGCATTCTTTGAGAATTGATCTGTGGCCGTGACCTTTAATAAAATGGTGTACTGTAGCACCTTTTTGTTAGTCTTTTGACTTGCAAGAAGAAACAGAAGGTGATCCCGTCGCAATTATTCAGGGCAAAATCTCCTTGCCCTTTCCAATCTTCGAACATTCAGTTTCTCCAGTTTTCCTTGCAGATGTTACATAACTTTTCAATTTCATCAAGCATATTATAGCCTATTCATAGGATTCAAAGGAGCATGAGATAGCAAATGCAATCAGGAGTAGTGTAACTCTAGTTGGTAACCTAGAGAACCTGTTACAAGAAAGTATGAATCGTGGTCACCCATGAGCCGCCACGCACTTCAATCTCCATATGAAGTGATGATTTTTGTTGTTAAAGTTATTGACACACTTCAAAAGGATGCTGAGACTACTACAAAGCAAGGTTACCGGTTCCTTGAATAATGCTAGTGTTTCTAATTTCGCATCAGGTATAGAGAATGATATCATAATACAGGAGATTGTTGATTTGGATCATATACATATTATGACCATCAGTGGAATACTTATCATGTTGTTGATTAAGATCGAAAGGCTAATACTGTGAAGTATTGGTTTTCTAGGGTTTGAGGGAAACGACGTTACCTCGATCGAGGGCGTCGGGTGCGTGTTATAGAGTTGGAAACAGCCTCCAACGTGGCTTGTACAAAGGGGTACGTATAGGGGTGGTGTACTACACCATACCCTATACGTACAGATACAAATACTTTAACAGCCCCCCTTAATCCAAACTCATACAAAGATTTAGATTATACTTAAACTTGTCTAACTCTCTAACAGAAAGAGCTTTAGTAAAACCATCAGCCACCTGATCTTTACTTGAAATAAACTTGATCTCTAAATTTTTGCTTGCTACTCTTTCGCGAACAAAATGGTAGTCAATCTCAATATGCTTTGTACGTGCATGAAAGACAGGATTTGCAGACAGATAGGTGGCACCTAAATTATCACACCATAGACATGGCCTTTCCTTTAACTGAACACCAAGTTCATGTAGAAGTGCTTCAACCCATATCAATTCAGCAGTGGCATTAGCAACAGCTTTATATTCAGCTTCAGTACTTGAACGAGATACTGTGCCTTGTTTACGAGAACTCCAAGAAACTAGATTTGGTCCAAGGAAGATTGCAAAACCTCCAGTGGATCTTCTATCATCAATACATCCCGCCCAATCTGCATCTGAAAAAGCACTCAATAGTATGTGAGAAGAACGTATGAAATTTAGGCCAATTGCTATTGTACCCTTGACATATCTCAATATCCTCTTTGCAGCTGTCCAGTGTGTTGTTGTTGGCGCATGAAGATACTGACAAACCTTATTAACCGAAAAAGACAAGTCTGGACGTGTAAGAGTTAAATATTGAAGAGCACCAACAATGCTCATAAACTGTGTACTATCCTCAGGGCCAAGAGGAGTGCCATCATGAAGAGACAACTTGTCAGTGGAAGACAACGGTGTAGGAGCAGACTTGCAATTTCTCATCCCAACTCGGGCTAGTAGGTCCATGGCATATTTTTCTTGTGTGAAAATTAATCCTTCTTTAACTTTCTTAACTTCTATTCCCAAAAAGAAATGCAAATCACCAAGGTCTTTGATAGCAAAATGTTTGTTGAGTTCTTGAAGCAAAATGGATGTGGCATCACTTGAAGAACTTGCAACTATAATGTCATCAACATATATCAAAACAAATATAGTAATACCTGACTTTTGATAAAGGAATAGAGAAGTGTCAGCCTCTGATGGTTTGAAGCCAAGACCATGTAGTTTCGATCTGAGCCTAGAATACCAGGCCCTTGGAGCTTGCTTTAATCCATACAAAGCTTTATCAAGTCTACAAATATAATGAGGGGCATTAGGATCTTCAAAACCTGGGGGTTGCTTCATATAAACCTCCTCTTCCAGAACACCATGTAAGAACGCGTTCTTGACATCTAGCTGCCTTAAATTCCATCCTCGAGAAATAGAAATTGCTAAAACAATTCGGATTGTTGCAGCCTTAACAACAGGACTAAAAGTATCCTCATAGTCTATGCCATACCTTTGTTTAAATCCTTTTGCTACTAGTCGTGCCTTATACCTGTCAATGGTACCATCTGCATTTTTCTTAATACGATAAACCCACTTGCAATCAATTATATTCTTGTGTGCACTTGGTCGAACAAGATGCCAAGTCTTGTTCTGGAGCAATGCTTCATGCTCCTCCTTCATAGCATTTTTCCACTTTGGATCATCCAGTGCCTCAGACAGCGAATTTGGTTCTCCTGTAGATGTTAATAGACCATATCTAACAGAATTTGCCTCTTTATAAATTTTAGCTTGACGACCATATGTGATTGTACCATCTTTGTATTCTTTCGGTTGTTTAATACCTTTTTGTAAGCGTGTGCGAGGCGCAGGTGTAGTAGCAGCAGAAGATTCCACAGTAGTAGCAGCAGAAGATTCCACAGCATCCTCATCAGCAGAAGAAGGTGCAGAATCAGCTACACCGCGGCTGGGTGTGCTGGGCGCAGAAGATCCAGCAGACGCATCGCTTTCTCCCCCGCTGTCGGCATCTGCATGTGGAGTAGGCGCCTCGGACGAATGAGAGACGTTGGCGCTGTCGAGCACGCTGTCGGCAGCAGCAGGTGAAGACAGGGACCGCTCGGGGGTCCCCGCGTGAGCACGCGCTGCAGGCGAGTGAGGAGGCGACACGGAGGCCTCGGTGCTGCTCTCTGACGCGGCAGATGGAGCAGACCCGGGATCCATACGAGAATCAGCACCGGGATCGGTGTGTTCTGAACCCGAGGCTGAGTCTGAATCAGTATCGGGATCGGCATCGTTTCTGTCTTCTTCTGAACTTGTATGAACATCATTTTCTGCACTGTTTTGAGACGTCTCTTCATCAATTTGAACGAAAAAAATTTCTGCTGAATCCTCAGTGTCCTGTCCATGGTTAGTAACAGGTACAACAGGTAAAAGCATATAGTCATTTATGTGTGCATCCCCATGGGTAGATGATGTAGGAAGGAGAAGTATATCTTGACTAAGACGTTTGCCGGCATTGGGATTCAGCGATGCAAAGGGAAAAATATTTTCATCGAACACAACATCTCTAGATATGTATACACGGCCAGTAGAAACAGCAAGACACTTGACTCCCTTATGACGAGGGCTATACCCCAGAAAAACACAACGTTTAGAGCGAAAAGCGAGTTTACGCTTGTTATATGGGCGAAGATTGGGCCAGCAAGCACAACCAAAAACACGTAAGGAATCATAATTGGGTGTGGTATGTAAGAGGCGTTCAACAGGAGTTTCTGAATTTATGACTTTGCTAGGGAGTAAGTTGATAAGAAATGTTGCCGTAAGAAAAGCCTCATCCCAAAACTTAAGAGGCATAGAAGCATTAGCTAGAAGAGCAAGACCAACTTCAACAATGTGGCGATGTTTGCGCTCAGCGGAGCCATTTTGCTGATGCGCATGGGGACAGGAGACATGATGGGTGATGCCAATTTTTTGAAAGAAACCATTGAGCTTTTCATACTCTCCACCCCAATCAGTTTGCATAGTAACAATTTTCTTATCAAATTTACGCTCAACAAGTTGTTGAAAATTGAGAAAGACTTGATAAACATCAGAACGCTTCTTAAGAGGATAAATCCAAGTAAATTTACTAAAATCATCGATGAAGCTTACATAATAAGTGTGCTTGCCAACAGAGGCTGGACCAGGGCCCCATACATCAGAAAACACTTGTTCCAAAGGAACAGTGGAAACACTAGTAGACACAGGATATGGCAATTGATGACTTTTTGCTAGTTGGCAAGAATCACAAATGTAGGGATTTATTTCTGGAGTATGCGATAACTTATGCTTCCTAAGAACTTGTTGCACCACAAATGAAGAGGGATGCCCTAAACGACGATGCCATGTAGATGAAGAAGGCTTTATTGTGATAAACGCATGCTTGGATGACGACCCTGTAGAGGTGGGAACTAAGGGGTAGAGCCCACCATGACACGGACCCTTATATATTGTTCTTCTCGTGGCCTGATCCTTGATCAAAAAGAAGAACGGGTGAAATTCAAGAAACACATTATTGTCAAGTGTAAGTTTATGAATGGACAAAAGATTTTTTGAGGCATCAGGAACATGAAGGATATTATTTAGATGCAAGGAAGTATGTGGGGTGTGCAACATATAATGACCAATATGACTTATGACCATACCTTTTCCATCGGCCGCATGGACGCGTTCACGTCCTTGATACTTTTCATGAGTAGAGAGCTTGCTCAGCTGTCCGGTGATGTGATCAGTTGCTCCTGTGTCAGAGTACCAGTTTGTATCAACCCATAGGATGCCATATATGCAGCCTTGTCATCATGATCACCATCACTGTCAGAACCATCATTGTTGTAGCGCCACCAACAGTCAGCTGCGGGGTGGCCATGGATTTTACATATTTGACATGTCACATCAACATAGGGAGTGGGAGCCTTGTCAACACGGCGACCACGGCGCCTATCACTATCACGGCGCCTTTCATAATCACGGCGGCCACCATTGTCTCGGCGACTGCCTCCATCACGCCTGTCATCATCACGACGGCGCCAAGTGTCACGACGGTCCTGTCCTCCTCCATCACGGCGGTGATCACCACAAGAATCGCCACGCATGCCACGGTCACCACGGTCTTAAGGGCGACCACGATCACCGTTGCGGGGCGGACCTCCACGCCCACGCTGAGCAGCATTCGCCGAGGACTGGAACCCATCGGCAGCATCATCTGGCACACTATTGCGCATATCATAAGAACAAAGCTGAGCATAAAAATCATCAAGTGTAGTACCGGGATTTCCATTGATGGTGGTGATCAGGGAGTTGTAGGTGCCATCAAGGCCATGAAGGAGATATCCAATCAGCTCATCATCTTCAAGAGTCTTTCCCATCGCAGCAAGCTTAGAGGCAAGGGTCTTCATCTTGGTGAAGTACTGATCAGCTGTGTGTCCGGTTTTCTTGGTGTCATTGAGCTGAGATCGGATGTGCTGCACCTTGGATCTTGATGCAGAGGAGAACATGCTGTTGATGGATGCCCAGGCTTCGGCAGTGGACTCCATGCCAAGAACATGAGACAAGATGTCGGGCGAGAGTGAGTTCAGCAGAAAACGAAGGACCTGCTGATCACGTGCGATCCAGGCCACATAGGCCGGGTTCTCCACTTGGATCTTTTTCTTGTCGGAGTCTTCAACCTCGATTGTTTTCTGCGGTGCACGGTCGGTGCCGTCGAGCAGCCCCATGACGTTGGCACCACGGAAGGCAGGGAGCATCAGAGCCTTCCAAAGGAGGAAATTCTCCCGAGTGAGCTGTTGCGTGGGAGGCGACCCCAAGGCAGTGGCCAGGGAAGGACTCGACGAGGAGCTCATGGTGGCAGATGTGGCTCGTAGGGTTTGTAGGCGGCGGCGGCAGCAAGTAGGCTACGGCGGCGGCGAGGTATATGTGTCTGGTTGTAGGGTTGTAGGCGGCGGCGGCAGCAAGAAGGCTACGGCGGCGGCGGGGTTTGTATATCTCGATGTTTAGGGTTTTGAGGTGGCTGGAGCGGCAAGGAGACGGCAACAGCGGCGGTTTTGGGTGTCGTGGTTTTGGCTTGGATGGCGGCGGCGGCAGAGATCCTGCGGCAGCGGCAAGGTTGTGGTTTTGTGGCGGCGGCGGCGGCTGAACTAGCAGCGGCGGCGGCGGCAGCTAGAGCTCGGAAGGGAGGAGCTCTGATACCATATTGGTTTTTAGGGTTTGAGGGAAACGACGTTACCTCGATCGAGGGCGTCGGGTGCGTGTTATAGAGTTGGAAACAGCCTCCAACGTGGCTTGTACAAAGGGGTACGTATAGGGGTGGTGTATTACACCATACCCTATACGTACAGATACAAATACTTTAACATAGGGGTGGTGTATAGGGGTGATTTGTGCAGTTCAAGATCTCTTCATTGAGGTACAAGCATTCTGAATTGCGTTTCGCGAATAAGAGAAGCAGCTGGTCTGTTTGGGCTTCTCAAATCTTTAGACTGAAGAAGGTTGTGTGATTTATCCGAGACTCGGAGTTACACTCTGTAAATAAAGTTTCCATTCTTTACATTCATAGTTCTATAGCTTCGTGTTGATCTGCTAACTCCAGTGAGGGTTGTACTTCGTGGATAATAGCTCTCCTTGATATATTAGTTGTCGTTAAGCTGTTACATCGACTAAAAAAGGGAATAACATTCTCACAACTATTCCCCAGGTTCAGATCATTCCGCCAAATCTTTTTCATGTGAAACTTGAACAGTATCTGGTGGTACATTTTTTATTGTTGTTGCTACGTTGCTTTTCTGTATTGTCATGAGTGTGCTACTTCCTTACTGCTGCCATCCTGCACCATTGAGCAAATAACAAATTGATTATACAAATTGATTGTTCTTGCTGTAAGAATGAAAAATCTTTCCTTTGGCCAAAATGGTAAAATCATGTAGCGTCCATGTTATTCATGGTAGCGCAGTCTGCTGGCCACGTTTTAGAATAATGAAACGCACTCCACTTGATTCCAAACATCATTTAACTAGACCACTGAACCAACAGAAAAAAGTGAACTGTAACACCATGCTGGTAAAAATCCAGTCGGTAGAGACAACTGACAACCGCTGATCTAAAAGACATGCAATGTACAAAGTCCACAATGAAAGGAATGCATTCAAAATCAGACTGGAAGTTTATCCGCCTTATTCTCAGCAATAGTTCTCCATCAAAGAATATATCGTTCTTATGCCACTCTCCAATTATAGAGTTTAACTTCAAAAAAAATTTATACAGTTGTCGTACGGCTGGTACATCAGACTCCTGCCTGCCACTTCCATGTAGAATAGCTTCAGTTGTGAGTGCTATTGTCTGTCTACCGATGTTCATGCGTTGCTTGTGCTATAGTGCAAGTTGGGCGTTATGGAAGCACATTATTGTGCTCGAGTGAGATGACGCTTGAAGCTATGCATTTGTGCAGCTGATTTCGCGCTGAACATCATCAAGCCATAGTTGTCGAGCAAAGCATAACGTTTGCCGAAAGCAACGGAGCACACCACACGGCAGCATGGAGCCCGTTTGAAACCAGCGTCGTCACGGCGAATTGCAACGCAACTTTAGCCGTCGTCACAAGTTATCAAATATTCAGATGTGTTCAGGGAGGCAAAGCCACACAACCTCGCCCTCATCTCACTCCACGGGGATGCTATGTACTAGTAGTAGTACTTGCTCGTCTTCACGTCAGCAGCTCATGTAGACGAAAAACAGAAAAAGAAAGAAAAAGGAAAACTCAGCAGCAGAAGTTGCCGATCGAGGGACCTCTACGAGTCAGTTAACTAATCTCTCTCTACAAGTGTTGTGATGGTGCGCGCAGCCAAAACGAGGAGGTAGCTTCCATCGTCTTCGGCTCGATCATTGCTCATCATCTTTGTTTACTCGTCAGTCGTCTCTCACTTTCACCTCCACTCGTGCGTGTCGCATGGGAAGCAGCCTTCTTGCGCGATATCGGTGATCTGCACCCCCGTATCGTAGACCTCGCCGGCGCGCCACTGCCGAGGCAGCACCTCCTTGTCGGCCCACACCCACTTCCCGTCGTACCCGCCGGTCACCACCACCCTGAACTGCAGCGGCCCCGGCGGCGCCATGCTCGTGCTCCACGCCGGGCCGTGGTCTCGGGTCATGAACTTCCAGTTCGACGACCCAACCTGCAGGATCACGAAATGGAACCCAAGCACGATTAGATTCAGAAGCAAACACTGGTACAGTTCAGAGAACAGCTGCACAGTAGTTGATTTTGGGATGGCGGATTGCTTTGCTTTGCGATTTACCTGTGCGACGTCGACTGCGACGATGTCAGTCTGGCCGCCCTGGTAGAGGAACCTGACGGCGAGCTCGTTGGGCGCGCGGCTCCTCTCCTCCACCCTCACCGCGAGGTTCTTCCCCTTGTACTCGCACGGCACCCTGCACATGCGCAGCGCCGACAATTTTGAGCCAACTAGTTGCAGTTTCCAAGTCCAAATCCTAGGACTAGTATACGCTACTAGCTCCAAAGACATCGTGGACTGTATTTATGGTGGCACGTTCAGTGTAGACTATTTGCATATTTTTCTCTTAATTATTACAGTGGTAACATGTCAAGAATCACATGGGGTGGCGCGGTTGGTGAAAAAAGAAGGGGGAATTTACTTTACCTCTTGTACTCGACGTCGACGGCGTGGAGCTTGGAGAGCCGCGCGGCCATGCCGGGGCGTGCCATGGCGGCGAACGCCGGGCTGCTGAGCACGAGGTCCGTGCGGTTCGTCCTCGTCCTGGCGCGGTCCGTGACGACGACCCTGGCGCCGGCCGCGCTGCAGAGTTTCTTGTCCTTGCACCTCACCTGCGGCACCCAAACGTTAGTCAAGGAATCGGTCGAAGAACTTCATCATCCATCCATCCATCCAGGCCGATGAATGATCATCATGAAGCAGCGAAGACGAGCCAAAGCTCGGTTTTTTTTTAGCTTGCTCTGTTCCTGCTTTGTTGGTTTGTACCTGGAAGCACGCGCCGCATCCGACGCCGGCCGGTAGAGCGCCGGGGCCGCCGCGGCGAGCAGGCCGCCGTTGAGGGACGCGGCCGCCGTGCCATACCCGCAGGAACCGGCTGCAATCAACAGGCAAAACCTAGTCAGAATCAGTTGCTCTGCAACCCACACACAAACAGGTTTAGACTAGAAACAGAGCAGGTGGATGAACTGGTGCGCGCGTGCATGCGTACCGGCGAGGGTGAGGGAGGAGGTGTAGTAGGCGGCTTTGGAGTGGCGCACGCAGCGGTCGCAGGCGGATGCGAGCGACGGGAGGGAGCAGAGGAAGAGTACGAGCGGCAGCAGAAGAATGGATGAGAAGGAGGAGCGTGGGGGGACAGAGACGGCCATCTTTTCTTTTTCTCTTTGAGGCGGTGGTGGTAGGTCGCGTTGCTTTGCTTTGCTTGAAGGTGAGAGAAGCTCAGCTCGGAGGTGGAAGACGATCCTTGCGGCTGACGACTCTTTATATAGAGTACACCATCTCCGGCGCCGCGACCCATATGGACCCGCAGCACCACAACACACGCAAAAACAGAGTGTGGGTTCACACGTACATACAGTTGCACGCGCGCCTCAATTCAAGCACACTCTACTACGCTACCTACCTTTTGCCGGCTAGATGTAACGGTAAGTTGGTAACTACCTGCGTGTATACAGAATGATTGGGATATTGCTACAGAACAGGTAGCTCGAGACAGAGCGCATACACTGATACACAGCCTGATACGGACGGACGGCGACGGGGGAATACGCGCGAGCCGGCCGTACATGTTGACGGCGGCGGCGACAGGGGCGAATAGGAGGAGGTGTGCACCGTGACATGGGCTCGGCAACAAGGCCGATGCGATGCCACCACGGCGGCGGGGGCTACCAGCTGGCCGGCCGAGGAAACGGCGTACAGGGATGCCGACGAAAATGGAAGGAGAAACACGAGATGACATTGCCGCCCGTGCGCGGAAGGAAGCCGAGCAGAGGACCACTGCCTGGCCGCTTGCAAGCAGAGAGTATCAAAGGTGATCCCGATCCTGCCTGGCCGTGTCTCTCTGTCTTCTCGCGTAGGGTATGGGTCTAGTGGCTCTTGGAGCTAAATCGGCTGCGGGTCGTCGTCGACGTTATTACACGCACTCGGTCTCGTGCATGCATGCTAGTGCTACCACCAAATAATTTCGTGTGGTTACGGTTCGAGGAATCAATCAGAAGGTTGATTTTGCGAGAACGACGTCTGTTTCCCCACACCGTATATACGTGGCGACGCTGAACCTGGGTGTCGTAGTGTATGGTTTGCCCACGCGATGCGCCTACAATCCGTGATACTGATAGCCTACTACAGTAGCTTGAGATACCACACGTTGATGTTCTGTAAACTTTTCAATTTGAAAAAAAAATTAAGAAGTCCAATTTAGAGGTTTAATAAGATCATCATGAAAGAAACAAAAACATAGTTGTTCTCAATGTTGTCTCCGACAAACATGTTAAATTTAAATTTAAAATACTTTGTATTTTGAGTTACACAAAAATTACAAATGATGTACAGATCTGAATATAGTGACCAACGCATATTTTCAAATGTACATGTTTGAATATAGTGAACAATGCACATTTATTAAGTTTCAAATGTCCATAAAAAAAATTCACGTTGTGATTTTGCATGCTTATAAGATACATCATTGTCTACGTTCATATTTGTTTCCAATTTTTTGAAACTTATAAATATATTTTTAAATTTTTTTAAACATCAGGACCAGCTGAGCTTGGGAGCCAAAGTGGCTTTCCGATGGTAGCGCTGCTTGTTAGCTAATTAAGAAACTCTGGATTTGACTCGTCGATTTGGATAGGACTGACGGAAACAGATGCTTTGCGAATCGAAATGATCAAATTATTTGCCTTCTGTACGGCTCTCACTGAATATTTTCTGTTTGTACTAGCTAGTACGTGGTTACGGCAGAACAGTTCTTAAGGCGCGTCAATTTTATAAAACCGACCCGAACCATCGAAGCAAAATAAAATATTAAGAAATTTGAAAAGAATCAAAACAAATGGATTTAATTAGTAGTGTCGCTAGTGGTTTACAATGGGCAATGCATTTAATTAGTACCACTAGTACTGGTTCTGCGGCCGGTGAGCTTCCCTTGTTGCTGAGCGTTGGATTTATTCCGTTTCGATCTGGTCCTGCAGGCCTCCTGGTGCCTTTCTGCATCAATTAATTGCTCCTGATTAATCATGCGATTTGTTCATAAAATTAGGACATCACAACGTCGACAGGCCAGGATTGAGTTACACAAAAATTACAAATGATGTACATATCTGAATATAGTGACCAACACACATTTTTTTTAGCGGGTATGCCAATGGCATACCATATTTATATAGAAGGGGAACCAACGCACATTTTCAAATGTACATGTCTGAATATAGTGAACAATGCACATTTATAAGTTTCAAATGTCCATAATAAAAATAATTTCACGTTGTGATTTTGCATGCTTATAAGATACATCATTGTCTACGTTCATATTTGTTTCCAATTTTTTGAAACTTATAAATATATTTTTAATTTTTTTTAAACATCAGGATCAGCTGAGCTTGGGAGCCAAAGTGGCTTCCCGATGGTAGCGCTGCTTGTTAGCTAATTAAGAAACTCTGGCTTTGACTCGTTGATTTGGATAGGACTGACGGAAACAGATGCTTTGCGAATCGAAATGATCAAATTATTTGCCTTCTGTACGGCTCTCACTGAATATTTTCTGTTTGTACTAGCTAGTACGTGGTTACGGCAGAACAGTTCTTAAGGCGCGTCAATTTTATAAAACCGACCCGAACCATCGAAGCAAAATAAATTATTAAGAAATTTGAAAAGAATCAAAACAAATGGATTTAATTAGTAGTGTCGCTAGTGGTTTACAATGGGCAATGCATTTAATTAGTACCACTAGTACTGGTTCTGCGGCCGGTGAGCTTCCCTTGTTGCTGAGCGTTGGATTTATTCCGTTTCGATCTGGTCCTGCAGGCCTCCTGTCGCCTTTCTGCATCAATTAATTGCTCCTGATTAATCATGCGATTTGTTCATAAAATTAGGACATCACAACGTCGACAGGCCAGGATTGAGTGGATTAGATGAGGACGCCGGCGTGCCGTAGGCCGCTTGAGTCCGTGCACTATGTGTGCTGGGTTGGTGAAATGTATCGTGTTCAATAACTTTAGTGGAATGAATTCAGACGCCAGCTGTCGCCAGTTGATTAACTATGGAAAAAGTTCATTTTAAACCTTGAACTCGTAGAGGTTGGACGGATCAAACCCCAAAGTTGAAATCCCGGTCGTCTGCACCCTGAACTTGCAAATCCTGGTCTAAATTAAACCTGGACATATTTGGTGCACCGGGAATACGATAATCCCAGCCGGGATTGCAGTCTGCTCTCATTGACAAATTGGGCCCACTTGTCATATCCATCTCCTTCCCCAATCTCTCTCAAAATCGCTATCGAATCGGATCTCAATCTCCATTTTACTTCGGTGTTCAACAATCAAATTAAAATATTAGACATACGCATGCGTACGCAATGCTAATTACCTAGTAGTTCCGTGGAATCCTTGTTACGTGGTCCACTTGCACCTACCGCGGCGGCGGCGCTAGATACTACGTGGTTTCTTGCCGGTGGAGGGATTCGCATCCCTGCATGTTGCGGTCAGGGCAGCCACTGTCCATGGCGAGCCCGCCCCTGACACTGGTACAAAACTGGCCTATGGTCCCGGTTCGGTTGGGCCATCCGTCCCGGTTCCCGAACCGGGACCAGCCAATCGGGACGAATGCTGGTCCCGGTTCAGACACGAACCGGGACAGTTCTGGCTGGGCGTGGGGGGAGACTCATTGGTCCCGGTTCGTGTTACGAACCGGGGCCAATGATGTTTTTTTTTTGGATTTAGGGTTTAGGGTCTCCCTCTCGCCGGTGCCCCCTCTCCCTCTCGCCGGTGCCCTCTCCCTCTCGTCGGTGCCTCCGTCGTCTCCCCCTTCTTCGCATCGCCGACGTGCTCTCCATCGTTTCCGTACGCATATTATACGCTCTACTATATACACAGTACACGTTGATGCATATATAATTAATATTCGATCTCTTGCGAGAATACAACTATTTAATTACATGGAGATAGATCACATATGTAGTTCATCGTCCGCAGCATAATGTTCTCCCCTTTCATCGATGACCTCCCTAAGCAGAAATCCCGCCAATTCCTCTTGAATTGCTCGTATGCGCCGTTCTGGGTCGAGCTTCTCCCGCATTTTGCTCAAAGAAGTTGTTCTCCGCTCAGAGGTCAACTCGCGAATGAACTCGCAAACGTAGAATCCACATAAATTACTCCCCGGTGGCTGCTGCGGACTTTTCACCGATATATAAGTTAGCTCATCTTTGAATGGACCTTCTACATTCTGTTTGAATAGTGTCCAACACCTGCTTTGGCAAAAAAATGAACAAAGGAGTTATTAATTACTTGATATCAGGAAACGAACGAAAGAGGCCGATATAATGCGATAATGATTGAAATTACTTATTGAGCATTTCTTTCATTCGGTCCACGTCGCTTGGTCCCAACTTAATGAGTCGTGGACTTCAACTATGGACTTGTCAGGTTGAATGCTTAGCAGAATCCAGTGGAACCTGCGGACGTTTACATAAAGCAGACATGCATAGCTCATCAATTACACTTAACATCGAGAAAGCCAAATAAAAATATGTACAAGACAGAAACACTCACTTGAAGTTGTAAGGAAATAGTATTTCCGTACAGAAGTTTTGCTTGATTAAAAAGGTGGTCAGGTCATGCTCCACGTCTTTGGGGTGATTGCGTAACGTATGTGATTAACGATATATGGGTCAACGAACCCAACCTCATAATGTCTAGATGCTTTGCATTCCATCATCTTCATTCTACATAATAGCGTACAAAAGGATATATATATAGTCAGGATAATATAATACAGGCAATGAACGAGCTGAGCTAGAGACTTAATTACGAAAATAAATCACTTACAGACAATAGCAACTGAGGATAGATTTGTCGAGGGCGCGCTGATTGAATAACTGAAACAGTTCAGTCATTTGAACCTGTATACGTAAGGTTTGAAGAAATGCTCCACTCGAACGTCCACCGCAATCCACTCCTTCGCGTCCTTCTTTGATGTGTGCACCATGTACCAGTGTGCAGATTTCGCATATGTGTTGATAGACGCGTGAGCTCCTCATTACTGACCATAGACTCCCCTGTGACATATTTCCGTGCTATCTCTAACATTGGCTGATCTTCATAGCCTAAAAGTTGACCAAGGTCATACCCATGGCGGTAGCATTTTCCATGGCCTGCGATACAGTGATACCCTGTTCTCTAGCAGCAGCTATGGCTCTGGGGTCCAATAATTGCAGGTCCTTATCCATATCGGCTCTGAAGTCCTTGTCGATATCGGAACACACTATGAGCGGGGGGACCGATTGATTTTTCTGCTGTCCGAGCTGGGCAATTTGTTTCCCGCTTTTTGCACTTCTTTCCTTGTCTGCTCAGACTGGGCACGTGCTAGCTTACTAAGTTCACGACCATAGTCAGATTGCAGATTCATCGATATTTGGGATGGCTGCGCAAGGAAGGACTTTCTCCACTTTTTGGATTTTTCATCGTATACCGGCTTCTGCTCGGGCTTTTTTGGTGCAAAAAAAGCCTTATTGTAGGCAGCCACCTCCGCGGCGTTTTCCGCTACAGTCCTGTCATAAGGTCTAATGGGAAGATTCTTATGAGGTACTGTTGGGAGGGGCGACCTTTTACGTTTCGGTGATCGCTTACCCCTCATAGTACGAGCGGTGGGCGGAAACGGCTGACGCGGCGGCGGAGACGGCTGCGCTGGAGACTGGTGAGGCGGTGAAGAGGACTGTTGCGCTGGAGAATGCTGAGGCGGTGAAGAGGACTGTTGCGCTGGAGACTGGTGAGGAGTCGATGGCCTTGGCTGCCAGTTCGGAAGCACGATGAATTCCTTTGGCCATAGAATGGTCGCTTTCTTGGCTTCTCCAAGTTCAAGCACCTCCCCATCTTCACCTGCAGGGTGTTGCAGCTTCAGCTCCTCATAATCTTTCATCACTTCATCCACCGCGACAACAGCGTAGCCATTTGGAACCGGAGAGAAATGGTAAGTTGGATTAGGTCCAATTGGTACGACATAGCCGACCGCCACCTTCACGGTTAAGTTAAAAACTTTCACATGCATCTCACAAGGTGTGCTCTCCGTGATATCATCCACTGGGTAGCGACGAAGTGGAGCCACTCACATCATCAGTACCATCCTGGAGCTCCGTGGAAGCCACGCTGCTTTTCCGATTCGATGGGCCGCCGGTACCATCGCATGCAGCTTCTACCATGTGCCGCTGAGATTGGCCGCTAGTACCTTGCTGGCTAAGCGGCAATTTGATCCTTCTGCCGCTTTAATTCTTCTTCTATATTACAGCCGGTCTGCAGCAGCGCGTGCTTCCATTGCCTCCCTTTCCTTTCTCCTCTGATGGCTTCTATCAGGAAATTTCTTCCTGTGCTCGGGAATCGCAATTGTCTTGGGCTTGGAGCCTGGTACGCCTCGTAACCGTCCGTCGTGTTCCTTATTCCCAAGGGCGCGTGTGAGCTCGTCATCCTCTCTATCGGGAATGAACCGTCCCTCTGCAACATCCTTTACTGCATTTCTAATCTTCGATGGGTAGTAGGGGATTATCTTTGTGTCTTCTGTTATATATGCACTTCCCTTCTGCGTCCAACGTGCCCCCATGCCCGTAAAACCAATTTCTTGCCCGTTCGATCCACTTGAGTGGCTCTGGAGTGATCCCATTAGCCAGCAGGTCCGCCTCAAGTTTCTCCCACTTAGGCATGCTAAAAGCGTAGCCACCAGCCCCATAGTATGGTGGTAGATCTTTAGCAGCATTTGCCTTATTTTTTGCAGACTTTTCCTGAGCTTCCTCGATTTCTTGTACGCCACAAATTCTTCCCAGTAGTCCTTATCTTCTCATACCCTTTATCGAAGTCCGGAGTCTTATTTTTCTGACAAACTCGTTGTTCAATCTTTTCTTCCAGTTCTTGAATAGCTCGGCCATCTTCTTAAGTCCAGTCCTTGACTTTTTGCTCCATGTTTTTCCGGGCAATCTTTTCTGCCTCATTTGGATCCTCCTCATCTGATCCACCTCTGGCGCCAGGGTGAAATTAAGCATGAGCTTTCTCCAAAGTCTTTCTTTGCCCTCCTCGCCGACATATCTTACTCCTCCCTCCTTTGGCTGATGCCATTCTCGAACGGTGATCGGGATGTAGTCCCTAACAAGAACTCCGCATTGCTTTACCATTTTATTTTTAACACCAGGGGGAGCAGTCGGTGTGCCGTCTTCAGCGACTTTTCGATCCTGTACCTTTCTTGGTCGCCCAACTTTTTGGTTGGGCCTCGTTTTGTCCTTACAGAAGATTTGCTCGATCCGGAGGGCTAAAAGAAGAAAGAGCGTTAATATATGTATATAGACAGCAGAGGCTTAATTAATACAATCTTCGGCTTCATTAATATATGTATATGCACCTCGCCGGAGTTTGCAACATTTAATGTTCCACCGGAGCCTTCGGCTTCTCCCTCGTCGGCTTCTCCCTCGCCGACTTCTCCCCACCCCAGCCGTCGGGTTCTACCTCACCGGAGCCGTCTCTTCGGTTGAGAGACTCATCTCCCTCACCGGAGTTGTTCAGAAACTGCGAGGTGACATCGCCAACATCTTCCGGCCCGGCGATTATATCCTCGAGGATGTTTTCCTGATTTCGTCTCGTTCCATAGTTTCTGCAAATTAAGAACAATGCACAAAACTTTAGTTGGGAAACCTTTTTCATACCTCGGAAAATTCACTAAAAATTAGGGAATGATCCTCATTACTTGTAGAACCCAAATAATTCGGACATTTTTGCCCTTTTGTTTTCAGTACAAAAACTAAGAAAATAAGAAAAGGCCATAAAAAATAATGCAAACACTTGGCAACCTTTTTCTGATCTAACAGACTTGACAAAATTAAATCCTTTGAGGGATAGCAAGTACTGAATATTTCTGATCTAACACAATTGGATTCAACTCATTTAGATTAACCATTTGACAGTTAAAAATGTCGTAGTACAGAAGGGTCTACAAACGTTAATTGAATGCCAAATTATTTATGTTGCTCAATTAATTCCACAAAAATTAGGGATGCTAATTTATCACAATACTAAGCTAACAAAATTGGATTCACATTATTTGAGCTAACAGAGCATTAGAAACAAACAATTTGGTGATTTAAACTCTCTGTAGTAATTTAAATATCATTCTTTTATTATTAATCTAAATAATATGGGACGTGTGTAGTTGGACAAACATTTTATTAGATTTCCAAAGAATTTTGATTCATAAATTTTGGACTTATAGATCTCGAGTTACTTAATTTCTAACATACACACAGATTTTGATCCAAAGAATAAACATTTGATTCATAAATGTTTATTAATCAAGTCACCGTATCGGCGGCGCCGCCGTGGCCGGAGACAGTGGCGGACGGCGTAGGGCTCACCTCGGGTTACAGGGGATGGTGTAGACGGCGGAAATGGGTGCGGCGGCCGGGGGAAGGTCGTGGGAGAAGCGGTGGTTGCCGAGGATGGCCCGACCGTCGACGGCGAGCAGCGCGGTGTGCACGGGCGGCGCGGTACTGTGCACGGGCTCCTCTCCTTCTTCTCAGCACGGGCGGCCGGAGTGCGGGCGGCGCGGCGCGGGCGTCGAGGGAGCGTCGAGGGCGAGGTCGGGCAGCCTGACGGCGTACGTTCGCTCCGTCGCGCGCTTGTAGTCCTTCGTCGATTTGGAGATGAAAATGAGGAAGAAGAAGGGGCAGGCACTTATACCAGGCCTCATTGGTCCCGGTTGCTGGCAAGAACCGGGACCCATGCCTCTTTGGTTCCGGTTCTTGCCAGCAACCGGGACCAATGAGTGGGTCAGTTAATGCCAGATCCAGTGGCGCGTCCATGGACTCATTGGTCCCGGTTGCTGGCAAGAACCGGGACCAAAGAGTCCTTTTTCAAAATTATTTCGAACTTTTCAGTTCTGAAATGTTGTTCCCGCCTTTTTTTTCTTATTTAGGTGTTTGCATATGAATTTCAAACGGTTTTGTATCTGAAAAGACTTTCAACATGAAAAGTGTTTGAATTTGAATAAATAATCTGAAACCATTTTCTGTTTTCTAAAATAATTATTCTAACTATTAACATTTTGCCATTTTCAATTAAAAATGCAATAAGTTTATTGCATATTTTGAATTGACAAAACTTTCAACATGAAAAGTGTTTGAATCTGAATAACTAATTCAAAACCATTTTCTATTTTTTCAAATTACTTATCTAAATATCGTTTTTTGTTTTTCGATTGTCAAAAATGACATTTTTTGTGAAGAAATATGGTGCAAAATGGCATCCATCCAATTATCACACAAGTAGACCATATTTTATGGATAATCCATCCAATTAAACGATCGTCGTCTTAGCTAGACCAGAAGTAGTTAATGACACCAATCTTGGGTACATAGACGAACCATAGGTTAGTCATACTCCTGCCTAGGCCTATAATACTCGTCCTCGTAGTCGTCGTAGTCGCCGCCGTCGTCGTCGCTGTCGTCGGGCGGCGCTCGCCTGGACTGGAAGCGAGGGTAGCGCAGGCAGGGGTTATTGCCGGCTATGATGTAGTTCATGACGCTCTAGAGAGTCCGGCCGCTCCACCACAGCCGACGGCCAGCCTCGTTGAAGTTCGAAGGAGGCGGGCCGTCCTCCTCGTACCTGGCGAGTGCCCTCTCACGTCGATTGATGAAGAAGGCGTCCCAAGTCGGGCGGTAGTCGGGATGCCAGCGGGGATCCATCCGCTGCGCCGGAGTGAGCTCGAGGTAGTAGTGGTTCGTGATGGCCGCCCGGCGCGCCAAACCTTGAGGGACAGGAGGGACCGGCACGCCTCCGGTGCTCAGCCTCCAGCCGGCGGGGACGTCGTAGCCGGGTGGGCAGGGGTAGTTCGAGGCGCAAAGCGCCTCCGCCTCCGAGTAGGTTAGAGTGGGTACGATGGAAGCCATGGGAGAGTGATGAGGTTGCAGATATGAGTTTAGATGTGCTATGCCAATGGAGGCCATGCATGACTACATATATAGTGAGAATCCCACCAATAAGGAAGAAGCACACGGATCGTGTGTTTCTTTCGAGCGCTTGTGAGCTGTTGGATCAGGGTGTGTGTTTTTTGAAGGCTTGTGAGCTATTGGATATCACTTTGTGAGCCACCACCGGGACTAAAGGGAATCCCACCAATAAGGAAGAAGCACACGGATCGTGTGTTTCTTTCAAGCGCTTGTGAGACGTTGGATCAGGGGTGTGTTTCTTTTGAGAGATTGTGAGCTGTTGGATCAGTAGTATCACGACCACTTCGTGAGCCACATCAAGGTTTAATATATTCCATAGAATGCATTACATAAAAGGTTTAATACATTATTACACATGATCCAACGTCTCACAAGCGCTTGAAAGAAACACACCCCTGATCCAACATCACCAACATTATTCTACATAAACGGACTTGCTGGCTCGAAAGCCGTAGGATTAGGGGGAACGGCGGGAGAAGCCAGCCCCGTGGGTGGCCACCCGGTTCTCGCGCGCACGTTTGTGGCGGAGGGCAAGATCCATGGAGGATGAGTCTTTCAGCGCCCATCCAGCTCGGAAGCCTCCTTCGCCTTGAGCTGGTAGGAAGTCTTGGCTCGCTGGACAGGGTAGTCGCAGACAGACTGGAAGGAGGCTTCCATGGCCTTCTGTATCTGCAACCCACAACCCTCTTCCCCGTCGTCGCTCCAGTCGAAGTCATCGTCCTCCTCCTCCTCCGCGGGAGGAGCGGTGGCGCCTGGTGGAGGTGCAGCGGCGCCAGGTGGAGGTGCGGCGGCACCTGGTGGAGCAGGAGGCCGGTAGCTGGGCATTCCTCTCCACGCCGGGCTCGTGGGTATACGGCGGGATAGGCTCCCGGGGTTGCGCCCAAGCGCGCTCTGCCGAGCACGCTCGACCTCGGCCAGAAGGCGCTGCGGCGGATGTGGCGGATCCATCTCGTAGAGACGATGCATTCGTGGCTAGGAATGGTGGATTATGGCTTACCCCGTCGGCGACAATATATAAAGACCTCCAGGGCAGCGCTGGGGGAGGACACATGCCCAGGGTAGCGCTGGGGGAGGACATGTGTCCTGACCGCAAAACCCGCCTTCAGTCCCGGTTGGTGTTACCAACCGGGAGTAAAGAAGCACACGGATCGTGTGTTGATAACCCCCAAGAGCAAGGGACCACTGTAGAACCTCTCAATGTGGAAGTAAGGGATCGATCCGCAGGAGCAAGAAGGAAAAGTTATCTATTCCCTACAACTAAAGTGTCACAAGTTTTAGTTGATTATGCACTAAACAAGTTTAGAGAACAAGATGGTTGGTTTGATGGATGTAAAAGTGTCCCAATCCTCTTCTTTGCAAGAGGACAAGACAAAGGTAGTAGCAAGTGAAAGCTCTCAAAGAGAGAAAGCCCAATCCTCTATGTAGCAAGAGGACAAGCTCAAGTGTGTGTTTCTTATAGGAACAATGGACATGGTTCATGGGTTCACTTAATCCTCTCTCTCTCATCTACGGTGATCATCATGTTATAGATAAAGTACACACAATTGTCATGTTTTAATGGTAGCTTTTTATGACGGCTATATGTCCTAAAACACATAGTTGAAAGAAATACTCATTTGTGTTGCTAGGTCACCCCTCGTAAGGCTAGCGTGGTTTCTCTCACTCCCACATCATACTCTTTCTTTTTACCCCCAGATAAAGGATGTTGGGCGGTACTGTGTCACTCAATACCTATGCCGTGTCACATCGGCCATCCCGTACCCACATACATACTTCAAAGTACTTCAAAGATGACAATCAAAAAGCTCCAACACAACGGTAAATGCATAACAAATCATCTCACACCACAATATTCACCACAAAGGTATTACATAGATGACCGTAATCATGTTGCAGCTCATACGGTACTAATTAGTGAAGCTCAAGAGAGAGGAGAGATACAAAAGTTACCACCACAAACCCTAGTCCAGGGGTGGACTACTCCCCCTTCATCATGGTGATGATGGTGAGAAGTTCTTGCTGTAGATGTTGATGATGAACACGCCGGAGGGGGGTGGAGCCCTCCGGAGGCGATTCCGGCGGCGTTTCCCCCCTCCGATCTTCTCCGGCGGCAGCCTTCTGTCTCTCTGTTTCGTGGTTCTGTGTTTCTCCGCCGCCTCCTTTCGCGAAACGCCAGGGGACCTTTTTTATAGGCGTTTTTAGGTCAAGACGGAGTCGGTGGAGAAAATCGACGGCCACGGAGCTCCGAGGGGAAACGAGCCCACGCGGCCATGTACTTTAGGCCGCGTGGGACCCTCCCATTTCCAGCCTGTTGGGCTTCTGGTCTTCAATTTAAGCCCATTGCGTTCGTCTCGAAAATTCTGAACCGTGCTCTTTGACCTTGCCCTTTTTGGAGTCCCGAAGCTCCCGGAAAGTCTGAAACACTAAAAAAGACGTTTTCTGGAAAAACAGGGTTAATTCCAAATAAATGGGAAAACTATGAAGTATTCCCAAAATCATTATAAAACATTGATATAACCCTTATATGATGCAAATATGATTGGAATATAAGCAATTAAAGTGCAAAGTTCATGTATGCATTTTACATGCATCAACATCCCCAAGCTTAATCCATGCTCGTCCTCGAGTATGAAGATGATAAAACTAACATGGACTTTGCAATTTAATACTTAACAATGAATATCAAAGATGATTACTATTGCTACATATAGTCAAATGATTCATTCTTCAAAGGAGTAGCAATATGCAAATAGTTTATGAAGTGATATCAAGTATTCAAGCAAGGATGTTCATTGATAGTTCACAAAGTGTAACATAACAGATAGTAGTATGGACACATGTATGCATAATGATAAGTAGACATCCTACATGGTCATAGAGTGATGATGAAAATCTGAATATGTTTGGTGGACACTTTGGAAAGATGTAAGTGAGTAGAGGTAAAGCATGCATAAGTTTCATCTAACCTCCAAACTCTCTACTTAAGTTAATGATTGCAATGTGTAATACTTGGTGTCAAGCTCTCATTCCCCTATCATAGCATCTTGAATGATTAAGTTTAAGTGAAGCAAATATGAGTAGTGTGCTTGACAAAGTAAAGGTTGGATGTCTCATGCCCCTTGAATACAAGTACCTACACCATGATTACTCAACTTAGGAAACAAAGCAAGTTCAAGTTATATCATTGTAAGTAATAATAGTATCATCAAGAGCGTCAACTGGGGTACCTCTTGTCCCAGGATATGGAACAAGCCCATATCAAAATGACAAGACAAACAAACAAATAAAAAACCTCAACACCCTTTTTATTTACCATTGGAATAGTTTTTATTGTAAGGTGTGTCATAGATAATTCACCATAGCATGTAAGTAAATTTCCACCATGAATAATGCATGGCTTAGATTAGCGGCCCAGGCGTCTCTCTAACCATTTATACAAACTCATTTAAACTACTTCATTTCCACCTCATTTCACATGATAGCATCCATAAACAAAAGTACATGATATCAACTAAATGAGATGAAGAGCATGTTGAAAGCTTTGCATGTGACAGCACATATGGGCTAACTCCCAACCTCAAACATTTATCAAGCCACTAGCATCATAATCTTAATCACAATGGGTCATGTTTTATTATGCAATGATAGTAAAATGTGCATCAAGTTCGTGAGAGCTATATAACCAACTTTTCCATGCAATCAATAACATAATCATTTTCATTCAGAGGTATAGATAACACAAATACATGATGAACATACTCGGAATAGCATAAAGCCAATAGGTAGATATGGTGGACTCACTGGAATAACTTTGGTTGAAGGTGTTGGAAACAAGTTTTTTTGTTGGAGTTTTTGGGCTAGCAAAAGGGAGAAAGTTGACCATCTAGATGCATGCATGAGTGTCCATAGAACTAACTAATCCATGTTAAACCAAGTAAAATAACAATCAGCACCAAAACATGAATAAGTGATAGCTCTACAAAAAGAATTTGCAAACTATTACTCATAAACAAGCTCATGAATCATGCAACTATATGTATCATTAAAAATCAAGTCAAACATCCCTTTTCCCAATCTTATAAAAGCATCCAACATATTTCAACCCATATTTCCAGTAGCTCTCTCATATATAATTGATAGTGTGGTGGTCTCTCAAGACTCAAACAAAAACAAAAACGACGCTCCAAGTTTATGCGATAAAGTGTTTCGATCGAAAAACAGAAGTTGGACGTGTGCAAACCGAGAGTGTGTAGGTCCAGCGGGGTTGTCTTCACATCCCCAAGCTTATGGTCTTCACCATCCTTGGATAGCTCTTGGTGCATCTCCTCCAATCCCTGTGAAAAAACTTCAAAACACCGTTTCTCCCATCTCTTTTCTGTGGGGTGCATTAATAGTGATAAACAAATAGGTTCCTTGCTGCATATAATCCTTGAACAAAAATTCATATGACATGTCCAGAAAGTGTATAATGTTGTATGCCTACTCATAAACTCAATTGGATAAAAAGATTCAACTTAAAAGCTCAAAGCATGCATCAAACAAAATGGGACAGAATCTGTCCAGAAAAACAGCAGCAGCAAAACGTATTTTTCTACCCTACCAAACTTTCTCGAAAAATTCCGAAAAATTCATGCATACAGAGGATGAAAAGTTGCAACTACAGTTCAAATATGAGCTCATTCGGAGTTACAGAATAAGAATTAAAAATCATACCGTGCACTGACTCGTGCAGGAATAAAATCTCCGAACGCTATAAGCAACTTTTCAAACCAAAAAGGGTAAAACTTGGCACTTTATTAAAACTCCAGAACCTAAACTAGACACAAAGTCTCTTGTTACAGCAAGAGGACACAAAGAAAATCACACAAAAAATAACCGGGTTGCCTCCCGCAAAGCGCTTTCTTTATAGCCATATAGCTAGGCTTGATAGTTTTAATGATGCTCCCATAGGAATAAGAGTTGAATATAAAAGAGCATCAAGAAGCAAATATCAAACACATTTAAGTCTAACCCACTTCCTATGCATTGGGATCTTGTAAGAAAATAAATCAATAAAGCACAAAGTGACTAGCATAGGAAGGCAAAGCAAGTGCAACTTCAAAATTTTCAAAAAAAAGAGAGGAGACTTAATATTATTGTGGATATGAAGTCATGTCTCCCTCTCTCATAAAAACTTTCAGTAGCATCATTGATAAAACCCACAATATAACCATCACATAGAGCATTCTTATCATGATCCACATGCATAAAAGTATCATTACTCTCCACATAAGCATAAACAGTTTCATTAGTAATAGTGGGAGTAAAAATATCACATCCATCAATGTAATCATCATAAATAGGAGGCATAGAATAATCAAAATGATTTTTATCCTCAATAGTAGATGGACTGAAAATATCATATTCATCATTGTAAACATCATATATAGGAGGCATATCATAATCAACATAAACTATATCCTCAATAGTGGGTAGACCGAAAATATCATATTCATCATATGTTGAAGGCATAGTATCATCAAATAATTTTTCCCCTCTTCATTCTCTAGTTGTTCATCCTTTTCATCACCTTCTTGGGGTAGAACGGGCATCCCCAAGCTTAAGCTTTTGTCATCTTCTTCCTGCAAAATATTAGTTCATTCCATGGCAGCAAGAGTTAACTTTTTATGTTTAATAGCATCTGCTCGAGAAAAGAAAGCATCAGCTTCTTGTAATATTTCAAGTTCCTCAAGTGTAAATGTTGCAAGTTCCTCAGGTGTATAATCAAATAGAAAACCCATAGTAAAAGTAATGAGGAACTTACAACCAAACAAGTTTAAAGGAACCTCCCCAAGCTTAGATGGTTGCAAGATATAAAACAAGTTAAAGAGATCTCCCCAAGCTTAGTCTAGTGCACACAAGAATAGAAACTTAAGCGCTGCGCTCCCCGGCAACGGCGCCAGAAAAGTACTTGATAACCCCCAAGAGCAAGGGACCACTGTAGCACCTCTCAATGTGGAAGTAAGGTATCGATCCGCAGGAGCAAGAAGGAAAAGTTATCTATTCCCTACAACTAAAGTGTCACAAGTTTTAGTTATTTATGCACTAAACAAGTTTAGAGAACAAGATGGTTGGTTTGATGGATGTAAAAGTGTCCCAATCCTCTTCTTTGCAAGAGGACAAGACAAATGTAGTAGCAATTGAAAGCTCTCAAAGAGAGAAAGCCCAATCCTCTATGTAGCAAGAGGACAAGCTCAAGTGTGTGTTTCTTATAGGAACAATGGACATGGTTCATGGGTTCACTTAATCCTCTCTCTGTCTCATCTACGGTGATCATTATGTTATAGATAAATTACACACAATTGTCATGTTTTAATGGTAGCTTTTTATGACGGCTATATGTCCTAAAACACATAGTTGAAAGAAATACTCATTTGTGTTGATAGGTCACCCTTCGTAAGGCTAGCATGGTTTCTCTCACTCCCACATCATACTCTTTCTTTTTACCCCCAGATAAAGGATGTTGGGCGGTAGTGTGTCACTCAATACCTATGCCGTGTCACATCAGCTATCCCGTACCCACATACATCATACTTCTTAAAGAACAATATTCTATCAAAGCATGACAAGTCATAAAAGCTCCAACACAACTGTAAATGCATAACAAATCATCTCACACCAAAATATTCACCACAAAGGTATTACATAGATGACCGTAATCATGTTTGGCAGCTCATACGGTACTAATTAGTGAAGCTCAAGAGAGAGGAGAGATACAAAAGTTACCACCACAAACCCTAGTCCATGGGGTGGACTACTCCCCCTTCATCATGGTGATGATGGTGGAGAAGTTCTTGCTGTAGATGTTGATGATGAACACGCCGGAGGGGGGTGGAGCCCTCCGGAGGCGATTCCAGCGGCGTTTCCCCCCTCCGATCTTCTCCGGCGGCAGCCTTCTGTCTCTCTGTTTCGTGGTTCTGTCTTTCTCTGCCGCCTCCTTTCGCGAAACTCCAGGGGACCTTTTTTATTGATGTTTTTAGGTCAAGACGGAGTCGGTGGAAGAAAAATCGACGGCAACGGAGCTCCGAGGGGAAACGAGATAGGCCCACGTGGCCATGTACTTTAGGCCGCGTGGGACCCTCCCATTTCCAGCCTGTTGGGCTTCTGGTCTTCAATTTAAGCCCATTGTGTTCGACTCAAAAATTCTGAATCGTGCTCTTTGACCTTGCCCTTTTTGGAGTCCCGAAGCTCCCGGAAAGTCTGAAACACTAAAAAAGATGTTTTCTGGAAAAACAGGGTTAATTCCAAATAAATGGGAAAACTATGAAGTATTCCCAAAATCATTATAAAACATTGGTATGACCCATATATGATGCAAATATGATTGGAATATAAGCAATTAAAGTGCAAAGTTCATGTATGCATTTTACATGCATCATGTGTTTCTTTCAAGCGCTTGTGAGACGTTGGATCAGGGGTGTGTTTCTTTTGAGGGATTGTGAGCTGTTGGATCAGCAGTATCATCACGACTACTTCGTGAGCCACATGACCTGGTTGGTGTTACCAACCGGACTAAAGAAGCACATGTACCCTATATATAGCCCCCCTCCTCAGACAGGTTACTCATTCACACAAAACATTCCAGCGTCACTCAGAGAGGCATCTTTGGGCAACCAGCGGCAAGACGTCTCTGATGACCTGCGACCGTTCCAAATGGTTGCAGATCATCAGAGATGTCTTGCCGGACGGTTGTAGATCATCAGAGATGTCTTGCCGCTGCATGGATCGAAGTGGCGCTCAAACACAAAACATTCCAGCGTCACTCGGAGAGGCATCTTTGGGCAACCAGTGGCAAGACATCTCTGATGACCTGCGACCATTCCAAACGGTTGCAGATCATCAGATATGTCTTGCCGGACGGTTGTAGATCATCAGAGACGTCTTACCGCTGCTTGGATCGAAGTGGCGCTCAAACTCACGAGCCACCGTCGGGCTGTATGCAGGGGGAACCGTGTTTGGACGGTCGAAGCTGAGGTTTGAGAGGTTCCCACGGGAGGTGTGGGAGCCGACAACCACCTACCACGCGTGTTTCACCGGTCGTCATGCAATTAATTAACAGAAAACAAAAAAGAAAACTCACATGTGATATAACCCATTTCTTCTAGGTGGAAACTCCCATTTCGTGTATTATGGTTTTCACCACATAAAGGTTTAATACATTACTACACATCACATAAAGGTTTAATACATTACATTGATTTACATAAATGCCATGAACCCTTCTTCGCGTATGTCCCTGGCCTATGATCGCTTCGGCCGTAACCATGGAGCATCTTCATTATTTAACGGGATGCTTGGGTCAGTTTTCACTGTGAAGGGCGGAATTTCATCAAACTTATCATAATCTGCTGACATGTCTGTCTTGTCCTCGACTCCCACGATGTTTCTTTTCCCTGAAAGAACTATGTGACGCTTTGGCTCATCGTCTGATGTATTCGTTTGCTTATTTTTTCTTTTTTCGGTCTGGAGGACATGTCCTTCACATAGAAAACCTGAGCCACATCATTGGCTAGGACGAATGGTTCGTTCCTGTAACAACCAAGATTCTTGAGATCCACTGTCGTCATTCCGTACAGCTGGTCTACCTTTATCCCTTCTCCCTTCATGTTGACCCAACTGCACCGAAACAAAGGGACCTTAAAAGTAGGTCCATAGTCAAGTTCCCATATCTCCTCTATGTAACCATAGTATGTTTCCTTTTGCCCATTCTCGTCTGTTGCATCAAAGCGGACACCACTGTTTTGGTTGGTGCTCTTTTTATCTTGGGCGATCGTGTAAAATGTATTCCCATTTATCTCGTACCCTTGGAAATTCAATACAGTCGAAGATGGTGACGCGGCCAACAAGTAGAGCTGATCTCCGACAGTGGTGTCATTCATGAGCTGTAATCGCAACCAACTGCCGAAAGTCTCCATGTGTTTTTCTTTAATCCAGGAGTCATCCTCCCCGGGTTCTTGGAGCGTACATAATTCTTGTGTTCCTCGATATACGGAGCCACGAAGGTGGAACTTTGTAGAACTGTGTAGTGTGCTTGAGTTAAAGAATGCCCGTCCCTACATATCAGTGCTTTCTTTCCTAGCGTGCCTTTTCCACTCAGTCTCCCCTCATGCCGCGATTCAGGAACACCAATCGGCTTAAGGTCAGGAATAAAGTCAACACAGAACTCAATGACCTCCTCTGTTCCATAGCCCTTTGAGATGCTTCCTTCTGGCCTAGCACGGTTATGAACATATTTCTTCAAGACTCCCATGAACCTCTCGAAGGGGAACATATTGTGTAGAAATACAGGACCGAGAATGGCAATCTCGTCGACTAGGTGAACCAGGAGATGCGTCATAATATTGAAGAATGATGGGGGGAACACCAACTCGAAGCTGACAAGACATTGGACCACAGCCTTCTGTAAACTTGGTAGAGTTACTGGATCGATGACCTTCTGAGATATTGCATTGAGGAATGCACATAGCTTCACAATGGGTACTCGAACATTTTCCGGTAGAAGCCCCCTCAATGCAACCGGAAGCAACTGCGTCATAATCACGTGGCAATCATGAGACTTCAGGTTCTGGAATTTTTTCTCTGCCATATTTATTATTCCCTTTATATTTGACGAGAAGCCAGCCGGGACCTTGATACTGCTCAGGCATTCAAAAAAGATTTCCTTCTCTGCTTTGGTAAGAGCGTAGCTGCTTAAGTATTGACGCCCTTTATCCGTCTGCTTGTTGTATGGGTCTTTCATACGTTGCTGGTCCTCCCGTGCTTCTGGTGTATCTTTTGTCTTCCCATACACGCCCAGGAAGCCTAGCAGGTTCACGCAAAGATTCTTCGTCACGTGCATCACGTCGATTGAAGACCGGACCTCTAGGACTTTCCAATAGGGTAGCTCCCAAAATATAGATTTCTTCTTCCATATGGGTACGTGGTTGTCAGCGTCATTCGGAACAGATAGACTGCCAGGACCCTTTCCAAAGATTACTTCTAAATCCTTGACCATGTCATATATAACATCACCATCAGGGAGGTTAGGCTTCTTCCGGCGATCTGCCTCACCGTTGAAATGCTTGCCTTTCTTTCTTACGGCATGACTGTTCGGAAGAAATCGACGATGCCCCAGGTACACATTCTTGTTTCCCAAATGTATACTTTCAGTCTTATCTAAACAGTGCGTGCATGCATTGTATCCCTTGTTTGACTGTCCTGAAATGTTACTAAGAGCAGGCCAATCATTGATGGTTACGAACAACAACGCTCGTAGGTCAAATTCCTGTTGTTTGTGCTCATCCCACACACGTACACCTGGTTCGGACCACAACTGCAAAAGTTCATCAACTAATGGCCTTAGGTACACATCAATGTCGTTGCCGGGTTGCTTCGGGCCTTGGATGAGCACTGGCATCATAATGAACTTCCGCTTCATGCACAACCAAGGAGGAAGGTTGTAGATACATAGAGTCACGGGCCAAGTGCTATGACTGGAGCTCTGCTCCCCAAAAGGATTAAAGCCATCTGTACTTAGACCAAATCTTAAGTTCCTTGCGTCATCTGAAAATGTCGGGAACTCTCTGTCGATTTTTCTCCACTGGGACCCATCGGCGGGGTGTCTCAACTTCCCGTCTTTCTTACGCTCTTCTTTGTGCCATCGCAACAACCTGGCATGCTCTTTGTTTCTGAACAGACGTTTCAACCGTGGTATTATAGGAGCATACCACATCACCTTAGCAGGAACCCTCTTCCGGGGGGGCTCGTCATCGCACTCAACATCACCAGGGTCATCTTGTCTGATCTTGTACCGCAGTGCATTGCATACCGGGCATTTATCCATATTCTCGTACTCCTCACCGCGGTACAGGATGCAGTCATTAATGCATGCATGTATCTTCTGCACATCTAATCCTAGAGGGCAGATAGCCTTCTTTGCTTCGTATGTAGTCTCGGGCAATTCGTTATCCTTTGGAAGCTTCGGCTTCATTATTTTCAGTAACTTCTCAAATCCCTTGTCAGAACAACCAGTCTCTGCCTTCCATTTCAGCAGTTCCAGTGTGGTACCGAGCTTTGTGCTGCCATCTTCGCAATTTGGGTACAGCAACTTTTTGTGATCCTCTAGCATGGCCTCCAACTTTAGCTTCTCCTTTTCTGTATCGCATTCTCGCTTTGCATCAGAAATGACCCCACCAAGACCATCAGCGGGCTCATCTGATGCCCGATGTTCACCTCCTTCTTCTTCAACGTCTTCCATTACAGTATCACCGCATTCCTCAGGGAACATAGGATAGTTGTCATCATCCTCCTCTTCTTCATTGTCTTCCATCCTAACCCCTCTTTCTCCGTGCTTGGTCCAACAATTATAGCTGGGCATGAAACCTCTCCGAATCACGTGGTCTTGAATGGTTCTCGGGTCAGAGTACTCCCTGACGTTCCGACACTTCTCACATGGACAAGGCATAAAATTATCCACTTTGTTTGCCTCAGCCACTTCGAGAAATTTATGCAGGCCTGCAATAAACTCGGAACTGCGTCGTTCGCCGTACATCCATCGCATCCGTGCATCCATCTGCATCATATAATTAAGTTTATCAAATACCATTACAATAACATCTTGAATAGTGAAATGACCACCGTACATCGACACGTGCAATATTTCTGTATCAATTACAGATGAAAAGGATAAAGTTGCTAACCTCGGCCGAGGATATCATCTTGTGTGAACTTAAGTGTGGCTCGGGCATTTCATCGAACACATCTTGTGCGTGGCAAAGGAAAAAAAAACTAGCACCCACTTCCCACCAATCCAACCAGAAAAAAAAGAGGAAGAGAGGGGGGGGTGGGTTATTTATAGGCAGGGGAGGGGTATTGGTCCCGGTTCGTGCCACGAACCGGGACCAAAGCTCCGCGGCACGCCACGTGTCCTGCACTGGAGCATTGGTCCCGGTTCGTGCCACGAACCGGGACCAATGTCCCCAACCGAACCGGGACCAATGCTCCACGCCCTGGCAGCTCGAACCGGGACCAATGCCAGGCATTGGTCCCGGTTTTTCTATGAACCGGGATTAATGACTGGTTCGGCTCTGGGAGAAAGGTGGTTTTTCTACTAGTGTGAAGACACAGAACGAACCAGGGGCGGCACCTCGACGAGCAGCGCGCCATGGAGGACACGGTCCGTGAAAGCAACCAGGAGCTTGCAGCGTGGCTCCGCGGCGAAACGCCGCTTGCAGTGCTCATGGTGCTCACGAACACCAGTCTACGCGCAGCTGGGACGCTGTCTCACCGCCGCATGCTCCATCCTCGCCTCAGGCAGCTCTACGCCACCGCGGCGCCGCGACGGCCGCCGGGAACGGCTCTGGCCCCGGGCTGCATGAAGGAGGTCAGGAGAGAGGAACGCTAGAGGCGGAGGTGCCGCCCACAGAAGAAACCAGTGGTGGTACAGAGGCGGGTCTTCGGTCGAGCAAGGAGGAGGTCGGGAGCGGATTGAACAGACAGCCCGGGAGGAAGAAGATAGGTATGACATGTGGGCCATCTTAGTCAGTGAGAGTACTAAATTATTTAGTTTGAGATTTTTTTTCCTTATAGTGAAAAATTGGTTCAGGGTTTAGAATAGACCGGGATTTGCAAGTTCAGGGTGCAAACGACTAGAATTTCGACTTCGGGGTTCGATCCGCCCGACCTCTATGAGTTCAACGTTTAAAATGGACAGGTTAATGTTCGTCCAAACAAGATCACCCTTCAACTTTCTCCTCCAATGGCCATCCGTATTATGCCGTTACAGTCCGTGCACAATGGCACTGACGGAAGAAGAAAAAAACGCAAACTTTTTGTGGGGTTGGTGCGTCGAGTTCAGGATTGATCAAACCGTCATCCTTACGCTGGTTGATCAACTTTGGAATGGACTTATAGATGTTCTCGGTTTGCAACTTTGCATACTTTCACCTTTTACTTTGCCGAAGAAGTTGTCACGGTTTGCGTCCAAGATTTCAGTGTCATGGGAGACCCTTGAGGCTCAAGATTTCGAGCCGGGTAACCATCACCGGCATCATCATTTTGACGCGGATCTTGACAGGTTTCTGACCCCGTGTGTGGACGGTTGGCTCTTAGTCACACCAGATTCTCGTTTTTTTACCGTCGATCTGGTTGAGTCGCTTCCTACACAAGGCGCACTGCCTTGACAATTCCATATCTGTTACTAGTTCGTGTGATCACATAGGATAGGAGTATTATCATGTGTCGAGTAGCCTGCATGCAAGTCACCCGTAGCTACAGTGATCTTGAGAGTACACACTGTTTTATTTTATTTTAGATCAGGAGTACGCACAGTTGACGGCCAATGATGCTTGCATATCGTATGAGAAAATTGTAAAAAACCAGCACAATTGGTGGTCAAACTACAAAAAATCACCGGTTTTCCCCGACTTCACAAATCGACACCACTATTTGTTGACACCGCAACAAAAAACCACCACTTCTACGCTAACCGTCTGTGACGCTCAGTTAAGTACAAAACTGACAGATGGGGCCCGCTGTCAGGCTGATGTGGCAAGTGTTAGTTGGCATGAGGAAACGGTAAGTGATACCTCTTATAAATTTTGGGGGTTTATGTAAATTTACATGGTACCCATTGTCAGCTCGTTTCCGTTAAAAAAAATACCCATCGGGCGCGGACAAGGCACGGGCGCGGCCGCCGGAGCGCCGGCTGGCCACGGCGGGGGCGCGGGCGAGCACCGGCCGGCCACGGCGCGGGTCGCCACGGGCGCCGTGCGGCGGGCACGTGCTGTCGGCGAACGTGCCGAGCCAGAGGCACCCGCTGCTCACCCACGTCGACGACCAGCTGCGCGCTCCGGTCAGAACCTTCATACCTGTCCAGAACACGGCGCTCCTCTGCGTCCTCGACGAGCTTCGCCACGGCGCGGGCCGCCATGGGCGCGGCCGCCACGGCGCGGGCGAGCACAGGTCGGCCACGGGCGCGGACGCCGGAGCTCCGGCCGGCCACGGCACGGGCCGCCACGACGCGGGCGAGCGTCGACCACGGGCACGGGCACGAGCGTCGGTGCTTGGGCTCCGAGTTCCCCCACGGCAGCGAAGGACGGTGAGCCGTGAGCGTGGCGGCCGGACCGGCGCCGGTGAGGCCTCGCCGATCAACACGAGCGTGAGGAAGGTAAGAAGGCAAAAAATTTGTGGAAGACTTTTGTGCAAATGTGCCATGCGCCACGTCATGCCTGACAGTGGGCCATACCGGTCAGAAACAGCGTCAACTCGGTTAAAACGAGGTCACAGAAAAAATCGGTGTTTTTTGTTACGGTGTCAACGAAAAGTGGTGGCGATTTGCGAATTCGGTGGAAACCGGTGGTCTTTTATAGCTTGACCACCAATTGTGGTGGTTTTTTGCAATTTTCTCCATATTGTATCGATCGATGCCTTTCACTATTTTTGTTTGAGGCTTAAGGCGGAAGCTCTGCCATTCGCATCCATGCCTTTCAGTATATCTCGGCATTATTGGGAGGAAAGGTGTGCGACCGATTGGGAGAAGGAAGAAAGACAAGACAAAAACAAGATTAAACAAGAGGGAATGGGGTCGAATTAAGGCGTACGTTGGATTTGGGGAGCGTGCGCAGAAAGGGAGAGCACGGCGGCAGAGAGTTGAATGGAATTATGGAGGGTTTGAGTGGGGGTGGGGGAGGATACTGTAGGAATGAACAAAATGGAAGTGGCGGCTGGCTGCCTTTGCATGCATGATGTGGAGACAAAGCAAAGCAAAGGCGCGGGAGAAAGAAAGGATAGATCAGGCTTATCACGTACTAGTACAGCAGATGCATCTCATCCCCGCCGGCCAACGATGCTGCTGCCCTGCCACGCCACTTAGAAACCTGATATAAAATATGGCGCGACGATTATTTAAAAAAATGAAAATGATGCGGGCAGGCTGCATGCATCATATATCTCCCCTCCAGTAGGACGACGACGTTGCCAAATTCGTTTTCCGTATGCATGCCGCACATATATTTTCTTGTCGGCAAAGACCGACTATATTTTATAACGCCATGCATGCCCTGATCCTCACCGTTTGTAGCATTTTCTGAATATCTTCATATTTTGGATTGTCAACTTTGATACAAGTTGAGATGCCATTGCCCCGTACGTCAAACGAAGCTGATCCATCATCACTGATCACCCTAGTACTCCCTCTGTGATCGACAAAAAAGAATCCTGTCCTAATTTTTTATTTATTCATCTATCTATACAATATATCAAACCTGACCTCCTCAACGAGCTGTCAAGGCAGGTGCTACAGTAACGCACATCTGTACTGTAACATTTTTTTCCTGTTTTTCCCAGAAAAATCATTTCCTAAAAAACATTTTGACGAAAACATATACACGAAATATATGCGTGTCGACGAGTAGGTTTCATTCCCGTGATCGGTTTCGAGTTTTGTTGACTCTAGCTCCTCAATTTTGGATCCAGATTCGCAAAAACATTTGGCACATTTTGTCAAATTCGTCGCACCTCAGTTGTCCGTTCGAATTTTCCTCTCGCGAGTAGATGTATATCGCCCTACCAAACAACTTCCATGTTCTAACCTTTTATTTCGACGGACATATAGATGTACCGTTTCTTTGCAGTAAATTCCTCACGTTTTTCAAAAATTGTTAATCGGTCCTCCGGAATAAAACATTTTTACAGAAAAGTCCCCACGTCCCTTTTTTTGCAGAAAAATCCTCACGCTTTCCAAAAAATGTGAGCCGGCCTCTCGGAATAAAACACTTTTCCAGCAAAGTCCCCGCATTTTTCCCAAATTGCAAATCGGTCCTCCGGTACAATTGAACAATTTTCCCCCCTCCTAATATATTTGTCCCCTTATAGTTTAAACCTATTTTTTTCCCGCACTTCTTTTCACGAACATTATCTATTTTTCAGTCATGTGTGACCAGTCCATGTCCCTTATGAACATATTTTTTTTGGCTTCTAATAGATTTCTCTACGTTTTAATTTTCCCCTATTATTTATTTTTTCACGTTTCTTCTTACGAACATTGCGCACAAATAGCGACTTCAAAATTACTTATTTATTTCTACTCCCTAATTATCCCCTACTATATCTTTTTTTTCTACTTTTACTCCCTTACATATTTATTTTCATATTGTTGTAAATTTATTTCTTTCGGTCAACATTGGATAAAACTAAGTAAATCTCTTTTCCCAGAATACACAAAAGGCAAGATAGTTAGACTTTGTATATAGATAGACAATTGGCATTTATGATTTAGAGCGCTTTCAACTTTCTGCCATATACCTCCACTATATGTTTTGTTTGGTTATAACACCACATAATTTCATATGTATTTAGTGCAATGGTTGTTCTTTAAATGTATAGATGTATTTTCCTGACCTCAGCCTTGCCACGTCTATCATTGTGTGCAATTGTCCGTATATTTTTCTGACGATATTCTTATGTCGAGAGGACCCACAAATGAGCATGTGAATTTCAACTTTGGGCATATTTTACAATTATTGCAGCAGTTCTATTCAAAAAGTGCAGTTGTTCTCACAATACATTCATGTTGCTTCTTTTGCATAAGAAAAGCAGAGTGTATCTAGCTTATTTAGAGATTCAACCATAAGATTCTTCATTTTTTGATCTCCTCTGGGTGAGGTCACGTTCATTTGGATTTTTATCTTCCACCGCCACCAAATACATTAACGGAGCAACATTAGAAGAACATCACGAATGTAGACATTAAGCTGCAGTACTCCTGCCACTTGATGTTGCCCTTTTAGTATTTGGTTCTCTTTTTATAATAAGTAAGTTATATGTAGCAGTTTTACCATCCAGAGCTATATTTTATATTTTATCTTCCTGTAATGTGCCACTATATATGAGATACTTCTACATGTATCATTTTTAAAATGCAACCACATTTATCTATGTAATCCTATGTATACATTCCATCCCTGCATGTATTACTACCTAAGCATAGAAACACTCCATACTAAGGAAACCAGTTGCAAGAAAAATTACATCGATGCATCTAATACCACTACACAAAGCAATGCAATGGGCGCGGCGGTGTCGCCGCGCGAAATTTTCCTAGTATATGTTATATTTCGTACTAGTACACGTAATGGAATGGTACCGTGTACCGAGTTTGGAAAGCGAATGGTGCCATATCTAATTTAATTTCCCTTTGGAGAAGAAAAACTATATTTTATAATGGTATACCCCTATTGAGGGATTTTGGATATCTCAAGTTTTCTATTGTCAAACCTTTGTACGTATGGAGACCCTACATATATAGAACGAACCTAATCTCATCATCCTCTTCTTGCTTCTTCGAAAACATGGTCTGGCTTGTGGTTCCACTTTTCAACGTACTTCCGTAAAATGTGGAATTTCGTTAGAAATTTCTACACTAGTCGACGCAGTAAAGAAGTTGTGTCATATATATACTTATATGTATATCTGAATAAATAATCCTCTACCCCAACTCGTGCATATTCCTTTTAGATTGCTGAAAGAGTGGGCACGGCGTTTTGACTCGTATGTTTAGATGTAGTCATTAAACAAAAATATCTGAAATGTAAAATGTCAAAAAAAATCCAAACAAAACTTGTTGGTCTAGATGCATACAAAGGTTGGCGAAAAATACAATTTTTGTGGGCTGCGCAAAAAAATGTCTCATGAAAAAAAGTTGGAGTATTGAAATTTATCTTTTTACACAATCGCAAAAATGTCTATTTTTCACGAAACTTTATGTGCGAACATAAAATGTCTAGATATACGAAAGAAATTTTTGTTTGAAACTTATTGACGTTTTAAAGTATGATTTTTAACAGTGAGTCTATTTACATATACGAGACAAAACTGACTTCCTGGTACAGTTTTTATTTTTACAAAAGGGGATGATAAAAGGGCAATCTGTTTTTGCCCCGTAGGTGTAGATATACCCAGTATTTAAAAGCCGCATCTAAGATTGTCAAAAAAAATCAAACAAATTTTTTATTTGTACGTATAGCCATTTTATGCGTGCACAAAAAATGTCCTTTTTTTGCGAAACTTTTTGTACGGTCTTAACATATCAGATGTACACTTGAATTTTTTGTTAGAATTGTTTTGAAATTTCGGAATACATTAAAAATCCATTTTTTTATAATGGGTGCATGTAGAACTATGAGCCAAAACATCACATCCATGATGAAATGAAAGCACTAGTGCATTTATCTGACCGTTCAACAAAGGTCGACAAAAACGGAATCCAGTCCTAATTTATGCGTACGTGAATCCGCTGAGTGGATCAGTTCATCTGCAAATAATCCACCCACGGCACGTTTTCTGGCGTCGTCCAGGAATCAGGGTGGAGGGAGCAGACAAATCCTAACAACTCCATGGACCGATCTCTGCTACGCATTTAATCACCGTTTTGCATCTCATTAAACCATAACAGTCATGTCGTGCGTCGTGCGTATGCTTCATCTTGTCCCTGTCTCTGAATCTCTGATGGTTTGTCATTGCCTCCTTGGTAAACATAGCGTACGCACTCGCGACTATATTTGTATATGTGATGATTTGTCCTAATTCGGAAAAGATGGCCCCAATTGAGTCACTCAGTCGCGCGATGGCGAGAAACAGGGTCTGAACGCCTGGGTGTTTTTGGGTATGTCGATCGATCGTAGCAGCTCGAAGCCAAAAACCCGATCAGAGGATCGAAGCCCCTGGTATATGCACCAGCACCACAGAGTCAGGGGTGGACATGCTATGATAATGCGGTTTAAGGTGCAGTGTACCTCTCAAATTGTTCTGTCTGTCGCGCGCACACGCGAGATCTCGTGAGCCCGCCACCCGTGACGCAACCGGACAAGCGGCGCCAGGTGACCATGCCGGCGAACGGCGACCAGCTTGGCCGCCTGTCGTCGCGCGTGTCGACCGACCCCGCCATGGGCTGGAACTGGAAGCTGCCACTCCATTTGGCTCTGCTCGTATCTGAATATGACGTGATGGCACCCGTTTGGACGCCGTACCTACTTGGACGGTCGCAGGCCGCCGGGGCCGGTGACGAACACCTGTACCAGAGCTGGCCCTGCCGGAGTTTCGTCGGCGAATGGCCTCGGAACTCGCGCCGGCGGTGACACGTGCTGTTTCTTCTCGGTCGCCGAGCTGAGCATGGACGCGCTCGGCGCGACACCAGGGATCGCCGTGCCGTGGTTCGCTTGGTTCAGGCGGCGTCCGTAACTGCAGTGCAGCGCGGTGTGGTTCAGGCGCTGGTAATTGGTCGCGGGCGTCCGTTGTCCGTTCCTCTGTCGTCCTCCAAAACGGCCTACCTAGCTCTAGCTCCAGCTACCTAGCTCAATCGAGATGTGACCACGAGTCCTCGATCGATTGCTCCTCGCTGCACAGTACAGTACAGCAGTGTGGTCTGATTGTACTGTACAAGTGCGACCTTGCACTTACTTGCCGATCGACCCAGCTTAAACCTAACTGTCTTTTTTGAAACGAGACAAAATGTTTGCCTTTTATATTGATAAAGTAGAAGCAAACATGTAAGACAAGGCCTAAAAAAAAGTTATAACTCGATCCACGCGGGCCCCGAGGCCGCGCCCCACCCGGGTCGACGACCAAGTTGCCCAAGCAACCAAACGCCGCCACCAAGACCCCTCAACGCAACACGGCGGAGGTGAGAGTCCGGAGCCGCCGCTCCGACATCCACGCCGGCCCCAAAGCCGCGCCCCACACGGGTCGACGACCAAGACGCCCAAGCGACCAAAGCCGACACCAAAGACCTCGACGCAACATGGCGGAGGTAACCTCGACGCCTCACAGCGGAGACGACGCATCCGGAGCCGCCGCTCCGACATCCCCGCCAGCCCCAAGGCTGCGCCCCAAACAAGTCGACGACCAAGACGGTCAAACGACCAAAGTCAACGCCGCATCACCTCGAGTCCGAGCCGCCGCTCCGGCATCCACACCGGCCCCAGGGCCACGCACCCCCAAGCCGAAGACGAAGACTCGCCGCCGCCAGCCACCAGCACTCCACAGGTCCCGTTGGTCGGTGGAACATCCAAGGCGAGGCCCCAAGAGGCAAGCGGCGCAGGAGCGCCGCCCTCGCCCGATCCCGCGAGGGATCTAGGGTTTCCCCGAAGAACCAGGCGTGGAGAAGCGAGAGCACCACCTCGACGACGCCTTCAAGAAGGACGCGGCACCCGAGGGCGTTGCCGTCGTCGGCCCCGGCCGATGGCCCGGGCTAGGCTTTCGCCCGGCGATGTGTCACAAACCCCACCGACCGCCCATCGGGGACCGACCAAACCACCATCTCCGCGTGCCGCAACCACCGTGTCACCTTATGCCACGGCAGGCGGCATGCCGACCACGGCCCACCCGTAGCCACAACTCCGGGGCCGCCGCCCCGGCTTTCCTCCTCCCAGTGACCTCGTCCCTGCCACAGCAAGGGGCAGCTTCCACCTCCCCGACCTTGCCACCGTCGCCGCCCGCTGCAGCCTCTCCTGGACCCGGCCCGTGCAGCCCAGATGCGGCCCGCACGGGCCAATCCCTCCTGGCGGCGCCGCCGTCCCGCGCCTCCGGACCACGCCCCGCGCAGCTCCACGCGCCGCGCCGCAGACCGCACCACGCCCGGCCGAGCACCAGCGCCCGCGCCGCCGCGATGTCGGCGTCCCAGACCTGCCGCCCGCACGGCCAGGCCCAGACACGCCCCCACAAGATCCGGGCGCAGAGCCTCGGATCCACCTCCCCCGCGCAGACCCGCGGTCCCGGAGCCGCCGCTCCGGCCTGCCAGCGCCGACGGCGCGCCATCGCCGTCCCAGCCGGCCCCGACGCCCACCCACGCCAGATCAAGAAAGGGGAACCACCCTCGCCGCCAGTTGTGTGGCAGTGGGGAGCGCCGCCGCCACTGTAGCCCGGAGGCCGGCGGCAGCAGCGGCGGGAGTGGCGCGGAGGGTGGGGCTGGTGGCGGCGCGAGGGTGGCGCGGTGCCGCACGGGGAAGAGCGTCCTTTGAGTTGTGACTAAACCTAATTGTCTAATTGATCCTCCTTGACGATGACGCTCATCTTAATTACATGGGCTCTATGATCACTGATCAGCCTAGCTTAATTTCGTTCTTGTCCTTTGTTTGTCGTCCTTGTCGCCGAATCTCTTATTCGTACGTGGCGCTCCCCCGTCCCGTTGCCGCTTTAAGTCGTTTTCCTACCCATTCGACAGATATCCTACAGACATCTTTACTGATAAACCGCCTATCTAGAAGATAACTGCAGCCCCTACGTCTCGATCGATCCTCTCAAAAGCTACAAAGCACCGGGCGGGTGATTGGGACAACAAGGGATCATCGATCGCGAGCTGATATTGTTCCGCACTTCCGCTCCACGTAGTGTAGTGCTGGTACATGTATTGCTTACATCACACTGAGACTTCTTCGTGCCTTTCAGGATGCCAAATCGAACGCAGGCAGCCGTGTGTGTGTGGTCGACCACCTACCAGCACTACCACCACGCTTTCCAAGCGATTGTGTCATCAGTGGACTAACGGTCGAATTGCTGGGAAAATTAAACACGTTTTTTCTGTAATAACAGTTGGGAGTAAACAAACCCAATAAAGATCCACACAGAATACCAATAAAGTAGTCTGAACTTCTCAAGATTAGATTTAATGCAGGAACTGTTAGTTCCAATCCCAGCCTGATTGATATCACCGTCCTAACAATTTAAGAAAGGTCCTGCTGCCACTCAGAATATAATTCTGCGACTTAACACTAGTTAGCGCTGGGCTGAAAGAAGCAAACCATGAGCTCGTTGGTTGGATGTGCGAGTTTAGACTTTAGAGACGAAGGACGTGCACGGTGCACCCATCAGTTTAGCGTAGCCGGTGCACCGAGATTGAAAATCTTCGCAATAAATCCGTCAATTTTTTGAAACTGTCTTTTTCTTTTGGAGAAAAATATCAGCCAATTTCGAACCCAAGCTCAAGCTACAACACGAAAAGCCCAGCAAAACCAGTTGCTCTAGAGTTGATGGGTCTAATGCATGGGCCCAATGAACATTCACTACTCATGATCTGCCTCTTTCTTTTGTGGGCCGAATTTAAAGTTCAGTTTTTGTGCCAGGATTGATAGGCTGTGGTACTTAGCATGTGTTGAAGGAATGGATTTCTTTGCTTAAGATTTGTTTGTTCAGTTAATTTTGGTCATGCACTCAGGGACTCTTAACTGTGAAGTGCACTCTTGCGAAGACTGACTGTCAGTTAGTCGACATATTTGGTTGTTGCACTCTCTGGAGATTGTATGTATACCCTTGTATATTTCAGATCAATCAAGCTCCCAGATATGCTAAAAAAAAGTGTTTACTGAATAGCAGAGGTTGCTGGCCATCCTACCCAAGGAGTCTACTGACCATACTGGGCAGTAAACTGGCCAGTCCCCTATGTACACTGATTGTAATACCTGACGGGTAGCTCTCCGATCTAACGCCTCAAACTCACAGGTTTAGCTATTCAAGTCTGGGTACAAAAGAAGCGGCAGACGCTCCCGGATCATGTACATATGTATGGAAGCAATGTACATAGAGCTTTCATGTATATACCTGCTGAGCTCCTTCAGTTACACTTACACACAGATACTCATGGACATTGGGACAAAGGCCAAAAGAAGGCTAATTGTACAAGAAGAAGAGCCTGAGCAAATGCAGAAATGGATGGAACAATTGGCATTTCAGAGCTTGGATGTGGCGAGCTTGATAAATCCTTCCTCAGTATCTTACCGGACGCATTTTTGGGGATGTCCGTCACGAACGCCACCTTCCTGACCTTCTTGTAAGGCGCTACCTGTAGTACATAAAACATCAGAAGGGTTGCAGGGATCAGCAAGACAAATTTCTCTGTCAATCGGCGATAGGTGTAGATGGTTTTTTTTCCCGGATCTGATCACTGAAGAATCGTGCTCTGCTCACCTGTTTCGCCACAAAATCCATCACCTCATGCGCTGAAAAGTTGCTCCCTTTCTTCCTCACGACATAGGCCATCGGGAACTGACCGACATCCCTGTCCGGAAACCTGCACAAGAGGACCAAACCATTTCAGAAATCCGGCATAACTTTGTCGATAGAAGTGATCAACTGATTATCGATATCTTGTTGTCACTTACGGAATAACAGCGACATCGGCAACCTCTGGGTGTGTCAGTAGAAGAGCTTCCAACTCTGCTGGAGGCACCTATTTTATACACAAGTCACATTCAGATGCAAAGAAACAGCTATAAGTCCATAAGCCTGCCTTTCAGAAGAGATGTCAGTATCGTGCTATTCAATGATCTTTACCTGATAGCCTTTGTATTTTATCAACTCTTTCAGACGATCGACCACGAAGAGATACCCATCCTCGTCTATGTAGCAGAGATCACCGGTCTTGAGCCATCCATCGGGTGTCACTGTGGACCGTGTTGCCTCTACGTTCTTGAAGTAGCCTGAATCAAGCACAATGTCAATTAAGATACTTCACCACGCCAGTGGTACTACTACATGTCTACAACTGATGCAATGTAAAGAAATAAGAAGACATTCTACAACCATCAAAGAAGAAGTGAAAGTTTATAGTGTGCTGAGTGCAAATGTTTTTTTAACCGAGTCAAAAGACTTGCCATTTTCATTAATTAAGAAGTGAGAATTGGCCGGTTAATTAGCGGGAAACCGGCCTAAAACCGAAACAACGCCCTCGACGACCGTCATGGAACACGACCGTCGCGAGGGCACACACAGTCACCCTGGCTACCCACACAGTTTCACGCACACCACCGAAGCTAGTCGTCGTCGAGGTGCCCTCCGTGTCATCGTTATCGAGCTGCACACCCTGCAGCGACTCCGACTTCACAAGAAAACTACCAACAAGACCAATGCCAAAGCGGCGTCGAGAAGCCTCCATCGGCCTATGCCAAATAGATCACTCTTCGCGTAGAGGTAGACAACTCCGATTCTGATGATGAGCTTCGGAGAGGAGATGCGCAAGACTTGCGCCGAAGATGATCTTCACCACCGGACCGCCCCTACAGGTCATCGTACGCCGCTCAAAGGAAGAAGCTTGATAAACATAGCAGCTCCGACTCCACCGCCTGGGGAGACCAACACGAAGACTCTCGAACACGCCGGAACAGAGCCGACTACGAAGCCATTGCCGCTCGGTGGTTCGCCTGGCGGGCGCAAGGGCGGCGTCCGTAACTGAAGTGCAGTGCATTTGACGCTTGCTGCCTGCACACCTGTCGCGGGCGTCCGTTGTCCGTTCCTCTGTCGTCCTCCAAAACGGCCTACCTAGCTCTAGCTCTAGCTACCACCGAGCTATAGCTCAATGGAGATGTGACCTCGAGTCCTCGATCGATTGCTCCTCGCTGCACAGCACAGTACAGTACAGCAGTGTGGTCTGACTGTACTGTACAAGTGCGACCTTGCACTTACTTGCCGATCGACCCGGCTTAAACCTAATTGTCTAATTGATCCTCCTTGACGAGGACGCTCCTCTTACATGGGCCCTACCTATGATCACTGATCACCCTAGCTTAATTTCGTGCTTGTCCTTTGTTTGTCGTCATTGTCGCCGAATCTCTTATTCGTACGTGGCGCTCCCCCGTCCCGTTGCCGCTTGAAGTCGTTTTCCTACCCGTTCGACAGATATCCTACACACATTTTTACTGATAAACCGTCTATCTATTCCCTCCGTTCGGAAAAGGATGTCACAACCTTGTGACATCCTTTTTCGAACGGAGGGAGTAGAAGATTATTCCGACCACGGGAAGGATTTATATACGTGATTGTAACATCAACAGATGATCGATCGAGGTAAGATTATTCCGTTCCATGTAGTGCTGGTACATGTAATCTGCCTTGCTTACATCACACTGAGACTTCTTCGTGCATGCGTTTTGAGGATGCCAAAACGAATGCAGGCGGCTGTGTCTGTCGACTGTCGACCACCTACCGGCACTACCACTCTTTCCAAGCGATTGTGTCATCAGCGGACTAACGGTCGAATGGCTGGGAGTTACTAAACACGTTTTTTTAACAGTTGGGAGTAAACCCAATAAAGATCCCCGCAGAAAAATAAAGTAGTCTGAAACTTGTCGAGATTAGATTTAACAGTGGAACTGTTAGTTCGAACCCGATCGATATCACCGTCCTAACAATTTATTAACAGTAAATCCTGCTGCCACCCAGAATATTATACTATGACTAAACACTACTAGTTGGCGCTGCGCTCAAAGGAGCAAAACCTGTTCTCGTGCCAATTTAGAAACCAAGGACATGCACCCATCATTTTGGCGTAGCCGATTCGAATCATCGCAAGAAATCCGTCAAATTTCTGAAAGTACCTTTTTTTTAGAGAGAAAGATGTCACCCAATGTCTAACCCTAGTTAAAGCTACAACAAGAAAAGCCCAGCAAAACCAGCTGCGGCAGAGTTAATGGGTCTAATGCATGGGCCCAATTTACATTCACTGACTCACGATCTGCCTCTTTCTTTTGTGGGCCAGCAGGATTGGTATTTCCAATGCTATAGTGCAGGGATCCAAATTGGAGGACACAACCAAGCTTGAAGATCAACCTGTGCAGCAGGCTTCAGCTATTCAACTTTCCGTTGCAACCAATTCCAATCCTGCAGGTGATGTTCTCTTTTGCGATGCAGCTTGGAAACCACATTCCAACTCCCAGCAGGCTCCAGCGGGCATCGGCGTCTTCATCCAGATGGGTGGCAATCAACATTGCAGATATCTCTTTGTCTCAGCTCTATCTCCACCTGCTTCTACACCTCTTCAGGCTGAGGCTTTTGGTCTTCTATTTGCTACCAAGCTAGCAGAGATACTACAGCTACAAGAGCCTCAATTCTACACTGACTGCCTACTGTTGGCATCAGCCGCTGCAACTAGTGATATTACCATGGCACCAGGGCACTGGTCAATCTGGCAGATATTCAGAAGAGTAGCTCCTTCCTGCCCAGCAAGATCTTACATCTTCACAGGAGTTTCAATGTCAAAGCCCATCATCAGGCCAGACTGGCACTGAAAATTCAGTCTAGAAACCTTCTTATCAGATGTTTATGTCCATCTACAAGTCAATGTCCAGCTAGGGACATCTCTGTAATCAACGTGGCTCCGTTCACGTTGCTGTCTGTAAAATGTGTCTAAAGTAATAAAATACCTCTTGTTAAAAAAAAAGGAGTGGATTTCTTTGCCTTATGATTCAGTGATCAACAAGGTAACTAATGCGACCGACTGTCTGGTTCATCTGCAAGATTCAGGTCGGCACGGCGTGTCCTTATGTTGTTGGCGGTGGTCCGGTGGAAGAGATCGATGCTCGTCGTGGCAAACTTTCTTCAGTTAATTTTTTTCATGAACTCAGGGACTCTCAACTGTGAAATGCAATCTTGCGAAGGGGTCAACTGTGACCTGTCAGTTGGTCGACATATTTGGTTGTTGCACGCTGTGGACATTGTATGTACATCAATCAAGCTCACCGATTTGCTACAAAGAAACATTGTTTACTGAACAGTAGAGGTTGCTGGCCGTCCTACCCAAGGAGTATAGTGACCATACTGGGCAGTAAACTGGCCAGTCCCCTACGTACACTGATTGTAATACCTGACGGTAGCTCTCCGATCTAACACCTCAAACTCTAGAGGTTTTTAGCTATTCAATTCTGGGTACAAAAGAAGCGGCATACGCTCCCGGATCATGTACATATGCATGGAAGCAATGTACATAGAGCTTTCATGTATATATCTGCTCACATAGATACTTAAGGACATTGGGACAAAGGCCAAAAGAAGGCTAATTGTACAAGACGACGAGCCAAAGCTAATGCAGAAATGGATGGAACAATTGGCATTTCAGAGCTTGGATGTGGCGAGCTTGATAAGATCCTTCCTCAGTATCTTGCCGGACGCATTCTTGGGGATGTCCGTCACGAACGCCACCTTCCTGACCTTCTTGTAAGGCGCTACCTGTAGAACATAAAACAGCAGAAGGGTTGCAGGGATCAGCAAGACAAATCTCTCTGTCAATTGGCGATAGTTGTAAATGATCGTTTTTTTTTATCTGATCACTGAAGAATCATGCGCTGCTCACCTGTTTCGCCACAAAATCCATCACCTCATGCGCTGACAAGTTGCCCCCTTTCTTCCTCACGACATAGGCCATCGGGAACTGACCGACATCCCTGTCCGGAAACCTGCACAAGAGGACCAAACCATTTCAGAAATCCGGAACAACTATGTGGATATAAGTGATCAACTGATTATAAATATCTTGATGACACTTACGGAATAACAGCGACATCGGCAACCTCTGGGTGTGTCAGTAGAAGAGCTTCCAACTCTGCTGGAGGCACCTATTTTATACACAAGTCAATTCAGATGTCAAGAAACTGCAGTCATAAGTCTATAAGCCTGCCTTTCAGAAGAGATGCCTGTGTTGTGTTATTCAATGATCTTTACCTGATAACCTTTGTATTTGATCAACTCTTTCAGACGATCCACCACGAAGAGATACCCATCCTCGTCGATGTAGCAGAGATCACCGGTCTTGAGCCATCCATCAGGTGTCACTGTCGACTGTGTGGCCTCTACGTTCTTGAAGTAGCCTGGAGCATTCAAAATTGCAATTTAAGATAGTTCACCATGCCAGTGGTACTACTGCATGTTACAACTGAGAAATAGATATTTTGAGATAACCGCTGGAAACCATGTGCAGGTGCACAAATTATAACAAAATTCCGTTCTACGAGTATGAGTAGTAGAGTGCGATAAAACTATTTCTAATTTTCCCGAAACACGTTACACACTTCTTCCGTAGGGACTAAAATGCAACAGATACCATGGTGTAGGAACTGAATCCATGAAAGTTCACTCTAAATGTTGTTGATCCTCACACTATCAGTTCTCCATTATGCTTGCAACCAGACAAGTGTGAAGACCGAAAACCAAATAACCCTGTTCAACTTGGACTGTCGCCTAGTCTATGGATCGGCCTACCACTTTTCTATACATCTGGATAGCCCGTGGTTTTTTGTGTATTTTTGCCTTTCACTTTCTATGGTTGTATTTATGTGGTTGTGTGCACCTTGTTGTGCAGAGGCCAGGTGTGAGCTCCTTATTTATATTGCCTTGATATGAAGTTTTGAGTTTAATAAATCGCCCTTTATCGACAAAAACTTGTACTTGTCGCCTGTCGAGGCACAACCCTCTCACCCACTGTTGTATATGGTGAAGTGGAATTTAATCTATCTATCTATTGGTTCATCTCATGACCTCTAACTGATACAATGTAAAGAAATAAGAAGACATTCTGCCGTCATCAAAGAAGAAGTGATCGTTTGTGAGTGTGAATCTTGATACATACTACTGAGTTTAATCTTTCGCTTCCATGGTGTATGGGTAGAAACTTCTGCTTTTCTGAAAGTTATTCCATATTACTAATTAAATAACAAATGTACTTGTTCACCATGTGTGCAATTCGAAGTTGCACCCGGGAGCACGTGCTCCCGAATTTTTACCCACTGAGTTTCATTCCAGCATGGAACATATCTTTAGAACATTGGTAGGAAGTATTGGATGATTTGACGGTGCATGGTGGTATTACACGCATTGTAGCTCAGTCAGCACGAAAAACACACACACAAAAAAGAAGAAAAGTATATATACTTTCGGTTCTCAACCATTGCCGAAGTCTATGTTCAGACCCTGCACTCTAACACCAGATATTCTTGGTTCCCAAAGTGACTGAATTAAATAGATTTTGTATTTTTCCCAATGAAAGTGGTTTTAACAATGATATGGCGACGATTTAGCACATATGGCAACCCAATGAAAACAAAACGTTAAGTAAAATAAACCTTTTTTTTAACTCAACTAATTTGGATTTTTTGGGAGGTTGGGGTGTGAAGGGGAGGGAGCAATATTTACCTTTTAAGAAACTTTATAAAACACACATGGATCTTATTGTTCTTTTAGGAAACTGCAAACTTATTAAACACATGTTTAAATGAATATTTACAAGAAAATCATAAGATAGGGGAACTAAATAAAAACATATAAGTAAAATTTAAAAGCGAGAATATTGCAGAACAAGTATTAAATAAATTGCCATTTTAAAAATGGGAAAATCTTCTAAATTTTCATGGATTTCCATAACATACAATCTTTAGTAACTTTTCTATAAAGTCCATGTTTTCCCTAAACTTTTGTCATATATATTCTTTCAATGTCCTTCAGTTACTGTTGTTTTCTTAGCACTTTGTGTTGTCACAGGTACCACATATGCCTAACCGCCTCCATGTCATCATCAGAACCAAATTAAACGGAGAAAGATATTCCATATAGACAATTTTGATAGCCGAGGGCACAAAAGTGTTTGATATTGAATTTCAAGGACTAAACTTAAGCTTTGGCAAATAGTCAAAAGCAAAAAAAAAACTATTGTATTAAGGACAGAAAAAATAGAAAACTGCAAGACTGAAACATTGAAGAAACCTACTGATATTTTTTTTAAACAACTAGGGGAGCATAAAGTGAAGCAGAATATTAGACAAAATAATTGAATAGGCCCAGAAAATGTAAGACATTTAATATATTGGAAAAAAGATTAGATAAAACATAACAAATGATTATGCATTTATGCTACTGAAGACAACTTGAATTTTCTTTGAATATTGATGAAAGATCAAGAAATATATTCAATATGGTTAACAAACACGAGCACTCACTTATTTTCTGTGAATGTTTACAATTTTAGTATACGATACCTCAGGGTTTCCCATTTTGTAACTTAAATGTTTTGGTGTTCTACAATATTCTAAGTTCAATGTACTGGTTTGCGGGATGGACTCTAAAAGGTTTCAATAGTTCAGGGCCAAATTAGTCAAGTTTCGAAATTCAAAGACCAAATCTTGTCTGTGGAAATAGATTTTTCTTTCAAGAAATGTCCATGCCGACGTATGATGGATGACAAATCAACCTTTTTCCTATATTGCACAAACTTAAGTAAGAGTAGAGCAAAACAACACAATCATGAAGCATCACAACAACCCACTGACTAAAGATGACACCTACTGCTGCCAAAATGAAACGAGAAACATATAATTGGCTCTACTGGAAAATGCTCAGACCATGTAAAAAAAACTACTCAGGCGGTCAGGCCATAACAGAGCACCATCGGAGAAAGCTGTAGGTATCACTGTCAACCTATTTTCGCCACCAAAATTAGCTCACGCTGGCAGCCTGGCACCAAGCATCTTAACATCACTAATGCATATGATGATATCCTAACACTAGTTGGGTACTCCGTGAGAAGCATGTTGATACAGTATATACTTACCAAAAACAAATAATCAATCTTATCTTGGCACACATGCATATCTGCCTATCTGGTAGTACTTCACATGTAACCAAGATCGAACCACAATTTTATATGCTATAAGACATTCTTCCAGCTGCGTGCAGTTCGCGAATCGAAATTAAAATGTGGAATCGTCTAAATTATTGACATGAAAAAGCTAGGCGGAATGAAATGCTGTGCACATGGTTCATGAACCTTTATTTTTTCGTACCTTTCATGACGTATGGTCCCCTGATCCAGAGCTCGCCGGTGCGGTTCACGGGCAGCGCCTCGCCGGACTCCGGGTCGACGATCTTGGCCTCGGTGTTGGGCGAGAGCAGGCCGGCGGTGCCGTACCGGCGGCTCTCCTCGGCGGAGTCGGTGGACGCGCCGATGGCCGTGCTCTCGGTGAGGCCGTACCCCTGCAGGATCTCCACCCGCGGGTACTTGTCCCTGAACCCCTCGATGAGCTCCCTGCTGAGCGGCGCGCCGCCGGAGAGGACCTTGCGCAGGTTCCCCAGCGGCAGAGGCTTGGGGTGCGCGACCATGGCGACCAGGATGGGCGGCACGAGCGGCAGGTAGGTGACATCGTAGGCGGTGATGCAGCGCAGCATCTCGGGCAGCTCGAACTTGGAGAGCACGACGACGGTGGCGCCGCAGCCGAGGAGGCCCGTGGCGAAGGCGACGAGGCCGTAGACGTGGAACATGGGCACCGTGCAGAGGAAAGTTTCAGTCTTGTCGGAGTCCTCGAGGCGGAACCGCGTCATGACGATCTGGACCATGGAGATGAGGTTCCGGTGCGTGGCCACCACGCCCTTGCTGGGGCCCGTCGTGCCGGAGGAGTAGAGCAGCGTGGCCTGGTCGTCCTGTGTGACGCGTTCCCGCCGGCGCGCGGGGTCCGGCGCCGTCGGGAGAGCTCCTCGATGGTGGCGACGACCCGCGGGTCGGAGGCGCCGGCGGATTTGGGCTCGAGGAGGACGACGCGAGGCCGTCGGCGCGGGGGAGCTTGGGGAGGAGTTCGCTGGTGGTGAAGGCGAGCACGGGCGCGCGTCGGCGACCTGCTTGGCGATCTCGGCGGGGGTGTTGAGCGGGTTGGCGGTGGTGACTACGGCGCCGAGGGACATGGCGGCGAGGGCGGCAACGGGGAAGTGGACGGAGTTGGGGGAGAGGATGAGCGCGACGTGGCCCTTGCGGAGCGAGAAGGGCGGCGCGGAGAGCGCGGTGGCGGCGCCGGCCACCGCGCGCCAGAGCTCGGCGAAGGTGGTCCGGCGGCCCGTGGCGGCGTCGACGAGCGCGACGACGCCCGAGTGGCGGCGCGTGGCGAGGAAGGTGACGACGTCGACGTCCGGGTCCGCCGGGAGCGGGACGCCCGCGCGCTTGCTCCGGAACTCGCGCGTCGCGGCGCAGTAGCCGCTCCGCTCGTCCACCTCCGCCGCCGAGTGTGCCATCGCGATCGGACCGCCGGCTCTGGACGGTTGGGTTTCTCGTTTGGTCTGTCGTGCGTGTTTGGTGTGGCTGCCGAGTATGTCTGTCTGTCTGACCAGTGTGTGGTAAGTACTCACTCCAGTACTCTGTCTTAAACAGCCACTGACGAGTGGGCTCCGGGACACTCGTCATCTTTAATCAGTCAGCTGGAACCTGTAAAGCGTGCCTGGTGCGCGCATGTGCGTAAATTGGTGGAAAAGTCGGCAAAATCGACACTGTTATTTTCTGGGCGAAAGTTTAACATAAAATGATCTTCGAGTGAAACTATTTCACGCTTCTGACCCTTTTGGGTAGCGCGTGCCTGACTGTGAGCGCTACCTAAAATGGTCAGATGCGTGAAATAATTTCGTCGGAGGTTCATTTTGTGTTATAGTTTTGTCCAGAGGTTAACAGTATCCAAATTGTCGGAAAAGTCCGAATAAAACCGGTGCCACAATTCGCACGTGTATTAGCATAATATCAGTCCATGACCAGTGGGCTCAAACGTGGCCGTGTACCAAGTTCAAAACCGTCGGTCACGTGTAAACTGTAAACAACTAGAGGCTGGGCGGGTGACGAACATATCTGGTGTTCCATAAGGTGCTACCGTTTCAAAAAAATCAAATATAAATGTTTGAAAAAATTCTATGAAAAACTGTGTGTTCAAAAGCTATGTTTCTACAAAGTCCAAAAATTCCAGCTTTAAGGTCGAAATGAATATTGATAAACAACAAAGACAAATCTGCTATGAATAGTGCCATTTTTTTGATTTCGTCTTTATGTGACACACGTGACAGTATTCATTATAGATTTGTGTTTTTAGTTTCTCAATGTTCATTCTGAATTTTAAACTGACATTTTTGGAGGTTATTGAAACATACCTTGTGACCACACACACTTTTTTGTACAATTTTTGAAATTTGTATATTTGATGTTTTTAAAACGGTAGCACGGTAGCGTGTTATGGGGTGGCAGAAGTAGATATGTTCTCCCGGTGGGTGATCCTTTGCTTGATCTGGAATTCTGAAAAGTAAAAAAATCGAGCATATAATAAAACAAATACAACGGTCATGAATATCAATCTCACTTACCTCAAAACATGCTCAATTCCTTGACATAATCAAAATCGTGATCAAAGTACTGTTGCTAATGCCCCAATAGTAACAAAGAACCTCGAGAGTAGAACATCGAGACATGTTACAAGGGATCTGCTTCACATACTCACAACTACCAATTTTGACCACTAACATATACGCCCTTACCCGCGAAAAAAATTATTTCAACCTTTTTTTACAATTCCTTTACTTTTCTTTTGTCATCAAACACAATTGCTCTTCCCAAAAGATTCAACTAGCCATGACATTCCAACTCTATGGTTTTTCCTATGCCTACTCTTTTCATATCCTATGAATCAAAGGACCCTCAATTTAGAAAAACTTCTTTCAGCTGAGGCAACAGTCATATGTATGGTTAAGAGGATTCGTAGGGAGCTGATACATTTGGATAACAATCTACAGCTGTAACAAATTGAAAAATCTCACAATGACATCAAATCGTAATTACTTACTTGCTTCTTGTGAGCAGCCTAAGAGCATCTCTAGCAGTACCCGCAAAACGGCAACCCGCAAAACATTTTTAGGGGTCGGGTTTTGCGTGTTCTTGCGCGAGAAATGGGGCCGCGAAGAACAGAGCCTGCAAACGGAACTGCAAATCTGAAATTCAACATCCAAATTTTCGCGGGAACAAAGTTCAGTTCATAGTAGATAGATGTTCTTCGCTACAGATAGATTTCAACGTTGTATCTACACAAAATGCAAACCCTAGAACTACACGTCGCCGCCGAAACCCTAGAACTACACAAAATTTGCTCCTCACCGGAGCCACGGGCGTGGTGGCGACGCAACGGTGGAGGATCTTCACTCCTCGTCGGAGACGAGGTCGATGACGGGCGGGAGCTGGCTGATGATCAGCGTCTGCTCCATGAGGACGCCGTCGAGCACCTCGTCGCGCTTGACCTTGGCGGCGAACTCCACCGCCTTGTGCTGGGACCGCAGCACCGTCGCCGCCAGCGTGCGCTCGAGGTGGTCGTCGGGGATGAAGTCCTCCGGCCCGAGCGTGACGCCGTAGTGCTCGGGGGTGTAGCCCTCCGGCGGAGGAGCACCCGGCGCGGCGGAAGAGCTGCTGGCGCCCGCGGAGGAGATGCTGGCGCCGCGGAGGAACTTCTCGCGACGGCGCCGGTCGATCTCCCGCTCCCGCTCCCTCCGGAGCTGGTCAAACTCCGGCAAGTCGCAGCGCACCGACCCGCCGCGGCTGTACTTCCGTGCGCCGCGCTTCCGTGCGCCGTCGCTGCGGACGATCTGCGCGCGCTTCGCATCGGAGTAGTCTCCGCCGAAACGGTCGTCGCCGGGGAGCGGCGCCTCTGGTTCCCGCTTCGGCGCCATGGCTCGGCGTCGCCGGATCTGTTGACGGGGACGCGAAATTTCTCGTCGGAGACGGCGGAGCGCACGGCGGATTGCTCGCCGGAGGAGGTGCGGGATTGGGGATCGCAATCCGCAAATGCGGTGGGAAGCCAAATAAATAGGGGCACGCGGTGCGGATTCCCGGGCCACCGCAAAACGTTTGCGGGTCGACGCAAATATGCAGACGCTGGTCTGGCCCAAAAATTGCCCCAAAACCGCAAAGTCGCCGGAATTTTGCGGGTTCGGCCGTTTTGCGGGTACTGCTAGAGATGCTCTAAGCTCCGCATGTATGCCTTTCCCAACATAATTATTGTTAGGGCCTTTTAAGCGCCTCAAAACACACATGTGGCTCGTCGTTTAAATACACCCAGTAGCGTTTGGCGTTGTTATAAATATAATTTCACACATAAATACAAATAGGATCACTAATCAACATGGAATTTTGCTCATTCAGGAACTGCTATTTATACGTTGCCAAAGTTGTATTTTGAAGACCTTGCAAATGTCTATAAACAACAGCAAAACAATAAATTTAATTTTTCAAACACTTTCGACAAACTAATGATGGACGATGCACTCAAATTTGTTTCTTTTCGGAAGACAGTGGGTGAAGCAATCGTTCCGACTAAGTCGATTTGATTCTTTTTGTAAAGAAATTGTGTAGGATATATGAAATAATCCTTTTACAGGTTTTCAAAGAAAAAGAAGGACCATTTGACAGAAGTAAAATTAAATTGCAAGTCATCTCCACCGCTCATCCTACAAGACGAACGAGTTCGCGCGGAATCCCAGAACCCATTACCTTATCCTCTCAACGGAACCCATCATCATCATCGTCTTCCCCGCTCGCACACGCACCACCGGCCGGCCACAACCTCCTCCCGCGCCAATGGAGGCCGTCCTGCGACATCCATCCCTTTCCCGCCTCAAACCCCCGAACCCCAACGCCCACAGAATCCAGTCCCTCTCTGTCACCACCCCGCGTCGTCCTCGCGTCCCCAAGCGCCGGCTCGCCACCACCACCGCTCTGTTCCAGGACCAGAGCAACCCAAGAACCTCCGCTGCAGCAAGCAAGGATGACGAAGACGATGAGGGGTACGGGGAGGTCGACCGCATCGTTTCCAGCCGCGCCGTGAAGAGCGCGGTTTTCGCGGAGGACGGCTCGGCCACGACCGTCACGGCCACGGAGTACCTCGTGGAGTGGAAGGACGGGCACGAGCCGACCTGGATCCCGGCGGAGGCGATAGCCGCGGACGTGGTGGCGGAGTACGAGATGCCGTGGTGGGAGGCGGCCAAGAAGGCCGACGCGGAGGCGCTGGGGGCGTTGCTGGCCGACGAGTCGCTGCGGCGGGACCCAAACGCGGAGGACGCGCAGGGGCGCACGGCGATGCACTTCGCGGCGGGGCTCGGGTCGGAGGAGTGCCTGCGCGCGCTCGCCGAGGCCGGCGCGGACGTGGGCCACGCGGAGCGCGCGGGCGGCGGGCTCACGCCGCTGCACATCGCGGCGGGGTACGGCCGCGCGACGGGCGTCCGGGCGCTGCTGGAGCTGGGCGCCGACGCGGAGGCGCCCGACGGGAAGGAGCGGACGCCGCTGGAGCTGGTGCAGGAGGTTCTGGCGGCGACGCCCAAGGGCGTCCCCGCGGCGTTCGAGCGGCGGCAGGCGCTGGAGGCGGCGGGGAAGGAGCTGGAGAAGGCGGTGTACGAGTGGGGCGATGTGGAGAAGGTGGTGGACGGGCGCGGGGAGGGCAAGTGGCGGGAGTACCTGGTGGAGTGGCGCGACGGCGGGGACCGGGAGTGGGTGAAGGCGCCGTGGGTGGCGGAGGACCTGGTGAAGGACTTCGAGGACGGGCTGGAGTACGGCGTCGCCGAGGCCGTCCTGGACAGGAGGCCGGCGGCGGAAGGGGAAGGGGAGTGGGAGTACCTCGTCAAGTGGGCTGACACCGAGGAGCCGACGTGGGAGCCCGCGGAGAACGTGGACGACGAGCTCGTGCAGGAGTTCGAGCGGCAGCAGTTGGAGACGACGGCGGCGGAGACGGTTGACGAGTGACGCTTGCGATTTGCTCTGTTTTTTTTTGTCGTGTCGATGGAACGTGGCAGTATGTATCAATTAGCAACGGAAGAGTATTTTCTGTGATTATTAATTGAAGATTTCGGTGTCAAATTTTACGCATCACTATGAGCTCACATGTATCCGTTGATAGTTGATACATAAGCCTAGATATATTGCAAGGGGAGCTTGAACTGTTTTGTGGTTGTAGTCGCCAAATATCTTGCAATGAAATCAATAAACAGCATTACGTTCAACAAAAAAAATTATATCTCCCAGTAAAAAAAAAGTTCTGTTATATCTTGGTTAGCTCAACGAATATGGTTGGCTAGCTCTACTCATAAATACTCCCTCCGTTTCAGAGCCCGCAAAATGGGCAAACCCGCATAATAACCGCCTGATGCGGATTGAAAACCGCAAAAACGCGGAGAATAGAACCCGTAAAACTACCCGATCCGTAAAATATTTTGAGGGGCCCTGCAAATTTCACCCTCCAAACCTTAAGTTCACAGATTTCGCATCCGATTTTGAGGGGGCCTGTATCCACGCTAGGCGTTGGCGGGCTGAATATTCAGCATCCGCCGGTGACCTTCCGCCGTGGACCTCGCCGAAATCGCCACCGGAGTCGCCGAAATCGCCACCGGAGTCACCGGTCCCGGGAACTCAACGGCAGCCGGAGTGGGCTCCTTCAGCAGCGGCAGCGACGACCGCGATGAGCAGCGGCGGCGGCGGCCGGCGCCGCGACGAGCAGCGGCGGTGGCTCGACGACAAAGACCGCTTTGCCGCTTCGCACGGGCGCCACGGGGAGGCTTCGTGCGCCGGCTCCCTCCAGCGCGCGTCGCGGGGGGCTTCGTGCGCCGGCGACCTCCGCCACGGGGGGCTTCCTGCGCGCCGGCCGCCGGTCGCCGGCCTTCCGCCACGGGGGGCTTCGTGCGCCGGTTGCCGGCCTTCCGCCGCGGGGGGCTTCGCGCGAGCTGCACGGGGGGCTTCGTGCGGCGCGCCGGCTCCCTCACGCGCGCGTCGCGGGGGGGGGCTTCGTTGCGCCGGCCGCCGGTCTTCCGCCACGGGGGGCTTCGTGCGTCGGGCGCTGGTTGCCGCCCTCCCGCCACGGGGGGCTTCGTGCGCCGGGCTGCCGGCCGCCACGGGGGCCTTCCGGGCCTCTGCTAGATCGATCGATCGACACAGGTTCGGCCGCACGGAAGCCGCTAATTTTCCTGATCGGGTTGGGGAAAGACGAAGGATGGAGACATCCGAATATTCTATAGCATATTCTTTTTTACGGTTTGGTTTTGCGGTTTCTGTTCTGCGCGGCATCGTTTCGAGCAAAAAAACGCTCATTCCGTGACCCGCAAAACAGTTTTGCAGGTCCGCATTTTGCAGGCTCTGCTAGAGATGCTCTAATATAAGACTTTCTAGTTCTCACATATATTGTCTAAATACATACTACAATGAGTGAACATGCACACTAAAACATATCTACATACATCTACATATATGTGAACATGCACACATGCTAAAACGTCATAACGAGCTAACTCGACTCAACTTGTTAATTAGCTTAAAGAGCTTAAAATCTCAACTCGGCTAGACTCACTAAGAACTCGAGTTGGCTTGGCAAGGTTGTTAAGAAATTAAACAACACAATTAATTTAGTGCTAATAAAAATGATTATTTTTTATAACAATAGTTCCATACATAAATCTGACCCGCAACATCAGTTGAAATGGACACGTGTGTAGTACCTTGTGCTAGAGCAATAGCCCTACAACATGTATGCCACCAACAGTGCATATTGTGAAATATACTTTAATGGCCATAGTCCTTATTTCCAATTAACATTCCATCTCTACTTAACAATCCATCAAAATATTTTCATTGCAATAGTCATTAAAATTCACCCCTATGAATGTAAGCTTGCCTTGATTTGTGACTTTGTGAGTGATCGAGTTCGAGCTGAGTGAAGCCGCCGAGCTTTTGGGTACTCATTAGGCTTGTGAGATTTGAGTTTTATTTCCACCCCTATCAATGACCATTGCCGTAGCCTTATGCCTAGGTTTGCATGTGACTTTCTAGAGGCAACTACCAATGCTCCCTGTATCATTCCACGCGTAATTATTGGCTTGCCTATATGGCAAGAACTTGCTTGTGGCAAAATGATTAGGAGGGTGGTTGTATTCTCAGCCCACCGGAGTTCAAACCCCAGGTTTAACGCTGGTGTTTCTCATTTAATGCGGAATATTCTTCAGTGGGAGGTGACGTTCCCGTCGACAGCGAGTCGCCCGTGGTGACTTCGTCAATCTCAAGACTCGACCCGCCGACTCGGTCTTTCGAAGGTGCTCATAGGGGCAGGGTGTGCGTGTGTGGGTTCATAGGGGTGAGTGTGTGCATGTGTATGTGAACGCCTGCGTTGTACTGTGTTTCGCAAAAAAAAAATCTTTTTTTTATAAAATTTGTAAACCAAAGTTGATTCAATCAACTAATGCCTTCCGACCCAAGATTCGTCTTGTTTTTTCAATCTCTAGCCACGCTCATTTGCGCCAGTCCTCCTCGTCTCCTACGACCCACGTACATGCTCAACTCGGTGAGAACGGATCACCAACACAAATCGCTTCTCTCTCTAAAAAAGACAAATCGCATTGCTGAAATATCAATTTGTGATTGAGTGTGATATTTTCAGTCATCCCAGCTTTATGAAATCCGGGTAATTAATCACCATCCAGCATATCTGAAAGATATGATTTGAGCGTATCTAGAGGATTTGCTAACCATGAGGAGCTTCAAAACTCTCCCACGCACGCAAGGACTTTATATACACACCATCGTTTGTCCATTTACACGCACGTCACATCTGTTTTTTTTGCGAAACACAGTACAACGTAGGCGCTCATATCCACGCGCACATACTCACCCCTATGAACGCACACACGCACACCCTACCCCTATGAGCACCTCCGAGAGACCGAGTCGGCGGATCGAGTCTTGAGATTGACGAAGTCACCACGGTCACCCCGTCAGGTGGGAAGGTCACGCGCTTCCACGCAGTTGGCCGCCGCAACGGACGCAACCAGGTAATAGCCTGCCGAGGATATGCGAACGGAGGAAGAAACCTCTGACGAGCCCATCCATAGTGAATCTGTTGGCTGATGCTTCAATACGGCGCAAGGATCACTGGGCCATGGGTTATTAATCCTAGGTACATACTTTCCCATACAGTGGAACCTCTACCACAACATCAATTCGTGGTTCCACTGCCAGCCAACCATATATGTATAGCATTTCACATCATTCGAAAATAGGTTTTTCTTTTTCATGCAATGATAATCCATAGTACTTTGTAATTACTTTGATAAAAATAATCAATCAAGGACATGCAAGTTGGAACTTGCCTTGAGACTGATAGGTAATGCAGTCTAAAGCTTCCGACGAATTGGGACCTTCGTGTTCTGAAAATCAATATCATTGTCTGTATGAGACAATGTTGAAAAACCAAATACATGCCAATATGCTTAGAATGAGATGATTTTTATTTTTTTCCCAAAAAATTCCCCAGAGTTTTGTTAAGGATTTCTTTTGATGATTTGATATGTACTTTAGGTAGGATGAGTAACATGACAGTCTTAGTGTAGTTCAAATCATATATTGAACTTGATACATAATTTTCCCATATTATATACTTTTGAAAATATTTTGGAATATTTCAAAGTCATTTCCACTTAAGGATCCTTTGAATTTTTGCTTCTAGAAATCTTTTTTAAAAATTCAAAGTAACATTTTATTTGGATAGATTATTTTCTGCTGATATATCTACATATTTTATTTGTATTTTTAGGATTTTATTTGAATTTTTAAAAGCTTATGGAAGTTTTGAATTTTTCTTGAGTGAAAATACCAAAATGCCCCTGGCTCCACTTGGTTGAGCCAGGTCAACCTCGAGCCTTCTCTCTCTTCTCGCTCGTGCCCGAGCCCGACCTCACCCAGGCGTTCATGTCGCCAGCGCCGTCGCCGCCTTGCCCGGCCAACTCCGGCCGTCTCCGCCGCCGTGGTGTGGGGCAAAACACTCCCCTCGCTCCTCTCTTCCTCCTCACCGGAGCGATTTGGGCGTTGCTTCCTCTCGTGGCCGCGCGCATCCCCTTTTCCCTAGGGTTAGGGTTCGCCCTGGCCGTGTGCTCGTCTTCTCCGTCGTGCTCGCCATGGCTGGGCGCAGGGCTTGCCCCCTGTGCCGCCATGGTGTGGTGATGGTGTGTACCTCTACCTCCTTGCGCCCCCTCCACCGGTAGCGCGAGCTCTGCCTCGCCGCCGTGGAGCTACGGCCATGGACGCCTGGTAAGTTCTACTTCTCCTCTGCTACACCACCTCGACCCTCTCTGCAAACTGCTCATGGCCTTGATCTTAACTTTGTTCAAACCTTAATTCGGTCCATGATGAACAGAGGAATTAATTGAGCTTCAAGCTCGATTTTGTGCACTGCCACCCTCTTGTGCTTGCTGTAGAGGTATTTGGGATGAATCATGCATGTATGAATCATCCCGTTTATCTCTGGAATTGATGTGAAAAGCAGTTCTTGCTCTCTGACAAGATAAAAGTGTAGGAAATTATTTCTGAGCTAGTTGTAGTACTAGCAGTGATGATTTAGTCGATTTAGAGCATGATTTAGTCATGTTTGCTTGCTGTGATGCCTCCATGTTGAGTTACACAGCTCTGCTGGTTCACTGTCATGTGGTGATGTGTTGTGCATTAAGATAAGAACAGATGCTACACTAAATCCTCCCTATGCTTCTGTGAATGCTCAATCAATATGCTTTTGCACACAACATCACTCCCTGTCTCACTTAGTCCTATACTTTGCACACACAGATGTACTCTGCTTGCAATTTCATTATTCTAAAGCACCACACCTTGCTGAGCAAGGCTCTGTTAAGAACAGATGCTTATTTAATCACTCAAGCATGGTTAATCACTCTCTAGCTTGAAAGTTTAACAACCTTGGGTGTAGAGCAGATAAAGCTACGGTAGAATCTGAATCTTGCTCCAAGGTTCAACCTCCAGGCCTGCTTCTTGTGGTTCTTCTTGCTACTGGCCTCCTTCTAGGGCTTAGTGGCTTGTGGTGGATGGTTTTAGGTAATCTCCATGCTTGGCTAGTGGCTGGTGTGTGTTCTTGGGGAAGAACAGATAGATTTGTGATCTGGATGTGATGATGGTTGTGCACTGTGTGTATTGTGGTTGCTGTGAAGTTGTGTGTGCTGGTGGCTGCGGCTTGGGTCTATATTTATACAATTTGGGCACTCCTGTGCTTGTGACACCAGGATAATTAGGCTGTGGTGACTAACCTGTTTGCAGTGGCCCTCTATGCCTCGAGCTGCTCTATTTGACTCATTCCTGCACTCCTTTTCACCTAGGAGATCAGCTCAGCTCTGTTGCTGCGCAGTTCATCTCCCCCTGGTGATAGCTATGAGTCATTCTTGACTCATTGCTCCTATCTGGTCCAGATTTCTATGTGGCAATGCTTGGCTGAGAATTGGGGATGCTAAAAATAGTCGATTTGCTAATTAAACTCAAGTGTGTGGCCAATTAAGCTAGCAATTAGCTTAATAAGTGGGATTATGGGTCCATTTGTCAATTAATGGCAAGTGTGATACCAATTTTTGTTGCCTTTGCTTTGAGTTGTTTCCTGGTTTGATTTTGTGGAGTAGTGGATTTATATGCTGCCTTTGTTTAAGTGCTCAATATGCTCAGCTAGCACATGATGCCTTTGTTAAATGTTGCCTAAAGATAAAGTGCTAAGCTTATGCCTTTGCCCCTCTTGTTGCCTTCGGATTAATGAGCATGATCTATGTTGATCAGACCCCATGTTGCCTCAGGATTTGAGTTTTCATACTCCACACTTGTCTAACCAAACCATTGTTTTGGTTAGGCATAAAACCAGGTTTCAAATATTAATATGCCAGCACCAAATGGTGTTGGCAACATTTTAACATTAACAAATTCTTTTGTTTTGGTGTTTATTTTGCAGGTTGAAGATCTCCTGAAGTTTTAGAAGTCATGATGTAGTTTTTAGGATTTTATTTCACTCTTTTGTAAGCTCACACTTAATGTAATTATAAAGTTGTAAATCTGTTTGTGTTGGACAGATTGTAATAATCTTATTTTCTTGCATTTGGATGGATGAATTCTTGTAATGAAATGGTTTCAAACATGTGTTTGATTTATATTTGAACTTGTGAATTAAATTATGATTCTTATTTGAATCATTGAATTTGTTGTGATACTGTATGTGCATGTCTTATGTTGAATCCTATGGAATGACTCATTCCTTTTTATTGTAATTATAACTTGTGTTATTGAATTACTAGTTGAATCGGCGCGGCGCACGCCGCGCCCTTGATGCTACCGAGAGTAGAACATGCCGATGGGCTATCCTCTACATGAGATCCCTCAACAAACAAACAAACATTTTAGCTTGAACAAAACAGAAGTTTTCTTCTGCTAGGAACAAAGGGGATAAAATTTAAATAATTTAAATGGAATACACCATAAAAAATGAGGGATACATCACTCCACTAATTTGAGTCATACAGAGACAGTGAGGAAATGCAGAACTCAAGCTGCACAGTGCGTTGAATATATTTCAGGCAAGTACGAACATATTTGAGAACATTCTGCCCAGAAGCAGGAAGTAAATAAAAATATGGTGCAGTTGCTCATTCGGCCTTACCCTAGCTAATTAAGGCCGTTCTTTTCACAATACAATAGTCTGCACCAAATTTTGGGAGAAGAAAGCAAACAAATGTGATATATATGATGCCATTGGCTGAATATACTCAAGGGAAATCATGACTTACAGAATAGAGTGACAGGTAAGTACAAAAAAAAATTATGAAGGGTGATGTTTCCTAATGCAATCTATGCACATTGCAATAGAATTTAATTAACCTATGTAGTACCAACGCCTCTCAAGGCATGCACATCAGGCTGAGTGCTAAAGAATCAATTTATCGGACATCCAACAGTGAGAAGGATTTGACCTGGCACAACAAATTAATCATGATTACAGTACACATATCACAGAGAACCAACTGAGCTAGTTGGGAAGCTAATATTGCTTCAAGTCAAATGTACTGGAAAATATTCACACAGGCATCATATAGCTTCACCTAAGTTTTTTACAAACAATTGTTTTTAAATCTGAATACTACATCTACGGAGAAAAGATGTGCCCTATGCTAGACACAAGAAATTTGCGAAACTAATGTAACTTAAAAGGCAAATGTGTACGGAGATAATCAAACTCCAGAAATCAAATATACGTTTGCTTAATACTAAAATGCAAAATGATTTGATACAGAATTGGAGATTTAATGAGTGTACCTGATCACATATACTCACTAAATCTCTGACTCCAGGAGGGCGCCCAGGCACCTTATCCCTTCCCCTACTGCATCAAGCCATCAACCATATATAGATTGCATAACATTGAGAACTTGAAACCCAAGGAGATTAAAAGGTCGAATGGGCAAGGGATCAGGTAGACATGTTTTTTGTTGGATTGGAAGTATACCTAGCTTTGAAATCAACTTGCTGTTAGATCTCCCGTGCTTGGAAGGCACATATGCAAGTTCAGCCACATGAACTCGTTGATCAGGCGGATGGCAATTGGTACTGAAGAATAGGGAAGGGATCAGGTAGACGTACTTTTTGTTGGACCGCCATCCATCCACAGGAATCGAAAACGTAGCGCCGCGGACTCCCTGATCAGGCAGCACCCTTCGGCCTGGCTCCGTCCGTTGCCCAGGCGCTACTTCTCCCGTGGCAGCGCGATGCAGCAGTCTGTGGCAGCGGCCGGCCCGGCGAAGCCCTCGGGCACCCAGGTGCGCGAGCCCCGCGACCGTTGGAGCAGGGGGCAGCGCGGGCTGCGGCCCTCTCGCAGGCCGGCTGGCGGCGACGCGAGAGGAGGAGGAGCGGCTCCTCATGGCAGCCCAAGAGGGTGGGGATGCAGTGCGTGGTGGATTGGATCGGGGGCGGTCCTGGTACGTCGCTGCCACCATCGGTCCAGTCGCCGGCGGGCGTAGGCCACAGAGCTCTCAAGGAGGACGGCCATGGAAGGGGAGGGAGCTCTCGAGGGGCGTTTGGGGGAGAGAGAGGGGCCGAAGTGGGGAAGTGGGACGTCGCGCGCCGGCGCCGCCGCTCGGGAGAGACAGAGGGAGGGGGAGATTGTGGAAGCTTTTGCAGAAAAGTCCATGTGGTTTTCTGTAAGTTGCAGTTAGAACTTTGTCTCGTAAAATTGTGGGCCGCGGAGCTAATTCTCGGATTTTGAAGGACTGTTTTGCAAAAGCGTCTCGGATGTGCTGTTCGGGCCGTTGGATTGGAAATGGACGGCCGGATCGCACGGCGGCCGAGTACTGTTCATAACTGTTCACGTGAACAGTACCCGGGCGCACGACAGGGCGAGAAAGTTTGCTCCCTTTATATATAGTAGTGATAATGTGTGTGGATAAAGATTGGATAAGATGTTGAAATGTGTTCAACTAAGAACTTATAAATGAATCATATCAAAATTTTGACATAACCCACTTAGAGAGGTTTTGAAAATAAGTAGTGGGGTGTATCGACACCTCTAGACTATCTGTTGATGCCTGACTCCCAGACCCTCGACACTCGTCTGGTATCGACTCCCAACTCTTTTATCACAAAAGCGCGAAAATTATCCCGTTTTTACCAAAAGATGCATGAATGCACAAATGCAATTCCTAAATCTACCCTCTCGAGTCCTATAACTGTGGGGTATTACAATCACCTCCCCGGTGTGCGTCTCCTCCGCCGAACTTCCACCGCCGAGCTCTGCTCCCCGCCGAGATCAGACTCCTCCGCCTCCTCAGAAGGATGCGGAGACAGATCGCGCCAAGACTCCGGCTAAGACCATGCAGGAGTCTCGGCTCTTCCCCAAGTCTCAGGCTGCGTGCAACCAGCAGCAACAGCATCAAAAGAAGAAACAACAACAACAGCAGAAGCAAAAGCTCCAGCAGCAGCAGAAAGATTCAGCTCAAGACGTTGAGCCCCCCAAACAGCCACAGCAAACTCCGATGCCGCCACCGCCACCGGGAACTGGTGCCGCACGTTCCTGCGCCAAAGTCCACCTCCACCAAGATTGCGCCCTCAAGCTCTTAGGTCGCCACCTCCCGAGCTCTTTTTGCTGCTACCACTCAGCCGGACATCAGCAGCTGGGAGGTCGGGCAACTCCGGACCAAGAGCGGGAATAGCTTAGGCTCGGAGAAGCACTATGACATAGACTGGAACTCGGCTGACACTGCCGAGGTCTCCTCTAACCCGAGCTCTGAGCATCCAGTCAGACCTAGCGCCGTGCTCCGGTCCATCTACAACATGCAGACTGCGGTCCTTGATTGCAGCAAGAAGGCCTCGGTAAGTACATACACTATTCCCAGTCCTCGAGATTCGGGTTGAGCAATTGACACTCCACCGAGTTAAAATTGCTCGGCTTGAATCTCAAAAACTTGTCATTTTTCCCATGTTGAGTCCCCGAGGCCAATGCCAAGTCCCCAGGCCTCGGGTGCTAAAAAGAGCTTGGATCTCTTCGAACTGATCTCTCTATTTTTTCAGGAGTGCAACAATGCTTGGACAAAGGTCTTCAAGAACCTCCTGCTGGATCACAACAGACTGAAGAAGTCTCACCGGACTCTTCTATCCGCAAAGGAGCAGAGCGACAAAGACTACGCCTCTAGGCTGAAGACAGCCGAAGATGAAATAGCTCGGCTGCAGCAAGAGCTGAACCGGGCTAATGAAGCCAAAACCACTGTGGAGGACGCTATGAAGGCCAAAGACCAGGCCGCCGAACAGCAGCAAGAGCTTGCCAAGACCCTGGAGAGCTGCGCCACCTCGGCCGAAACCGAGCTTATCGCCCTCCGAGCTATATCGAAGAGCTGGTTGTCCGAGCTCACTCGGATTAATCATCAAATGGATAGTAAGTTTCCTTTCTCCTCTTTTCCTTATTTTCCGCCGACCTACACCCCGTGCCACAGTATGCCTTAATTCAGCGACAGCCTTTTTGTCTTCTTCAGAGAACTTCGAGCACTCCAAGGACAAAGCTATCCGAGAAGTTCAAGCAGCTCGGGCAAAGAGGGCTGAGACAGAAACCCTCAGCGAAAGCTGGGATATCCAGGACCACCTTGTCGCCCTTAATGCTCGGATCAGGCCGCTCCGAGCCATTGGAACCAAACTTGTTGATGCTGCCATCGAGGTCCACCGTGCCCTCTGGCCCAAGGTTAAGACCCCCACTTGCATCGACGAGCTCGCCACAAAGCTGAAAGGAGCCGAGGCTAGACTTCGGGAGTGGAGATGCTCATCAGCTCGGGCTGGAGCGGACAAGGCCCTGGTGTTCGTGCTGTCCTGGTATGAAGATGTTGAGATCCACACTGTTACCTCCTTGCGCAGGGCTCTCCTTGGAATACCCTTCCTGATGGCATCGAAAAACGCCAAGCAGCCGCCGACCTCTTTGCTAGTTATGCAAACACCCGGACCTTCAATGAAGGGCGCCTCTACTCTGAGGACGAAGAGAGCTCGGACGAGGAAGCAGAGTCCGGTGAAGAAGGTTCTGATGGCGAGGAAATTGACTTTGACGAGCCTGAGAGCTCCAAGGGCAAGGCCGGCAAAACAACCGAGATAGCTGAAGGCTCAGATGATGACTTCAGCTTCGACGAACCTCCGAACTCCAAGGGCAAGTCCGGCAAAGCCGTAGCCACCGAGGTGATCTCCCCGACGTGACGGACACCCCGGCATCCACTCCAACAACCGAGGTTGCTTCCGCGACCGAGGTTGTTCCTGCACCCGAGGTTGTTCCTGCGCCGAGGTTCCTGCGCCCGAGGCTCCCACTGCCACCACTTCGGCGACCGAGGTCTCTGGTTCCGAGGCCTGAACTTGTCTCAAGCAAAACATTAAATCCCCGGTATGCCGGGTGCAGATGTAATATACACTTAAGTAGTTTGCCTTGCTACCAGTACTATTATCTTGCTATCCGAACCATGCTTTTCTAAAATTTATGCCGAACCCTTTTGGAACGAGTCCCCGAGTTCACTTTCGTGTTTACTATATCTGGCATTCTTTGCTCTTGTCTACCATTTAGGCGTTCGACAGTCGAGTCACAAGATTGTTGTTTATAGCATACAGTACTTAGCAAATCTCGAAGTGTGTTTCAAAATCATCCGACATAAACGAAAGGTAAAGACAGGGGTTAGTAAACGACACATGCCGAACTATATTTTTGGACCGAGTCCCCGAGTCCATTTTCATGTCTCCCACGTTTTTTCATCTTTGCTCTTGACTACCATTTAGGCGATGCCAGTCGAGTCACAAGATTAGTTACATAGCACACATTACTTGAAGTTTGAGACGAGGTTCAAAATAGTTCGGCATATGAACGAAACTGACAAACAGAAATAAAACACAAGCACAAGAGCGAGGCAGTCCCCGAGCTTCAACCTCGGAGTGCCGACATTTCATTAAGGATTAACCGAGGTACATACATTGCGCCTTTCATGAGTAGAAAGGTCGGAGTAGAGCTACATTCCATGGTCGCTGACCTCTGATCCGGGGTTGTCCAGCCCATCTTCCTTGGTTCCTGCGCATCTATAAGATAGTACGAATCATTGAGCAGAGCTCGGCTCACAATGAACGGTCCCTCCCATGGAGGTGACAACTTGTGCCGACCTTTCTTGCGCTGCACCAGCCTCAGCACCAAATCTCCCTCGTGAAACACACGAGGGTTGACATCCGGCTATGATAACGTCGGAGACCTTGCTGGTATATTGCTGACCGAGATGAGGCCAACTCTCTAGCTTCCTCAAGCAGATCTACTGCATCCTCCCGAGCCTCTTTTGCCTCGGCTTCAGTGTACATTGCCACTCTGGGCGCATCATACTCGATGTCAGTGGGTAGCATAGCTTCTGCCCCATAGACCATAAAAAATGGCGTATAGCCAGTTGATCGATTTGGCGTGGTCCTTAGACCCCACAGTACTGCTGGTATCTCATCTATCCAACACCCCGGAGTTTTCAGCAGTGGTTCAATGAGCCGAGCCTTGATGCCGGCCAACACTAGAGCATTTGATCTTTCCACTTGTCCATTAGACTCCGGATGTGCCACCGAGGCTATGTCCAGCCGGATTCCCTTGTTCATGCAAAACCGAGCAAATTCTCCAACAGCAAAGTTCGTGCCGTTGTCCGAGATAATGCTATGGGGGTACCCATATCGCAGAATGATCTCCTTCAAGAAAGTCACTGCTGAATGACCATCCAACTTCCGGATTGGTTTCACCTCGATCCATTTGGTGAACTTGTCCACCATCACCAGTATGTGTGTCATGTTACCTCGGGCTGGTTTGAACTCTCCCACCATATCCAAACACCATACCGCAAACGGCCAAGTGATAGGAATTGTTTTGAGCGCCGAGGCTGGCATATGCGTTTGCTTGGCAAACCTTTGGCATCCTTCACATCTCCGGACTATGTCCTCTGCATCAGCAAGAGCAGTGGGCCAATAGAACCCATGCGAACACCTTGGCCACCAGAGCTCTTGTGCTGCAATGATGACCACACTCTCCTTGGTGGATCTCCAAAAGCATCTCCTTGCCTTCAGCTGGCTCGACACACCGTTGCAACACCTCGGTTACGCTTCTTTTATAGAGCTCCTTGTTGATGATGGTGTACGCCTTTGCCCTCCTTTGGATTCTCCTAGCCTCGGTTGTGTCACTTGGCAAGCTTCCCTCCGTTATGAACTTCATGATTGCTCCGCCCACTCCGGCACTGGGTGCAAAGGAAAAAGTTCTCGTCCACCTCCATTGGTTCGGCCACCATAATCTCCTCCATTATTTCCTCCACCATCCTGCGACCAGTCCCCGAGTCTCGGTGCGCAGTCCCCGAGTTCTGCCACGCAGTCCCCGGGTCCGACCAACGCATCCGACGTCTACCTCCATTGGAACAGGTCCGGGCTCTTGCTCCGCCGGGATGAAAATAGATTCGGATTCAGGAGAAGGTTTGATTGAAGGAGTTCTCAAGTGATTCAGGGCTACTCCAGGTGGTACTGCCTCTTTAGATGAACCGAGCTTTGACAACACGTCGGCAGCATTTTTTCTGTCCGAGGTATATGCTTGTATTCACACCCTTCAAAGAACCCGGATATCTTTTGCACATGGAACCGATATAACGCCATGTTGGCATCCAGAGCATCCCAAGTTCCAGAAGATTGTTGCACCACCAGGTCGGAATCGCCGAAGCACTCTACACGCCGGATACCGATCTCCTTCGCCACATTGAGGCCATGGATTAAGGCCTCATACTCCGCCACATTGTTTGATGCTGAGAAATGAATCTGCAGCACGTATTTCAGCTGATCTCGCTTCGGCGAGGTGAGGACTATTCCAGCCCCCAGCCCGATCTTTGTCTTGGACCCATCAAAATGCATTTTCCAATAATTATAGTCCGGCCTGGGTGGCTCATACTGCATCTCGGCCCAATCACAAAAGAAGTCCGGCAACGCCTGGGATTTAATTGCATCTCTTCTCTCATAATGTGGTGCATATGGAGACACCTCAATCGCCCATTTGGCAACTCGGCCAGTTGCATCTTTGCACCCGATGATCTCCGAGATTGGAGCTTCGCACACCACCGTCATGGGATGCTCCTGGAAATAATGCTTCAACTTCTTGACCGCCAGGTAGACACCATACGTCATCTTCTGGTAGTGAGGGTAATTCTGCTTCGAGGTAGAGATCACCTCGCTCAAGTAATACACCGGTCTCTGCACCGACCTGCCACCTTCTTCGCGCTCCACCACCACTGCCACACTTACAACTCGGTTTGTGGCCGCAATGTAAAGTAACATCGGCTCATTGTGCAATGGTGACGCCAACACCGGGGCAGTGGACAACATCTTTTTAGCTCATTGAACGCCACGTCGGCCTGCGGGGTCCATGTAAACCCGGTACTTTTCTTCATGAGCTGGTACAAAGGTAAGGCTTTTTCTCCCAGCCGACCTACAAATCGGCTCAACGAGGCTAGGCACCCTGTGAATTTCTGCACATCTTTCAAACACTTCGGTAATTTCATGTTCTCAATAGCTCGGATCTTGGCCGGGTTAACCTCGATACCTCGGCTAGACACCAGGAATCCGAGCAACTTTCCAGCCGGGACACCAAAGGTGCACTTGTCCGGGTTAAGCTTCAACCGATATTTTCTCAAATTCACAAATGTCTCCTCGAGATCCTCGAGGAGAGTACGTTTCTCCTTAGTTTTGATGACGATATCATCGACATACACCTCTGATAAGTTGCCCCGGCATTTCTCAGGCCAAAACACATGACACGATAGCAATACGCCCCATACGGGGTAATAAAAGCAGTCTTTATTTGATCCTTTCGGGTTCAGTGGTATCTGGTGAAAACCAGAGTACGCATCGATAAAAGACAACAGTTCACAACCAGCAGTGGAATCAATCACTTGATCAATCCGAGGTAATGGAAACGGATCTTTCGGGCACGCCTTGTTGAGGTTAGTGAAGTCAATGCACATGCGCCACACCTTGACCACGGCTGGCTCGTCTTTCTTCTTTTCCACCAAGACCGGATTGGATATCCAGTCCGGATGCAGCACCTCCATAATGAACCCGGCTGCAAGCAACTTAGCCAGCTCGTCCAGCACCACTTGTCTTCGGTCGTCTGAGAGACGACGGGTCGGTTGCCTCACCGGTTTCACCTCGGCCTGACAAATAAAGAGTGCTCTGCCAACTCCCTCGGAACACCAGGCAGGTCCTTAGCCGACCATGCAAAGATATCCCGATTCTCACGGAGGAAGTGACAGAGCTCGCTTTCCTATTTCTCCCCAGCCCGGTCCCAATGATGGCCATGCTCTGGGTGCTCCGGGTCAATGGGGATCTCTTGGTCTCCTTGGGCACCTCGAATGCTGCAGTTGAGTCCGGGCTCATCAGTCCGGACAGGCCGAGCTGTGTTGACTGCGCCATTGCCACCACTTGATGCAGCTTCTTCTTCTCGCTGCGATCACCAAAGACTCGGCCAGATTAGACCCCGCCGAGGCACACTGAATGGCTCGCTTGTAGTCACCCGAGATGGATATGATCCCATTAGGCCCTGGCATTTTCATCTTCAGGTATGCAACATGGGTGGAAATCATGAACTTGGCCAGAGCCGGCCTTCCAAGCAATGCATGGTATGCACTCTCCAAGTCCACCACCTCGAACTCGATACTCTCAACTCGGCAGTTATCCTTGGTTCCAAATGCTACATCCACCCATATCTTGCCCATGGGTGCACAGGAAACGCCAGGCACAATCCCATGAAAAGTACAACTGCTTGGCATCAACTGATTTGGCGATATGCCCAATTTCACCATTGTGTCTCGGTACATGATGTTGATGGCACTGCCATTGTCCACCAGAACTCGGGTAAACCTCACATTGTTGTAGGCCCACACAACGTCGGATCTACCACCAGGGCATACTTTCCAGGGCTCGGCATGATCCGAGGTGTGTCTTTCCTGCTCCAAGTGATCTCCTGCTCAGACCAGTTCATATAGGTCGGCACCACCGGCATTACTGCATTCACCTCCATGGCACGCCTCTGCACACTCTTCTTGTCAGTTGGCTCGGTCACAAAGACCACATAGCTCGCATGAGCCTCTCTATAGTCATTTCCGGGGTATTCATACTGCTGACTTGGTCCGGCACCATTGTTGTTGTTACCTCGGACATTCACACATTCACGGTCTTGCTGCTGCAGGCCTCGGAGGAGGTGCAGTGGTTATCGGGGTAACATTTGCTCCGGACAGATTGGGTGGGACCTCGGCTGAAATCTCTGAGGTGGTCCTCCTCTGTTTCCTCCGGCCTTGCCCCTTCTTCCTGATTCTGCGGTTCCAGCTGCACTGCCGGGTTGAATGGTTGGCTGGCTTACGCGGGTCGGTCGTATGGTAACGGCAAGGACCATCTATCATTGATTCATAAGTCAAGGGTGGCTCCGGGTTCGGACTAAATGCCGGACCATTGATTTTCGGCCTCTGGACACCTCCAGCTCCGGGCTGATCCGGGTTCACCGCTGCAACTTGGTTCGAGGTGTATGGGTAGTCCGGCTCCCTCTCTTGTGTCCGAACTCTTGGCGGTCATTACACCTTGGTCCGAGCCGGTTGTTTATTGGCTCCCTCCTTCTGTTACGTGCCCTGCCTCTGCTGCTGGCTGCATCGGATCACCAGAGCATAAGAATCTGCAATCCGGATTGCTCTGCTAGGGATTTCGGCATATCTCTTGGAGCCTCTGCCACAGCATGCTGCCATGTCGAACCATCTGCAAACCAGGAAATGGCCTGTGCCTCTACAACTCCTTCACAGGAATTCCGAACATTGCTCCACCGAGTTAAGAATTCTCGGTCAGTTTCATGATCATCTTGCTTACATGCTGCCAGGAGCTGAGGTCGGTTTGGCCTCTTGTATGTACTAGCAAAGTTGCTGTTAAACGCCAGCTCCAAGTCTATCCAGGAGTTGATACTATACTCCGGCAAATTATTCAGCCAGATCCGAGCTGGACCTTCCAACATGTGCGGGAGATACCGGACCGCCCATCGGCGATTGCCCCCCGCTATGTGCACCGAGGATACATAATCTGTCAGCCAATCTTGCGGCTTGGTGCTCCCGTTGTATGGCTTGGTGTTCCGACCTAACTGGAACTGAGATACTGGTGGTGGTGGCTCCTTCATGATCCGAGGTCCGAAACACGCCGGACCAGGAGGGCCTTCCTCCTCCAACTGCTCGGACAAGTAGATTCTATCCAGCTTGTTACGAACATCGCCCGGAGCTAACATCCGAGCTCCTATCCGAGGTCCCAACGCCCCATCCACTCTGTGGTATCCGGCTCGCGCCATGGCCGAGTCTCCATCATCGTATCGGTCATCGCCTTGACCGACATTCTGAGGTTGCTGAACATACTCCGGCTCTCGCTGATATTGCCCTGCGGCCGGGTTGTTGCTGATACCTCGGGGGCGGAGGTGGTTTACCTCGGCCAGCCGACGCTGCTTGCCCGCCATTCTGATTTCCCTGACCGGAGTTACCCTTAGCTCGGCTTGCATTACCTTGGCCGGGGTTTCCCTTAGCTCGGCTAGCATTGCCCTGGCCCACCTTCTGCTTTGCTGCTACACCGGATCATACATCTGCATCTGCTGCTTGTTCTGACCCGAGGTGACACTCCGGGCTCGATCGGCTCCTCCGACGAGTGGAGACGAGGCTTGCCCCTTGGACACCTGACTAACTGGCCTAGCTGAATAAACCATCTGTGAATCACCAGCCCCGGCATATGCTCTGCGGAGAGCCTCATTCTGCTGGTTAGCTACATACACTAATTCATTGACTCGCTTCTGCTGCGCACGCCATGCATCTCCAGTCAACCCGGATAGCTCGGCCCTGCCTGCCTCGGCAGCTCTGAGGTTCTTAGCAGGGGAACTATACACCGGCCTTCCAGTCGACACGCGACTCTCACTCCTAGCCGAGGTGGTAGGTCGAGCCTCCCTGTTATCTCATCATTGAGCCCCTTGCCTCTCTGCCGCACCTCGGCTCCCCTATGGTATCAACTGCTACCGGGGTGAAGCCATTCGCTGCATTGTACTCACGCATATCTCTATTGAACTCATCTCTAGCTGTCATCATTGCTACAGCCTCCTTTTGCAACAGGACACGCTTTGCCTCTAGGTCGGCCACAGTCACTACCACATCCACTCCTGGATCTACTGGGTTGCCAGTGTCTCCTATCTCTACTAGGGTCGCACCTCGGCTGCACCCGGGGGTACCAGGCAACTCTTTCTCTAGCCTGGGCTTTGCAGATCTCACCTTATCAACAACCTCGGCGGCTTGGTTTGCTGGCATCTCCTTTGCCAGCGGCATCAACCGGACCGGTCATCATCACCTCCACGCAGCTCCGGGGCGAGTGATACGCCGACCTAGAGCCGCAAGGAGAGGAGTTTCGTCGTCCACGAGCACCTGCTCCGGGTACTCGCGAACAACCTCGACAGCAACGTATGTGACGAAGCTGCCAGCATCATGGTGAAGCCATGCTCGGGGAAGGGCTTGCCGGCGAAACACCCCGCGTTGTCGCTGATGAAGGTGAACTCACCGATCTTGGCGATAAGCCCGGAAAGAACACGCTCGCCTGAGCCCGTCCGGATGTAAACTCCCTCCAACGCCTCAATCTGCCCCACGGTGGGCGCCAACTGTCGTGGTGGGATCACGGCAGATGCCATAGGTATGGCTAAGATGGGGCCGAATGGTCGTTGGGGGAATCCGGGGAGGGTTTATGCACTCGAAGTGCACAAGCAAGAACACACCAAAAACCGCAAGAACACGAACGAAAACCAAAACCAAGAACACAAAGCACACCACGATGTACCCTGCTTCGGGGCCCTCTTGCGGAGGTAACACCCCTACTGCAGCACTATCCTAGTCAGTGTATAGCACAAGGTGACAAGTACAAGCTGCTCCTCGAGCTGTGCGATGATACAATGGTGAGAGCTTGAGGTGGGAGATGAAGTTACAAGGAGAATGAACCAGGGTGTCGGGGTCTCTTCCCTCGTGATTGATCGATCTCTGCGTGTGCCTCTCTCTCACGCAGGAGGGGTGGAAGCCCCCTATATAGGCCAGCCGGGTTACCGTAGTGCCCCTCGCCGAGCACTGTAGCCATGCCTCTGCTTTGGTCATCATTGTACTCCTGTCAGGGACAAGACATGGCCTGCCCATCCCCTGTGTCACCACAGTGGAGCTAGGATGTCCCCTCTGACAGAGACAGGACATAGCCACGCCGCGCTACCTCGTAGCCCTGACCCCGGATCTCCCGGGGTCAGCGGTTAGAGACGTGCAGCCCCGCCGAACCCAGGGCACGCCTCCGCCATACTCCGTGACAGACGTTCCCGTGTCAGGCGAGAAGTAACAGGAGCATTGACTCCTGTCTGAGCTACGGCCTCCTGCGCTCAAGATCTTTTACTAGGTCGGACCTCACCTTCTTCCAATAGCCTCTCCCGCACTCACAACACTAACCATAGCACCGAGGTAGCTAGGTCGGCTGATCACAGCTCGGATCATGAACCTCGGCCCATGCCAACGGGGTACCTCGGACCCCTCTGGTCCAAGATAGGTCGGCCTTTATATTCTTCAGGCAAAAGTAAAGCTCGGATACACTCAGGCCCAAACAGGTCGGCCCTTTCCGTACCTCGGCACGCCTTTGAACTCCACTTATGCCAAGCCTTGACCCTAGCCGGGGGTACTCCCCCGACAAGGGGGCGGTGGTGAACGCTCGCGTCACAGAATCCAAGTGCGTGGGATCAGGGGCAAATTTCTCCTACTATTGTCTCTTCTACAAAAAAGATTAATCGACCTTGAAGCCAAGATGAAGATCTCTCTGCCAAGTGTCAGAGCCATTGTCCAATTGAAGACAGCGTGCTTTTTGAGTATCATAGTTTTCTCCTTTTTAGTAGAATCCAGTCGAGTTTACCTTCGTTGCTCTCAAGCTTGCCCACTTTGCACGCACGAACCTGTACTCGGCGGTGTGGCGTTTAGACACACCAGTACACCACCATGTATAAGCTGGAATATCAAACATTGGGAGCCGGTAGAAACGAAAATGGGGAAGAAAACTAGATGTTATCTTGGGAAATGGCTGGACATAGGCTCTCAAACCATTCTTCTAAACTCTTGCATAACGTCTATTATCTTTTACATGCTCTCTTTTTATAGAGTTCCTGTAGGAGTAAGGAAAAAATGTGACGGGTATAGAAGTAGGCTTCTGTGGCAAGAGGAGCAAGGGATCCGGAAATACCACCTTATTAATTGGGAAACGGTTTGTTCTCCCAAAGATTTAGGTGGGTTGGGAGTTCTAAATCTGGATATTATGAATATTAGCCTTTTGTGCAAATGGCTTTGGAAATTAGAGAACGAAAATGGGGCTTGGCAGGATATTCTGAAGAAAAAATATCTTTAGAAGGAAACACTGTCACAAGCCTTGGATAAGGATGGGGTATCTCAGTTTTGGTCTGGGTTAATGAAAGTAAAAGATAGCTTTTACTCTTTCTGTGATAGAACTGTGGTATCGGGCAATAAAACTAGTTTCTGGAATGACAAATGGTATCAAGGTAAAAGTATGGCGGTGATGTTCCCTAGATTGCACAATCTCACCTTTAACAAGGATGTTAAAGTTGATAAAGTTGTATCTTCTAAGGGTAGATGCCTTATTTTTCGTAGGCGTCTTTGGGGTGAATTAGCAATCCATAAAGAAGAAATGTTCAACATTATTGATAATGTTGTATTAAATGAAGGTGATGATAAGGTGAGTTGGAAACTAGGGCAGAAGGGTTTTACGGTTAAAACCCTGTATAATGCTCTACAAACCAAACCACCGGCTAAGAATTTCAAACACCTCTGGCCGATGAAAATTCTGACTAAAATCAAAACCTTTCTTTGGTTGGTAATGTGGGGGAGAACCCTAACTAAAGACAATCTAAAGAAAAGGGGGTGGGAGGGGAGTAGCCAGTGCATGTTTTGTGCGGTAGACGAGAGCATTGATCACATGTTCTTCACCTGCCCTTTGGCTAGGTTTGTGTGGGGGTGTCTTTTGCTCTAGCTCGGATGTTCATGGTCCTCCCAGGTCGATTGCCGAGCTGGGAGAATGGATCCTTACTTTTCATGGTCCGGAGCGTGGTGCGATTAAAGTTTGTCTCGCATCTGTCTTATGGACAATCTGGAAGACGAGAAATCGAGCGTGCTTTGATCAAATCATGCCTAGAGACCCTTGTGATATTATTTTTCATATTTGTCATTGGATTGAACTTTGGAGTGAATTGCAGACGGAAAGGCTGCGAAGAATGCTGCGGCGCGGTTCTGAGAAACTGAAGACTGTCTTGATGGAGGTCTTCAACCGGGCGAAGGGATGGACGCCAACATGTCCAAGAATCAACAGTGGATAGTCTTCATCAGGAACGACTGTGTTTGGAGTCTTCGGTTGGTGTCTGTGAAATGTAATAAGGGTGTGGTCTTTGTTGCGCACCATGGACCTGGGCCATTTGGCTTCGTTGTCGTTTCTTTCTGAGTTTCTTGTTGCTAAACCATGGATGATGTAAAATCCTTAAGTTTCTTTATATGAGGCTGGGGGCTAATCCCTTTTAATCTAAAAAAATAAGCTGGAATATCATGATGAATAATGTTAAAGCTCCCCTTTTTGTCCCCCAAAAAAGGGCCATATGGAATTCTACCCTTCCTTCATTTGACTAACTGTATATGTGTGTGCATATCCACCTTTATTGCCTGACTATATTCTTGTTCATTATCAAAAACCTACACCTGTAGTGTGCACCATTCCAGCCAAATTAATCTAGCTACTGTTCATATTGCCAAAAAAAATCTAGCTATCGTTCAGTGAAGTTCATACGCACACTACTAGGAAATAGCCTTTCTATAGATTCACATTTTGTGGCGCACCATTGAGCCGTGTGGAGGTCCCATGCGCCACTGAATGCCTACTTTCTGTGGCACACGCAGCATGATGCGCCACAGAAATACGGTGGGGCCCACCACCAATGTTTGGATTGCATCCTCTGGGGACTTTTCTGTGGCGCATGGGCCAAATGCGCCACATAATTTGACCTTTCTGTGGCGCATGGGTCGGGATGCGCCAACTTCTGTGGCGCACCATGCCCCATGCGCCACAGAATTTTTTATATAGTTAGGTTTTAGTGTCTAGTTGGTATAGAAATTTTGAAATATGAATTTTAACTTTTTTTTGCAAAAAAACAGAAAAAAAAAGTTTGAACGGCCATAACTTTTGTATACGATGTCGAAAAAATGCGTTTAATATATCAAAAAAACTAGAGAAAAATTCGAGCTCGATTTCACCCGGGTTTACCCCGTGAACTTTTCTCAGATCCTTCAAATTCCAAAAGGAAAAAAAGTTATTTTAAAAGGAAGATTTTTTCTACAAAATCAAAAAAAATTCAAAAAATTTAAAAAATTCAAATTGTTTGGATTTGTTGAATTTTTGGATTTTTTTGAAGTTTTTGGATTTTCTGGATTTTTTTGATTTTTTGTTTTGTTTTGAATTTTTTTGGATTTTTTTAACTTCCTTCTCAAGTTTTTGATTTTTTTTGAATTTTAAAAACACATATATACACATACCACACATATATACACATACACAAGGGTTAAGAAGGTTGATATGATACTATTATTAATAAGAACTTCAGTGGCATGAGGGTAATTGAATTGAAGTTAAGCGTGCTTGGGTTGGAGCAATCTGAGGATTGGTGACCTACTGGAAAGTCATCATTTGAGATATGCTTGGAGTGTTAAAAATGTTCAAAAAATTCAAATATTTAGGGTTTTCCAAATTATTTCATTTTCTGAATTTTTCTGAATTTTTTGATTTTTTTGATAATCCAGATCTAGATCTGGTCGCCCTTTTTTAAAATTCAAAAAAAAATCTGTGGCGCACAGTGGTAGGGGTGCGCCACAGAATTTTTATTTTCGGTGACACAGAATTATATTTCTGTGGCGACGATTCTGTGGCGCACCCACCATGCACCACAGAATGCAAAAGTGGGTGCGTCACAGAATGCCCTTTTCCTGGTAGTGGCATACAAGTTTTACCAACTTAACGGAAAGACTAGGCCTTTTTTATATCTATCCACTCATTTGGATTCATTGCATGCGCCGATGGCACAAAAGCATCTCCAACCAGATAATCCCCCCGCCACCGCATTTGTCCGGGTGGACGGACGGAACATTAATCCGACAGAGAATACATACCCAATCAGACCCCTTATATGTAATCCAAATGTCCGGTCTGTCACACACCACTCAAATATTTCCCATAAGTGTGGCGGATATGAGTCAGTCCGCCACCCGGTACCGGTCCGTGATGGTCTAGTCTGACCCCCCCACCAGTGGCGGAGCTAGAGCAAACTTAATCCGGGTGCACTAGATGCAATATGTGCTGATTTGTCTCAACAGGGTGCACTAATCGTTAATTACAGGAGTGCACACCCTGATTTTTTAGCTAATTACAAGGTAAAAAATAAAGCTACTTGGGTGCCTGTGCACCCGGTTGGTACAAGGTAGCTCCGCCAGTGCCCCCACTTCCTACCGGACCAAACCCTAGACAGTCACTCGGCTACACTTCAGTCCCCTCTACATCATCTCTCCTCCCCTATGCTCCACCATGTTCGGCTCCGACGGCATCGACTTGGAATGCTTGAGGCAGAGGGTTCAAGCTCCTCCCTCGCCTCCCTATCTGACGAGGAGGAGCTCGCCCTCCATCGCTCTTTTATGTACACGCGCGGGCGGCTCGAGTTCCGCGATGGTGGCTAGCTAAGGGAAATCCAGCCACTGGTCGGTCGACATTGCGTCACGCCGCCCTGTTCTCAAGGTTGTCCCGACGCGGTAGATAAAAAGGGCTGCCGAAGCCAATGGGTAATGCCTCTCTGGCGAAAAGACCCACGTCGCCAGACGCCTCGCCTAGTTCCCCTCCTCCGTGACCTCATCGGATGGCAGCTCCTCTCCGACCCCTACGTCGTGTTCAACAAGTACTACCGCACGAGAGATCACAAGGGGAAGGGCAAGCAGCCATGGCGAATCCTCTCCTTTTCGTTTGTGTATATTTAATAAATTGTCCCTTTTGTTGTCCGGTGATGAACTAGACGTTGTCCCATATTGTGAACTACTCACTCCGTTTTTTAGTATAAGATGTTTTAGGTGTTGCACATGTTGTCTAGATACATACTAAAACTTCTTATATTAAAAAACGGAAGGAGTAGATGTTTGTTTGTGCTTTTCGGTTCTACTTAATCTATCTATGTTGCATGAGATTGTATAGAGTTGAGGGGTGGGATACGAGGAGAACGTCTACACACACAGACATATGAAGGGTGGCCGGCTCCTATCCGCGGACGTGACCGGGATCAAAATTACTCAATCTGGTTAGAGATGCTCCAATTTATGTTTTGCTTCCGGAGATTAAACGGTTCTTAAAATCACGGGAGGATAATTTTGATCTCCAGTCTTCCGCTTTATTTCAATTATTTTTAAAGAAAACTTATTCTTTTTTTTTGAGTTTTTAAAGAAAACTTATTCAAAAAAAATGTTTGCAATGCATCTGGCCTATGAGGCCCGGCCACCCGTAGTCGTATATGCATGAGTCCAAACCCTACGACGTCCGCTCCTTCGATCGCAACTCGACGCCCACCGCAACCACCATCGTCCGCAAAACAGTCGCCGCCTATGTGCCGTGATCCTGCATCCGCCGCCTCGCGCCTGCCCCACTGCCCGACGACGGCGGCCGCATCCGGTAAGCCCCTCCGTCCTCCCCTTTCTCCTCTCTGCTGATCCAAATCAGGCGATAGAGGTCCTACTATTTAATTGAACGTCGAAGGCTAGAAAAGAATTAATAATGCTTGCTTGATCAGATAAGATCTCGAGTAATAATGTTAACAGCCTCAGCTGAACAAGAACACAGGCTGCAGGTACGACGTACGGGTAGTCTGCAAAGTTCCAATGGTTTTAGACTGTCAGTTAATTAGCCCATACCCCTTCAAATGATTTGAGTATATCACTACGATCCAGAGCCATAACTAAACTCATGTAACTTGCGTTCTCTGGATACTTCGTCTAGAAACTTTAACTTTTGTAAGTGTAACGAACCAGGATCCGGAAATGAATTTCTCTTCCTCCAAGTTAGAAGTTGACACTTGAACATCGGAAAGTTCTGAAAATCTCCTAAACCTCTTAGATTTACATTTACATGGAGAAATAATATTTGCACGTTAAATTTCCGTGAAAAAAGAAGTTCATTTGTGTGCTACTGTGAGGTAAAACTGACAAGGGGTGAAGTCTAATTACATACATATAACATTGCGCACGGACATATGTTAATAGAAATATACAAGTGCACATAGTATTCCACGTGTACGTTTATGCAAAAGTTATTGCATTTTTACAACATCTTTTTTAAACCCAAGCGTACACTTTGGCAATTTTGACCAGGACTACATACAGAGCACGAAAGGAGTACGCTCTGCGATGTCGCCTATGAGACTCAGAATCCTTTTTGGTTCTTCTATGGGTGTTATTTCAACCAGTGTCTTTCTTATTCTCTTTTTTTTTAACTCAGTACTTGCTCTTCATGACCACTATATATGTCTTTTTACTAAAAATTAAAATTTTACTTCATGACACGACATGGTGCGATGCAGCTGTTGGAAACTCGTTATATACTTTTTTATCTTAGTTTACGGATTGATATGTTTTCATCAGATAAGTTAGACAAATAATATCAATGGTAAATGTTGTAGGGACCATGTATTCGAAGGTGCGGCATATCAGTGCAGAGGTGGACAACTATGTGCATCAAGCACGTGAGGAGGTGGACAAGAAGGTGAAGTGGGAGCGTCAGGAGATCAACAAGAAGATGAAGCAGGAACGTGCAACCGCGGACCGGATGATGAAGCGGGAGCGGGAGAAAACGGACCGGAAGTTGAAGCAGATACATGAGGAGATGGACAAGAAAATTCAGTGGGAGCGTGAGGAGATGGACCAAAAGTTGAAGATGATCCATGAAGACATTGGCCGGAAGTTGAAGCAGATACATGATGAGATGGACCAGAAGGTGCAATGGGAGTGTGAGGAGATGGATCAAAATTTAAAGCAGATCCATGAGGACATGGACCAGAAGTTACAACACGAGCGTGATGACCTTGACCGTAAGAAGATGCATGCCCGTGAGGATATGGAACAAAATTTACGACATGTGCGTAAGGACATGGATTACGAGGCCTTGCTTGAGCAAGTTCGCCTGGAAGGGAAGATGATGGAGGCACGTGCGGATATGGACCGAAATTTACAGCAGGAGCATAAGGACATGGAATACAAGGCCAAGTTTGAGCAAGTCCGCCTGGAAGGAAAGATGATGATGGCACGCGTAAATATGGACCAGATATTGCAGGACGAGCGTGAGAACATGGATTCTAAGGCACTTCTAGAGAAAGTCCGCCTGGAAGAGAATATGATGCCGGACCATGCGAGGATACGCTCGAAGGTATATTCATTTGTTAAAAAAAACAGTACGTCACCAACACACATACCATGACCAACCATTGTAGGCTACGACTAAGCAACTACAATTCCATATTTGTGCTTTTGGACAGGGTCAGTTCAAACGATATAGAGATATTCAGAAGAATTCATCAATAGGGGCCAGAGGGAATCGGAAGAAGATGGGTCAACTCTAAGAGCAAAGCAACGTGCATACACTCACAAGAAGGCATTGGCTTTTAGCAGCGGTGACAAGCACACAAGTGCATAAACTTTAAGAACCCGGATGAAACTGAATGGTTCTATAGTTGATCTTCAGTATTTAACTTCTTTCTTTGCTTGGGTCCAGATGAAGGGGTATCTTTAGGACATTTTCTTCAGGATTTGTTCTCCCAAGATAGAACGATACCATCCTTTTTATTTACGTACCTTTCCTATCGTCAGATTAAATTCCATTATTATTCAATTTCCATGCTTTGCCCAAGCTAAACAACTTTGTGGCTAAACTGATGTTTTTCCCTTGAACTTCCAGGTTAAAACAATGTTGCCTACACAAACATTAATGTAGACAAAATTTTGTCCATGATTGCAAGGTGATTAGTGTCTTTCTGCAATCTCGTTCGCCATTGTGGACTTGCGATTAGGTTGAGCTGAGGGATAACAAGTGACTTTAGTATCGTTGTTGTTTTTCTAGAAGTACTTAAAGGGGTGTAGCCAGGAAATATGTTCTGTCGGAGAGGTAGCCATCGATGGTACGAAGGATTTTTAAGCAGTACAGACGCAAAATTTAAACCACATAGTACATTTTTTTTACATAAAGGACTTTATTACTTAAAAGGTTTAAGCATTATACCCGGCCTCTGCATAAGAATGCACACAGCCGCAATCCAACATAATCAAAAATAAACAAGGTAGCACTAGACGAATTACATCCAAGAATGAGCAAAACGCCAATGCGAAAGATGAACGCCAAAACCTATGGAGGACCAATCTGGCGATCAAGCGACCATCCATGTCGGGTAAAAAATCCCTCGCCACCTCTTCCAATCGTGCACATGCCTCTGTAAAGAGCCCTCGATGCCCCGCCCGTTGTAATGTGGACCACGAACGGAGAATACTTGTGCACCGATAGAGTACCTGTAAACGAGAAAAATCTTTATCATTAAACACCTTGTCATTTCTACTCAGCCAAAGCGACCAAATAACGGCAATCGCTCCCACCCTATAAGCATTCTAAACTTTTTATCTATCCCATGTAGCCAGTTGACAAATACATTTGAAAAAGTCTTTGGTGGATATAATTTAGAACCTATCTGGATAGATAACCAAATAGAACGTGCAAAACTACACTCGAAGAATAAGTATTTTATTGTCTCTTGTTGTGGACAAAACACACACTTTGTACTTCCATGCCAATTCCGCTTAACAAGGTTATCCTTTGTAAAATGACACCCCTACGAAGATACCAAGTAAACACTTTTATTTTAGGTGGAATCTTCATTTGCCATATTTTTTTATTATCATCGACTCGTATATCGGAATGGACTAACACCCTATACATAGAATCTACTGAGAATTTTCCATTCCCACATAAATTCCAACGAAACTCATCAGAACCTTGTGTAAGTTGAACTGGAGTCAACCGTGCCAACAAGGCGTTCCAAGACGTTAGTCTCAGCCCGATTAGATCTCGTCTGAACGTCACATTGGGTGGTGAAGACTGCATGACCGTGGCTATGGTATCCTCCTTGTGACGCACAATATTGTATAGAGCCGGGTACTGATCCCGGAGGGTGGTATTACCTAACCATTTGTCCTCCCAGAATCTAATCTCCGATCCATCCTTAATATTAAATACTCTGAAGCGAAAGAAATGTTTCTTAGTCGCCATCAGACCGGCCCAGAAGTGGGAATCACCAGGTTTCCAATATACCTGTGACACCGCCTTCGTGCCAATGTATTTTCTTTTAAGGAGAATTTGCCAAACCCCATCTTCGGTAAGCCACTTGCCGAGGAGAGCTGAATTCTTGACATGTAAATCATGAATACCTAGTCCTCCCTGGTCTTTTGGTCCGCAGACAACATTCCACTTAGCTAGTCGATATTTCTTTTTTTCACCATCTCCTTGCCAAAAGAATCTTGATTGGAAGTAATCCAATCTATGTAAGACCCCTTTTGGTATCTGGAAGAAGAAAATCATATACAGTATCATGTTTGTTAGCACTGAATTAATGAGAACCAGCCTCCCGCCAAGAGATAGTAACTTTCCTTTCCAGCTAGACAACCTTACTTGAAGACGCTCCTCGACATGCCTCCATTCCGCGTTAGTCAATTTCCTATAATGGATTGGTCTACCCAAATACATTACTGGAAATTGACCTTGCCCACAGCCAAATATTTCGGCATATTGAGCAGCCGCGTCCTGTGCATCGCCGAAGGAAAACAATTCACTCTTGTGGAAATTAATCTTCAACCACGATAATTGCTTGAATGCTGATAATATTAATTTCAGATTCGCTGCTTTATCTAGGTCATGTTCCATAAAGAGAATTGTATCGTCCGCATATTGAAGAATAGATAGTCCCCCATCGACAAGATGTGGAACTACCCCTTCAAATTGGCCATCTTCCTTTGCCCGTTCAATCATGATCGACAACATATTAGCCACTATATTGAATAATATAGGCGACAGAGGATCACCTTGCCTTAATCCCTTTTTTGTTTGGAAGTAGCGGCCGACGTCATCATTGACTTTAATCGCCATACTACCCCAGAAACAAAATTATGGATCAACGCACACCACTCGTCCGAGAAACCCTTCATTCTCAGAGTCTGTTGGAGGAACGACCACTTGACCTTATCATAAGCCTTTTCAAAGTCAATTTTGAATATTACCCCATTAAGTTTTTTTGTGTGCATCTCATGGACGGTCTCGTGCAGAACGACGACCCCATCTAGTATATTCCTCCCTTGCATAAAATCCGTTTGGGTAGGTTTAACCACATGATCAGCCACAGAATTTAACCTTATGGTCGCCACTTTTGTAAAGATTTTGAAACTAACATTCAAGAGGCATATAGGTCGATACTGTTGTATCCTCTCGGCCTCCTGAATCTTTGGTAACAAAACGATTTCCCCAAAGTTAAGGCGAAACAACTCAAGTTGTCCGGCATGCAAACAGCCAAATAACTCAAGCAAATCAGATTTGATAGTATCCCAGAAATGCTGGTAAAACTCAGCGGGAAAACCATCAGGTCCGGGCGCCTTATTGTGCTCCATTTGGAAAAACGCTTTACTTATCTCCTCTTCAGATAAAGGTGCAATAAGAAAGTTGTTTTCCTCAGGAGTGACTTGGGTAATATCATCTATTCGGGACTCATCAAGAGTAAAGTTTCCTTCCTCAGGAGCCCCGAACAAACCTTTATAGTAATTCGTGATATACTCCTTGAGCTGATCCTGTCCTTCGATCAAGCCCTCGTCCTGATTAAGAGAATGAATACGTTTCTTCCTATGTCTATCATTAGCAACATTATGAAAGTACCTCGTATTCGAATCCCCTTGCAGAATAAATTGAGACTTAGATCTTTGGTACCATTTAAGCTCTTCTTCCCGCAACATACGTCCCACCTGCACATTCGATTGACTTTTAAGTTCAATCTCCTGCGTCGATAGAACACGTAATTCTGTGAGTTGATCGAGCTCATCAATAATGGAGCACATGCGCTCTTTTTCTTTTTTGAGCATGCCACTTGTGTGCCTAGCCCACCCACGAAGGAATTTACGCAAATTGCGCATCTTATTATTCCACCGTTGGATGGCCGTGTTGCCCACAACTGGTTGCGACCATACCTTTTTAACCAGGTCATCAAAACCATCCCGCAAGAGCCATCCAAGTTCGAATTTGAATTGAGGCTTAGAGGGAGATGTCGACGTCCCAGTGGACAAAAGTATGGGGGCATGGTCTGAGAAGGCCTCAATACGCTCAACAGCACGTACTGTTACCAATGGATATTTATCCTCCCAGCGGGAGTCCATCAGAACACGGTCCAACTTCTCGTATGTCGGCTCGGGGAGACTATTTGCCCAAGTAAACTGTCTCCCCGTCATATGAACCTCTCTCAAGGATAAGCTATCAATGACAGCATTGAACCTAAGCATATTCCCCGTCAAACCTACCCCTGCTTTTCTCGTGTCGGAACCTAAGCATATTGAAATCCCCACCTATGATAATAGGATATGGATTATCCTTAGCTAGGTTAACCAACTCACAAAGAAAAGCATCCTTATACTCCTCTTGGGCAGCACCATACACAGCAACCAGACTCCATATTAAATTATCAGCCTTATTTCTATGTGAAATTTAATATGAAATTCACCATCCGAAACAGCCAACAACTCCATGGTATCTGATTTAATGCCGAGCAACATGCCACCCGATCTACCGCGAGGGAGACAAGAGTACATAGTACATAAGACAACTAAAACAAGCTGAACTAACTAGAGCAAGTTGAACTTAACTAAAGTTAAAACTAAAAGTAGTGAATGAGAAAAATAACCAAAACAATATGGCGCCACACACCACGCGAGGCGATGAGCCCAAGGAAGTAAAGACAACACTAAAAAACGCAACAAGTGCTTGCGGAGGGACCCTTCAACATCAGAATCTCTGCAACACACATAGGTCCCAAGACCACGTCCCTAGGACCCAAGCGACCAAAGCCAACACCCAATGACACATCGTCAAAACACCGGAACCACCCCTCCCGCTTTCACACTGGCCGCTGCTCCAACATCTACACTGTCCCACGCCCACGCACATGACTAGCCGACGAACGAGAGGCTCGGAGCGACACAACCCAACACCAAGAACCAGACTTTCAAGGCGATGCCCAATGGGGAAGCGATGATAAGACGCCTGCTCCGACCAAGGTACACTTGTAGGTAGTGTAGAAGGAATAGAGAGGGATTGGTGGAATAGTTGGTTGTATTGCTTGAGCCTCGTGGGCGTATATAAAGGAGTACATGATCTACTTGGACAAGTCAAGATAGAATCAAATCCTACGCTATCCTATCTTTCCTAACTAATCACGATACTCAACACCCCCCCGCAGTCACAGCGGTAGCGACGCAGATGGTGAGACTGGAGAAGAATCCGAATGTGGAGCCGACGGACATCCCCACCACAGTCGTAACGGTCGACGCGTCGCGGAAGTTGTGGCTGGAGCAAAAACTGACGAGGTTCTCAAGCAAGGCGGTAGCCCTTTGTGCCGATGTCGATGTAGCCGAGAGCGTAGGGTGGTGTAGCCGTAGTCGAAGTAGCCGTGCGTGGGGCGCCGTGGTCGATGTCGAGTCAGGGTTGCCGGTGTAGAGGGAGCCGTCAGGAGCCGCGGGCGCAAGGTAGCGCCTGGTAGTCAGGGCGCAGTGGTGCGTCGAGTGGAAGATGACGTGGACGAGGCGTCGCGCCGGGTTTGCCAATCCCGGGGACACGTCGTGGACGAAGGCACACATCGGTGTTGCCAGCACCGAGCATGCGTAGATAGAAGGTCAGTCGGTGTTGACGAGGCGCCGCTCCAGGTTTGCCAAGCCCGGGGACACGTCGTGGATGAAGGCACGCGTCAGCGTTGCCAGCACGTGGCATGCGTAGACGGGGACCAGTACAAGCTGTACGCCATGTCGAAGGGGCCAGCAGAGGAGGACTCGACGACGGTTGCGGCGCCAAACGGCGTGGGGTAGAAGGTTCCGATGTCGCCTGCGGTTGTCGGAGTAGATGAAGCGGTCGGGGAAGATGACGGTGACGCTGGCGATGAGCCGGTACTGGACGGAGACGAAGTTGTGGTTGGCGACGACGACGGTAGCCCGTAAAGGGCCACGACGGTCGCATGTAGAAGCGCGACGACGCCGGCGATAGCCTGCAAAAGGCCACGGCGGTCGCGTGTAGAGGCGCGGCGACGGTGCTCGAAGTAGGCAAAAAAGAGCCCAACATCATGACGAAGACCAAACACGGGTGGCGTTCCCGTGCCTCGGAAGGCGGCGCGACGCATACCACAGAGACGTCAACGTGCGAGGACGGCGAAGCGGACCGCATGACGCAGCGCTACGGCCCGGACGGGCAACGCAGCGGCGACGCGCGTGTCAGGGCGACGGCGGGGACGACTTCGGGGCGGTGGCGTGGACCGCGTGCCGCGGCGCTACGGCCCGAAGGGGCGATGCAGCGGCGACGTGCGGGACGGTGCAACCGCGGGGACGGCCTCAGGGCGGCGGCGTGGACCGCGGGCCGCGGCACTACGGCCCGAAGGGGCGACGCAGCGGCGACGTGCGGTTCGGTGCAGCCGCGGGGAGAACCACAGGGCGGCGGCGCTGCAGCCCGTAGGGGCGACGCAGCGGCAGCCCGATGCTCGATCGGTGGTAGGCGCGCTGAACTCGAGGACGATCTTCACGGGAACCTGCGAAGGCGCACGCAGACGACTGTACGGGTCGACCGCGCGGCGCGGATGGAGTGGATCACGGGCGAGCGGGTGATCAATCCGATCGCTCGCGAGGTGGAGGAGGCGCCGCTCGGCGGGAGGCGGGGCGGCGAAGAAGCCGAGCGGCCAACGTAGCCTCGGCGCCCAGGCGGCCAATGCAACACCGGCATAAGGAAGCCAGGCGCACGGCGGAAGCGCCCGAGCGGCAGACGCGCGGAGGACGGCCGTGTCGGCCCGCCACGGTGGAGGCGGGGTGCTGATGGAGGTGTCCCGTTCAGAGGTAGACGACGGCGGCCGACGCAAAACGACGGCGGGCAGACGCGCGGAGGGCGGCCGTTTCGGGCCGCCACGGCGCGTGAGGCCGCCTAGTCGGTGAAGAGCACTCGCGGACGGCGGCTGCGAGGGCCGCAGCGTAGCGCGAGAGGCCGCCATGTCGGAGTAGAGGCGCACGAGGATCGACGGCGGCGGCGGGCGACGCAAACCGATCTTAGATCGGAAAAACCAAAAAGAAACACCGATCAAAATGACCGGCGAGAGAGAGAAAACCCGGATCAAAGGATCGGGAAAAAAGACTCTAGGGCAGCCGATCAACCGGACCGGCAGACGAACCCTAGGTACGGGCGGCGCGGCCCCCGGCAGAGATTAGGGCTGGAATTAAAACTCGAAATTCGCGAGTTAAACGAGTAGATCGGAACTCGACTCGGCTCGACTCAAACTCGTCGCTAAACGAGCCGAGCCAAGTTTTCATTTTTTAGGTAAACGAGTTCAAGTTAAACGAGCCGAGTTCCGAGCTACTCGTTTAGCTCGTTTAACTCGGTAAAAAAAGTATTGTTACCTATATTCTTGTCTTTGTGAACAATTTTACCTAAATATTATAGTTTAACAACTAGATATTACTTGATAGTGTTATATTGCCATTTATTGTTTTGATAATTACATCATACATGCCCAAATAATTAGAAACAATTATATATAAAAGATATTATAATTCATGTTAACTGTTTTACCGAGCTAAACGAGTTAAACGAGCAAACTCGCGAGTTTACCGAGCCGAGCCGAGTTCTAATTCTGGACTCGTTTGTTAAACGAGTCGAGCCGAGTTAACTCGTCAGTTGACCGAGCTTCAACGAGTCGAGCCGAGCCGGCTTGGCTCGGCTCGAATTCCAGGCCTAGCGGAGATCATGAAGATCGACCTCCCCAGGGGCGGCGCGGTGCGGAAGCGGCGGCTAGGATTTTTGATCGAGTTTAGGCTGATACCATGTAGAAAGAATAGAGAGGGGTTGGTGGAATAGTTGGTTGTATTGCTTGAACCTCGAGACGTATATAAAGGAGTACATGATCTGCTTAGAATACAAGTTAAGATAGAATCAAATCCTACGCTATCCTATCTTTTTTAACTAATCACGATAATAAATCGTCGTTCATGAGACGACGTGGGGAGTCTTTTTTTTTTTTTGAGTTTACGACGTGGGGAGTCCGTGAAGAGCATGGTAGACGTCAAAGTTGAGCTCGTGCAGTGGTTCGAGCGGCGGCTAGTGGAGGTGCCACGTCGCTGGGTTGCCATACGACTGACGACTATCTTATGATTGGCAACCGAAAACTACCTTTAATCTTGTGGTGAACTTGATTCCTCTACCATGGCCATTATAGAATGGCACGGACCGCCTCAGCTGTATGCCTGTATGCCCCCGGCTTCCACGTGGCAACCTCACCAAATGCTCCAACGTGGTGACGTGGCCATCCCGGCCGAGCTGGCGACCACGAAGGCACGAACCAACAAGCACGCGGCAGTGAGCCAATATGCATGGCCGTTTGGCGCTACTGCCCAGATAGCCTATATATCTCGAAGATATGCTTCCAGTGTATCTCAAAGATAGATGAGGTCGTCATTGACTGGCTGCATGGTCACATACAACAATTCGCCCTATGGACCTCTCTACAACATGTGTACCTTCATAAAGACGTCCCCGACACCATCACATGGAACATGTCCTCCACGGGAATCTACACGACAAGTTCGGCCTACCACGCGCAATTCATAGGCACCACCTCAACCAACATGAAGATGCTAGTGTGGAAGGTGTGGGCGCCTCCCAAATGCAAATTCTTTGCTTGGCTCATCATTCAAAATCGGGTTTGGACGGCAGACCGACTACGCCGGAGGGGTTGGCCAAATTGTGATCTTTGCCCACTTTGCAAGCAAACGAGAGACGGCTGCTCACCTTTCTTTCCAATGCCGGTTTGCTAGGCGCATTTGGTGCATGGTGAAGAATTGGCTCCAATTATCATGGTTGAACGTAAACTCTTGGGACAACTTCAATTATGTCCAAGATTGGTGGACTCATATGACCATGAATAACTCCGCTAGGAGAAAGGCAATAGCATCTCTCACAATGCTTATCTCTTGAGAATTATGGACCGAGCGCAACACGAGAGTTTTCCGGCACAAGTCCACCCTCCCTTCGATCATCTTGGGGAGGATAAAGGAGGAGGCACAAACTTGGGTCAAAACGGGTGCTAAGCATTTGGAGTTTATTCTACCGGGAGATTAATCCCTATCTAGTCTTTTTGGTTTGGACCTTATGGTCGGTGATGTAAACAATGTTTAAGCCTCTAACTCCTTCTTAATTAATATATAGGGGCAAATCTTTTGCCTCATAAATTCAAAAAAAAAACATAAAGCTAGCTTATGAATAACATGCAGAGACTCCATACAGATGCAACATACACCATCTAGTAGGATCTAGAACGTCTCCTTGAGGCTTCTCAAGATACCATCACTCCATGGATGCCCGGCATGGTTTCCTCCTCGTACTTGTGTTGCACGGAAATCCTACTGCTGTGGCAGGTTGGTGTTAATTTCGCGCCTCTCTCATCTGTTTATGTCTGTCAGTTCGATGAAAACTTTCACGTGATCAGATTATGTAATGAGGCCGAACTGATAATGCCCTGGATGCATGTGGTTATTTCCGTGCAGAGGATTGCAGGTACGGACCTTCGACGTTGCCGTTCTGTTTCGGCGCTCTGTGCAAGGTTGGACTATGTTACACGGTACGGGGATACGGATACGGGGATACGAATACGGCGATACGGGAAAACATCATTTTCTGAAAATAGACTTACGGGGATACGGCGAGTATATGTATAAATGCATAATAAAATTCAGTAATGCACTAGAAATTAATAAATATAACATGGAATAGAAATATGAAATAAATATGCTACGTTAAAAGCTGATCGAAACTCCTCGTCATGTGGCAACTGGCGAGTGATGGCAAGAGGATTCCAGTCGATTAGGTTTTTTATCCATCGAGTAGCCCTTCCTATGGGCTTTTGATCGAGTGAAGGCCCGTACTTCTGGTATCCCCTGCGTTTTCCCACCGCATTCTGAATTCATTTCTTTGTTTTAATTCAAAAAAATGAGATACTCCGGGATACACGTATCCCACGCGTATCCTTGCGTATCCCCGTCCTAGTGCAGTATCCTGCACCGATACGGCACCTCTGTGCCGTATCCCTGCATCGTAGAGGTTGGACTGCTGGACGCGGGCGCTGCTGATAGGCGCTCGTGTCAAAGACCACACTTGCTGGGGAGCACGGGAGAGCAGCTGCATCTGTCTTTTCTGCAGAAAGTAGATACGGAGTCCTATAATTAACAGATAAATGAAGGTTTTTGCTATTTCTAGCTGTAGAACATGTTGGGGAAAAACTGGCCCCTCTCGTGGGTGCAGCTTCATCCTTTCTTGGGTGGAAGATTTTTTCACAATCTAGGTCTCATCCACCTACCCCCGGAAAGTGTTATTTGCTCCCGAGATCCAGTGCTCCCTCCGTTTTAAAAAAGTCGAAAATTATATTTTTGAGTTTCAAAAATTATGAACAAAATCATGGGTGTAGCCAATGATGTATCCCATAAACGTGCAAAATTTCAGTTCGAAATACTTTATAATATGGGCAATACAAAAATAACAAAATTTTGTAAAACTTAGAGATTTGAAAGTAGCCATATTTAGATCCATAATTTGTCATTTTTGTATAACTCAAAATACAAAGTATTTGGAGTTGAAATTTTACACGTTCGTGGAATATACTGTTGGCTACAGCCGGAGATTTTTTTCAGAATTTTTTGAATCCCATAAATATGATTTTCCAATTTTTTTAAATTGGAGGGATTATTGGTGCCCGGGAGCGATCTTACCTATTTTCTTATGTCAATTTACTTTACACACATATGATCGATCTCTGCCCCAACTATTTCAATTACGATCTCGCTCCACGTATTTGGACCGGACTCGCCTGCAAAGGTTGAGGAACATAACGCTTGTGTTGTCCGCCACTTCACAAGGAAGCATGGCAAAAGAGGTGAGGCTTGGCGTACCATAATTCATACTCCCTCCGTTCCAAATTAATTGACTTTCATTTGCCCACATGTAGATGTATCTAGACATGTTACAAGTATAGATACATCCACATTTGAACAAATGGAAGTCAATTAATTTGGAACGGAGGGAGTACATGGTTATTTTGTTGTTGATTGTCGTGTTGAGAAAAGTCCAAGATCATTTCATTGTGTTTGTTTCTAGGCTCCTAGACAATCTATATAGCCAAATTTCTACAATTCAAGGGATCCAAACTGTTCAAAAAAAGGGACCAAAACGAGCATGAAACCTCAAATCAAAGGGTAAAAGACCGGACAGTGTATCTGCAGCAATGCAGATGTCAAAATGCAAGTATGCGACACAGATACACTACAGAAAGAAAAAGAGTTGCTTGTTGCTGGAGAAGTTTGTGTTGGTTTAGGATAGGGAGCAGCTGGTGTTTGGAAAAAAGAACTTTGTAAGGTTTGGAATCCTTGTTGTAGCTCGTACTGCTTTTAGGTTTTTTTAGACGTGGTAGTGTGTGTTTCTGCACAGGCTTTGGGGTGATTTGGAGGTTTGGTCGCTGGATATGCTGTAACAAAAACCGCTGTGGTTTCATTTTTAATGAAATCGGGGGCTGAAGCCCTTTAATTCGAAAAAAAAGACAGATACACTGCAGTATATAAGAATATGCGAAGTTGTGTGGTTACCAAGGGTTACAAATTTTACAGCACAAAAACCTACGTGCGCTAACAAAAAAAAATGGTTGTTGTACAACAGTCTACTATGGGTTCTATGTTCTCCTTCTCCACATGAGAACAAGTAGAGTTTCTAAACATTACAATGGTCAGTGGTTGTATTTAGTAGCGTATGCGACATCCAAGTGCATGCCCTACTTTTTAGACACAGCTTTAACTTAATAAAGCCACCAACAGCAGAGTACAAGCACAGCTGCTGGGGTTACCAGCTTAAGTTAGGACTGTTTACAGACGCTGTCGACTTGGACCGTCTTCAGGATCTTGTCTCCCAAAGAGCTCTCAACTAGCCCAATTCAATTTGACCGGGTGTGACTCCTCGCGCTTCACGCCTTCAGGATTGTGCGGGGTTCTCGGAGACAAAACCAGATTCTTCTGCGAGAATTGGGAGCTCCTGGTCGCCGCTCAGAACCTGAGTGGGTGTGGGGGGGGTACATAGTCAATTTGTGAACACATGAGAATAATTAACAAAATCTTAGTGCCTTCGTCTTAGGACAAAATGTAGACGCAAACCATGCACAAGCCGTGGTGTAATGCAACCACTGGCAAGTGGCAACACATAGTATATATAGATAGAATTTCAACTAAATGCAGGCAACCATAAACTAAAGCACAGACTGTCAGCTGAGCAGAATATGCAGGTTTGGTGTGCTCTATGATGACGGTAGACCTGTGCTGAAAACTTGAAATCATGTCTCAGCATTAAAAGGCTCAATGGGTGAAACGTGGGTTCTGAAATTTCACGGAAACATGGAAGTTATGGTAATACCTTGCCATTGATGATCCATGTTGGAAAACCTTCCAGACCAGTGGCTGCACATTCCGCGGCCATCTTCTTTCCCTTACCAGCTCCATTAGGGAAACATTCAACGTAATCCAGAATTTCCATGGCTTCACGACCAAACATCTGCACAAACATGTGTTTATCGTAAAATTAGTTCTTGGGTGATTTTGTTCACTTCGTTTTCGGAGATTTTGCTCAGCACATCAGCAAGGAAATTAGGAAGATGAAAGAGCTCATACCTGCTTTTGCTCATTGCAATGAGAACACCAGAATGCTCCGTACATCTTAGCACCAATAGAGTGTAGATGTCTTGCAAGTGAAATGGCAAATGGGGTTGATTCGGTTGTTATCTCTGTTTCATATCGTTCTAATACAAAATCATCTGTGCTGCATAAAATGAAAAAGAAAATACATAAGTCGCTTGTAATGATTGAAAAAGAAACAGAATATGAAGGTTATAAAATTCACATTGACTACTTTGCCCAAAACGTGTGATACATAAGATGCCTTATGTATCACAATGGTTGTCCAAGAGAGATATCACTATGGGAGGCTCACAAAACCATAACATAAAAAAGTAGTAACTTTTTTTCTAAAGCACACTGATAAATTTTCAAGCAAAAGATGCCTTCTAGCTAATTTGTATTTTCATTGAAGTGTTCCATCATTCAACGTTACTAACCAGAGGAAGCCTCACCCCTTTAATTGAGTAGTAGCTGAGCTATAAGAGTTCGTCAAAGCAAGAGCAACAATGACAGCTACAGCTAACTGAAGACCAATAAACTTCTGGATACGTGCCAAGCCAATGTCCTGAAACAATACCTTAGAACACAAGGTCAGTCGGATGCGCTACTTGATAACCAAAAGGTGTAAACAAAGAAGAGGAACACGCTGACATCTTTAAGAAATCACACACCTTTACTCTGATAAAAAATAACGTGAAGGAGATAAATGCCGACGATAGGCAGTATAGGCAAGACGTCCCAACAAATTTGGTGTTGAGAATGAAAAGGAAATAAGTACTCGCGGTCGCCAACGAAGTGGCGATCAGAAGCAAGGTTAGGCGAATATCCAAGTCATCAAGTCCAGGGAGTAACTCCTCGCCGTTTTCTTGCAGAGAAAGTGCAGCGACCAAACCATATGTCACCATGCCAATTAACGGAAGAGGGATCCCTGCCGAATGAAAGAGAGACCAATTGTTAGCTATGAGGCATACAATACTGTATTATGTGGAAGTAATCTGACGGGCACAACAACGCAAAGTTTAGCCAAATTACTACTATCACAGAATGATGATCAAAGGGAAGATCATGCATAGTTGTATTAAATTCTGAAGCTGCAATCATGGGTAACATTTGGGGGGGGGGGGGGGGGGGGGGGGGGGGGGGAATATGCACTGAATTTCAAAGCTAGTTAAGCTCTCATTACACAATCCTATTCTTACCTACATACAGATAATTCAGTGGAGGTAATACAATTTTCAGAACTGGCCCTCGATCCATGGACAGTGGACGATAAGCCGAGGAGGAGGAGATTACCGAAGACGACCGAGTAATCGCTGTCGAGCACGTCGCCACAGCCTCCGCCGCCGACGGGGCAGAAGGCCTCGGAGCCGGTGAGCTTGAGGTAGCTGAGGTAGCCGGTCTCCAGCAAGCCCCAGCCCCGCGACGCCCGCGGTCCAGGCGCTCGTGGAGACGCCCCACAGGGACGCAGGCGGAGGCGAGGGGGTCTCCTGCTCCGGGGAAGGGGGCGGCTCCGCGCAGCACCTGAACCGCGCGGTTCTCTGCGGTGACCACGGAATCAGAGGATGCGGCGACGGCGGCCGGAAGTGCAGGTGATGGGTCTTACCTTGACGCGCGAGGGGGAGAGGGTGGTGGAGGCGGCGCGGCGAGGAGACGGCGGGAGGAAGGAGATGGAGAAGAGCTGCGGAGATGGTCGCCATGGAGGTGAGTGGTGACTGGTGAGAGCTCGCCTCACCTCTGAGCTCTCTGCACACCACTGTTCTGTGGGCCACAGTTGGCAGCTGAGCTTACTGGATCTTGCAGTCGATCCATGCTCGTATAAAAAAGTTCGGGCCCATACAGTTCTGTTTTCCATTCCTTGAACCATCATCAATCATAATGCAGAAACAAGAAAAATAACCAGAAAATAAGCAAGTGGGAGAGTAATCCAAACAATGGTATTTATTCCCGACATTGCTAGGTACAAATCACACAGTCATGCATAAGCATGGCTCGTTTTCTGTGTAAAATATACAGCCCTGGATGGTACTATTAAATTGAGTACATGATATTCGAGAAAAAATGAAGAATATACAAAAACGATGACTTGTAATTTGGACTGCCAGATATGTGTGCCACCAAAAGCCTTCTCTGGAAAACTAGCATTAGCATCTCGTTTCGGCGACTGTTGCCATTTCCGCTTTGGTCTTCCTGTACAAATTTCAAGTGCTGCGACTATATCCTGCAGTTCGCCGCTGTATCAAATGAACTGAACAAGTTACTATACAAAAGAGCAAAACTATATCATCAGTACTATCTCCGTCCCTAATTATAAGACGTTTTGGTACGCTAATATAGTCTAGCAAAACATTAATAATATTGGACAGAGGAAGTATTAAATTTAGCACATGGGACATGGTACACGCCAATCATGGAACATAATCCCGAAAAATCGTGTTATTTGAAGATAAACCAAGTTACCACAGACCAGTTTACACCTAGGTTTTAGTTGGGAAGTAGAAGTTGTCCAAAAGCAGCACATACCGAGCTGACTGAACAAAGATGCAGATTGATATGAACTCATCCAAACGAACCATCCCCTTCTTGCTCTTGTCGAAGCTCTGAGAACGGCGAAGTACGAAGGCAGTTAGACAAAACCAAGTAAAGAATAAGAAGCATCAACTGCAACTACAGGTCCCTCATTACTAATAGACAAGGGCTCTAGACTACATAGGTAGGAAATGAATATATCTTTATAGGCGAAGCAGGAATGAATATGGTCGGACAAACGAACAAGTGAGTGCTAAAGTAGCAGGGTACCAACTAATAAAACATAGCTTAGATTTCAAATTCTGCCATACTGCAAATTCTTCATTTTATATTCACTAAAATAGCGGGCTATTGTATCTAGCCGTGGCAATTTCAAGAGCTACGAAATGCTATAGCCGGGCTATAGCGCAGCTAAGGCCGTATAGCGATTTTTCTAAATAATGAAAAATTTAAAAATTTAGGCAGCATCTATTCGTGCATATATATCAATAATTCATAGATGCATTACATTTTAACATAGATACGAATAACCAGGAGTTCTGGACATAGTTTTGTCCACATATTACAACATGAAGTAGCAGCAATTCACTGATTCAGGACATTGTTCTGTCCAAATATTAGTATACATATTACATAACCAACAAAAGCAATTAGCATGTAGCAAAAGCAAGTTCACGACATGGTTCTATCCACATATTACATACCAACAACAGCAAGTCCATAGATTTTGGGAGTGGGGTTAGCGTAGGGCTCAATTTTGGCTGCGAAATTGGGTGAGCGCCCCTGAGCGGAAAGCATAGGGCTAAGGGGCTAAATCGATTCGGCTATTCTCACTTTAGCGTTTGAAGGCCATAGCTGTAGCGGGAAGTCTCTCGAGAGGCTATAGCCGGCTATTTAAAACTTTATTTCACTCTTGACTTCAGTTACCACTTACATTTATCAATTGCATGACCTATTTCAAGTTCAAGTAGAAAAACTCATGGTCAAATAACTCATCTTAGTACTTCACAAACTAACAGTTCTACACGAGATGCTTCTTCTCCAGATTGCAAGAGAAGACAGCTTAGCTGTTAGGATACTTCTTCACACAGTTTGAAGTTTGGACAGGCTTACCCTTTATGTCGACCTTTCAAATGTACCATTGCAATAGTTCCTCGCAAGCTCGTGACATCATTTCACAGAGCCTATGAAGTATGAACTCTCTAAAGGTAGACACGAATAATCCTAGGATCAACTTTGCAGTAGCAATGAACAGGAAGTACCTCACAAACCGTGTAGAAGGCAGGTGAATCCAAAGAGAAACCAAGTTTGATTAACGCCTGCATAGAACATGGAGGCAAGTAAAAAGTCAATGTAGCTCATATGTGGGGAAAGGATTTGATCGGAAGGAACTAAAACAGATTGATAGTGCATCTTGTGAAAACTAGAGAAATTAACATATCACCTCACGCACCTCCTCGAGACTGAGAAATCCACGACCCTGAAATTAAGTAGAGATTAAGAAATGTAGAAAGAGTAGTATCTCAGAACACATGCACGAACTGACTGAACACCTAAACGTGGTTATTTATATCATAGCTTTGGCGCTTGAACAATTTTACCCATGGCTACATATCATACAAATTATGAAACATTATTATACCTTTCTAGGGTGGAGAAGACACTCTGCAGCTGCAAACAAAAAAAGACCATCGGTATAAACAATAAGTCAAGCAGGGAACTCGTGTGGTAAAGAATGTCTCCTACAATGAAGTTCAATCCTCTCAAATGTAATGCACTAAAATGTGACTAATCCTGAATGCCAAGCAGAGAGCCCACATACCTTCCGGAGGAATGTGTTAAGAGCCAAAAACTCTGCAAAGGACAATGCCACGATGGGATGCAGCAAAGTGAGGTCAAAATCGAAATCGTCTTTTCAAGCAATCACGGTATGGAATCTAAGCTGCAGGATCTTCATGGGCTAACCTTGGAAGCTCATGGTGCCGTTCCCATCGAAGTCGTACATCCTGCACACACCCAATCCCCAAAATGAGCTGCTCAAAGTCACCAAATGATTTCAGACCAAAAGAGACACAAAGCGGGAACCGGGAAGGGGGAGGTCTACCTGATCATCTGCTGCACGACGGAGAGCGGGAATTCGAGGTTGCCCACGGCGAGCGCGCTCTGGTGGGATTCGCTCGTTAGTGGCTGGATTCTCGTTGTGGGCGCTTCAGAGTACTGGGAAGAGGTAGGCAAACCTGGAGCTGGGGAGCCGTGATGTTGCCGATGCGGGCCGCGTCGACGCGGTCGAACCACTCCCGGAGCACCACCGCGTTCTCCATCTCCGGCGACTCTCCGTCGACGCTGACCGTTGGCGACGGAGACCACCAGAGCGTCTGCGGAAGAGGAAATGAAGAAGAGTCACCAGGTTTTTTTTTTTTGAAGCTCATACCTGGATTATATTAAATATGGAAACCGAAATTAAAGGATACATCCAGATACGGGGCAGCTGTCACCAATTTACAGAAAGGACCCTGAACAAGAAGGAAAAACAACTAGACCCTAATCCTCTGGATCCTCTCTGCATCGAGCCTTCCGCCGCCGCTTGCGTCCTCGCCGACGGATCGCCGGAGGAGAAGACGACGAAGAACAACAGTTGAGTCGCCGGCACAGACCTATAGAGGAGAAATCCTCGTTGAAGTCGCCGCATCTTCCACCTGGCGCGGACGCCAGGATCTTGCAGTCCTGTGAGATAACACATCGGCGGGAGCCACGCTCCGATCCATGCCACCGGTCGGGTCGCCAGCGGAAACCAGCAAGCAGACCCGCAGAAATCCAGCTCTGGGAGCAGCGAAAGCAGCAGCACATGCCGCCACCAGCCCAACTCCTCCACCTCCCTTCTTCTTCCACCTCGGTAACAAGAAGAGACATCGAGAAGCAGCAAAAAACGAACCTTGCGAACTTATTGGAAAAGTTGTCCTCGGCGATGTGCCGTCCGCGCATCTCCCACCGCTCCGCACCGCCAAGACGCAGTCGCCGTCCGCCAGCAACCGCATCAAACAACAAGAGGGGAGGACGGCTCTTATTGCAGAGATGCCTCGGCCGAGCTCCGCCCGCCATGCCCGCCGGAGCGAAGCAAACCGGAGGAGTTTGGCGAGGGCGCACCAGATCCAGCCGATGGGATCCGATGACCTACTCTGATTCGCCACATAGGGCACAACCGTGATAAACGCGAAGCAAAACCTACATCTACTATATACAGAAGGAGCACGACCTCCTACACCATCTCCTCGCCGGGCAGCAAAGCCACCGGAGAGAAGGGAGGCGAGGGGCGGCTGTGGAGAACGAGAGTCGACTCTCAAACGTGTGGGGAGCGAGAGAACAGAGTCACCAGGTTTACGTCTTCGAAGGGTGCTTTCGTATCTGGGGACCAATGCGCTTTACCGCCTTCATGGTCACTCCTAATATATACGGAAATTCGAGTTTACGAGCCTTCTGCATGGACTTGTGTGCACCTTGCGTGCACGTGAAACTTTTTTTTAAACACAGTACAACGCAGGCGCTCATATACACGCGCACATACTCACCCCTATAAACGCACACACGTACACTAGTACAGAACGACACATCGTAAATGGGCCAAAAACCCCATCGAAAACGGAAAAAGGGTCTGTGTCTCCGCCCCGTGGCTGATGTGAAGGACCTCATCGAAAACAGAGGCAAAAACCGTCACCGATAAGGCATGATTTTGGCTATGGTTGCCAACCAATCTCCGTTGCCGATTTATCGGGACATCAGAAACGGAGATTCGGTTTTACTCGTTTGCATTGAGGTTTCTTCACAAGACTACAGCAGCAATACAGTTGCCAATTGACATTCAAAATATCACAGCAGAAGCACAAAATTGTTAGCAAAACCGTTCATAACGTATATACCAATTGTCACCATTACATAGCATCAAAAGATGAGTTACACATGCCTCGCTAATCATATCATTCTCATGTCTCCCTAAACTGCAGCCAAAGGCTCAAGTAGTGGTTCCATGCTTCTCCAAATCACATCTGCTACCAAATTGCTACACACATCCACAAAATAGTTGGAAAAACTGAAAAAACAGAAACCACACCAAGCCAAAATGCCAAATTCTTCGTACTGAGTCTTGCTCTATCTTGGACGGTGTCGCCGAAATATAATAACATCACCGCTGTGATATTTTGGCCACACTGTCGAAGACACTCTTAATTAAAAAAGTGTTTTGAACAGTGCAGCGAAACGTCACAACATCGACGGTTCACGGATATGATCCCACTTTATATGTAGCACATTTAAATCTTGTTTGGATCAGCCTTGTGTTTCTGGATAAAAATACATGGACAGATAGTTAGAGAAGAGCCAAAATATGATGCTACATGACATAAATACATTTAATGTGAAAACAGTTTACACCTTAAGCGCCTATATCCATGTGCTTGCAGTCCGATCAAAACGATTTGGAGACAAAACTTGAAGGGGATGTTTCCTTCAAGAGCCTCACTATTTTTATGCAGTGTCACGAAATATACTATTACTTCATACACTAGCTACACTAAACAATAATGAGGATTATCACATTGATAAAAAGTTGTGACTGTATCTATTCATCATCGGTAGTACTAAAAAGAGTTGAAATTAATTCACCCTACTAGACTAGAAAACTAGACAAAAACAATAAAGTGCAAGATACTAGATGAATTTTTCTATATACTAGACAAGTTCTATATACTAGACAAGTTTTCTATGCTAGACAAGTTTTCTATGCTATACTAGAAATTAATTCACCCCGAGTACTACAAAATACTGACTAGATACTAGACAAGTTTTCTATTCTACTTTAAATAAAGTGTAAGATCTAGTCGGTGACATACTCAGGGAAGATGCGCGGCAATAGACCAGCAGATCCACGTCGGCTACATACGTACTCGGGGAAGATGTGCGGCGGCTCCAGATCAACCATCCCCTCACGCTGGGGGAAGATGCGCAGAGGCGATGCCGGCCCGACGCGCGCTGGGGGAAGATGTGCGGCGGCGATGCCGGCCCGACACGCCGCTCAGATCTGCGAGATACGGGTTAGGTCTGGTGCTGCATGGAGCCGCCGCCACACTGTGACTGTGGAGTGAGACTGAGAGCAAGAGCGAGAGCGTTAGGGTTGCCGCAGTGGCACATTTATAGCACAAAGTAGAACATCGCAAACGGAGGTGATAAACAACGGTTTCCTTTATTTTCTTCACTGACACACTGGGCCTACTTACGAAGGATCGATACAGTAGAATTGAACTAACTATCTACTCTACTTGTTCTGCTTACGCCCTGCCTCGCGCCATTGTCATCTGCGGCGCGGCGTCGCTTCTTGCCGGTTGCCTTCTGCTCAGGCGCGTGCTCCTCCTCCTCCGGCTCGTGCTCCTCCTTCTCCGGCCGTGCGTCCTTCTCCGGCGAATCCTTCTCTCGCGCCTCCTTCTCCGGAGCGTGCTCCTCCTTCTCCGACGCGTCCTCCTCCTACGTGTCCTCCTCCGGCGCCTCCTCCGACGCCTCCTCCTCCTCCTCGTCGGCGTCATATTCTTCCTGGCTAGAATACGGCTCCGGCGGGTCCTCCGGCTCCTCTTCCTCCGGCGACTCCTCCTCTTCGGAGTCATCTTCTCCTTCGCGTGAAGACGGCGGGTCCGAGTCGTCGGAGTCATCTTCTACAGAGCATGAAGACGGTGGGTCCGAGTCGTCGGGGTCCAAGTCCGGAGGCCCGTCTTCATCCCACCATTGGACTTCACCGTGGTCTTCACCGCTCCCGTCGTCGCTCGGGACTTCCTCGTTCTGCCACCAGGGTTCCTCCATGGCGGTTCCAATCCCTCGTGTGGTAGAGAATGTGGGAGAGAACGAAGGGGAGAATGCGAGAACTGCCTGTCTTCGTGCGGTTCCAGTCACATTTTAGTAGCGTCGAGCAGGCGGTTCCAATCCCTCGTGAATTAAGCCGCATTGAACAGGCGCGCTTCCAGTTTGCAACTGCAATTTCCCAAGCACATCGCAAACGGTTATCAATCAACAACCGTGGCCATAGAGATACACATTGGAAACAGAGGTGAATTTATGACCGTTGCCAATAATACTGGTAACGGAGATCGAAAAATCTCCGTAACCAATGTTGACGGACCAGCCGCGGCCCAGTTCTGTCAGTCCTCGTCCGCAACGCTAAAATCGCGATTCTCTGTCGCCTAACTCGTGCCGTTTCCATAGAGGGGTATCCGATATGTTGTTCTGTACTAGTGGTACACCCTACCCCTATGAGCACCTCCGAGAGACCGAGTCGGCGGGTCGAGTCTTGAGATTGACGAAGTCACCACGGACGCCTCGCTGTCAATGGGAACGCCGCCTCCCACTGAAGAATATTCCGCTTTAAATGAGAAATATCAGCGTCAAACCTAGGGTTTGAAATCTGGTGGGCTATGGGTACAACCACCCTCCTAACCATCTTGCCACAGGCAAGTTCTCGTGTGCACGTGAAACTTGTTACAAAATGCAGTACTAAAAAATATTTCCAGCAACAAGAACAAATTTATTTATAATAAACTAAATGTGTAATATGTAAACTACCGCATGTCAAAATTAAAATTCGTTTGTTCCCCATATGCTATCTACAACTCTCCAACATCTACTTGCTCCTCCTAATTTTTCATTTGCCACTCCGTCCTGGTTTTATCTCAAATACACGTAATTGATCAAAATAGTACTCCCTCTTATCCGAATTGTTTGACGCGGAATTAGAGCTAGGCAGTAGAAATTTGTAAAGAGGCCGCGACAATCAAATCGGATTGGAGGGAGTACCATCCTCGTAACACTTACTGTGTTCATGATCAGGAAATTGGATCATTAATAATACATGAGTTACTTCAGAGGCCTAACTAACGATTATGTTTGATGTTTATTATTCTTCCCAATCTCACTTTCCAGAACTAATGCAACTCTACAATAGAACATAACCATAATCATGAATAAGTAAATAAAATAAGAACAAGTTTATTATAACCTCTAATACATATCTCCAACATCATCATTAACATAACATAGAATTCACTTTATTTCTCGTACATCATGGCAGGTCGTACCAAATCTCACATGATATATCCCCTCATACAAAAGGCTCACACACTAAAAGGAAATACAATGGTAACAGAGACTAAGGAAACCGGTGACCGCCTTGTTTTTGCAACACTAGAAAAACCAAGGCGTTGAATAACGCCAAAATGAAAGCTTTGCTTGTTACTTGTTACAAATACCCAACTAATTTGGGATTGGACGCACATGCACTCCAATTGCATCAACGTATCCTGAAGCGCGTCCGTGGAAGCCAACGACGGTACTAGGGGTGTGCAAAACTGGAACCGTTGAAACCAGTGAAAACCGGTCAGCAGAAGCTAGTTCATTTTGTTTCACAAACTCAATCCTAATTTAGAGTTAGTACAAAAAATTGAACAAGCCCAAACCGGCCAAACCGTTGGGGTCGTTTTTGCCCACCCTTAGACGGTACTAATTATCCGGCACGGGACGGTAAAAGGAGTGCCCTCTCCTTTTCCATAAGGTCATATGTAGTGACATTTGTGATAAAACTAAGTGATGATACAACAGTAAATCCTCCATATGTCCCGATTGTGCCAGAAACTCCCTTCACAATCTCCGAAGGAGCAAACTGGATCTGCACCAAATAAAGTCAGCATGTAATTACTTTTTTATTAGAAGAAAGGCTTTGAACCAGGCTTACCAAGCTACTTATATTTAACTAATATATACGTCCACCATATACTTTTCTTGCAAGTGTGTAGTCATGTGATGCAGAATGCAATAGCAAGTGCACAACATGTGTTTGTATGTGTGTGTGACGAGAGAAATGGAAAATTAAAATAATAATTTCTTAACTAATAATATATGCTAACATTTTCAAATCATACACAAATTACATTGCAAATAAATGCTTTAAAACTTATTACTAACCGTGTTAGTATGTCCACCGTCACCTCCCATCGACCAGTAGATTGCTTCTGACCAGCTTGATCAACATACGAAAATGCAAATGAATCAACAACACCATCGCTACAAACTGTCACACTTTCTAGACGTTGTGGTGTCTCCGAAACATCAGAAGGTTCCCCTCCATCGCCACCCCATGGTCCAATCTTGGCGACGACCTGTGCAGATTCCCTGGAGCAACGTGTTGCTTAAGCACTAGTAGAAACAAGGCCTTTGGTCCAGAGCCCCATTGAGCTCTAGTCCCGGATGGATTTTGAACCGGGACTAGAGGGGGGGACTAGTCCCGGTTCAACGGCTACGAGGCCGCACCAGACTAGTCCCGGTTCGAACGGGGCCTCTAGTCCTGGTTCGTAATACGGACCGGGACTAGAGGGTCACGTCCGGCAGGGCCACGTGCGAGACCCCTCTAGTCCCGGTCCGTATTACGAACCGGGACTAGAAGTCCTCTGTTTTCCTACATATTCGCCCCTGCTCACCCCTCTTCTCTGGGTTTTTTTTCATCATATAAGGTGAGAGGTGTGTGCTAGTTTGTTATTCATTCCTATGCGCAAGAGGTGTTCGATGAAATGCCTGAGCTAGCCAGCTTCCTTCTCCTCTGTTCTTCACCACCGAGCTCGAGTTTATCCCCATTTTCTCCACGATTTATCAAGATTTGGCGGCGCCCCTTCTATTAAGTGTTCCAAGAGGTTAGCAACTAAACCCTTTCATCTTTTATTGATAATTTTAGCATCGTGATTGCATTTGATATACTTATATAATGTAGATGAGCCATCCATGCATGTACGCTGACCGACGCTCTAACGAGTACATTCAAGGCGTGCGTTCTTTTCTCAATGTGGCTGAGGCAAACACACGGAATGGTTTTATGTGTTGTCCATGTCGTGTATGTCGGAATGAGAAGGATTACTCTTCCTCAAGAACCCTTCACATCCACCTGATTCAGTACGGTTTCATGTCCGGCTATAATTGTTGGACCAAGCAGGAGAAAGAGGGGTTATAATGGAAGACAATGAAGAAGAAGAGGATGATGACAACTATCCTAGTTCACTGAACACGGTGGTACTACAATGGGGAAGACGAAGCTGAAGAAGAGCCCATTGTTGATGAGCCGATGATGATCTTCGTCGGGCCATTCTTGATGCACAGATAAACTGCGGAAGTGAAAACGAGAGGTTGAAGTTGGAGCGCATGTTAGAGGATCACAAAAATTGTTGTACCCAAATTGTGAAGATGGCCAGAAAAAGCTGGGTACCACACTGGAATTGCTGCAATGGAAGGCAGAGAATGGTCTATCTGACAAGGGATTTGAAAAGTTGCTGAAAATATTAAAGAAGATGCTTCCAAGGATAACGTATTGCCCAGTACGTACGAAGCAAAGAAGGTTGTCTGCCCTCTAGGATTAGAGGTGCAGAAGATACATGCATGCATCAATGACTGCATCCTCTACCGCGGTGAGGAGTACGAGAATTTGAATGCATGCCCGGTATGCGGTGCATTGCGGTATAAGATCAGGCGAGATGACCCTGGTGATGTTGAGGGCGAGCCGCCCCAGGAAGAGGGTTCCTGCCAAGGTGATGTGGTATGCTCCTATAATACCACGGTTGAAACGTTTGTTCCAAAACAAAGAGCATGCCAAGTTGTTGCGATGGCACAAAGAAGACCGTAAGAAAGACGTGATGCTGAGACACCCCGCTGATGGGTCGCAGTGGAGAAAAATCGACAGAGAGTTCCCGACATTTTAGATGACGCAAGGAACTTAAGATTTGGTCTAAGTACAGATGGCTTTAATCCTTTCGGGGAGCAGAGCTCCAGTCATAGCACCTGGCCTGTGACTCTATGTATCTATAACCTTCCTCCTTGGTTGTGCATGAAGCGGAAGTTCATTATGATGCCAGTGCTCATCCAAGGCCCGAAGCAACCCGGCAACGACATTGATGTGTACCTGAGGCCATTGGTTGAAGAACTTTTACAGTTGTGGCGTGAAGAAGGTGTACGTGTGGGATGAGCACAAACAAAAGGAATTTGACCTACGAGCGTTGTTGTTTGTAACCATCAATGATTGGCCTGCTCTTAGTAACATTTCAGGACAGTCAAACAAGGGATACAATGCATGCACACTGTTTAGGTGAGACTGAAAGTATATATTTAGGTAACAAGAATGTGTACCCGGGGCATCGTCGATTTCTTCCAAACAAGCATCCCGTAAGAAAGAAAGGCAAGCATTTCAAAGGTGAGGCAGATCACCGGACGAAGCCTACCCGCCCTACTGGGATGTTATATATGATATGGTCAAGGATTTAAAAGTAATCTTTGGAAAGGGTCTGGCGGACAATCTGTTCCGAATGACGCTGACGGACACGTACCCATGTGGAAGAAGAAATCTATATTTTGGGAGCTACCCTATTGGAAAATCCTAGAGGTTCGCTCTGCAATCGACGTGATGCACGTGACGAAAAATCTTTGCGTGAACCTGCTAAACTTCTTGGGCGTGTATGGGAAGACGAAAGATACACCGGAATCACGGCAGGACCAGCAACGTATGCACGAACGAGACAACCTGAATCCAGAGAAGTATCAAGGTCCTGCCAGCTACGCTCTTACCAAAGAAGAGAAGGAGATCTTTTTTGAAGTCCTGAGCAGTATCAAGGTCCCGTCTGGCTTCTCGTCGAATATAAAGGGAATAATAAATATGCAGAGAAAAAGTTCCAAAACCTAAAGTCTCATGACTGCCACGTGATTATGACACAATTACTTCCGGTTGCATTGAGGGGGCTTCTACCGGAAAATGTTCGAGTACCCATTGTGAAGCTATGTGCATTCCTCAATGCAATTTCTCAGAAGGTGATCAATCCAGAAACTCTACCAAGTTTACAGAAGGATGTGGTCCAATGTCTTGTCAGCTTCGAGTTGGTGTTCCCACCACCTTCTTCAATATTATGACGCACCTCATAGTTCACCTAGTCGAAGAGATTAGGATTCTCGGTCCTGTATTTCTACACAACATGTTCCCCTTTGAGAGGTTCATGGGAGTCTTAAAGAAATACGTTCATAACCGTGCTAGGCCAGAAGGAAGCATCTCCAAGGGCTATGGAACAGAGGAGGTCATTGAGTTTTGTGTTGACTTTATTCCTGACCTTAAGCCGATCGGTGTTCCTCAATCGCGCCATGAGGGGAGACTGCGTGGAAAAGGCACGCTAGGAAAGAAAGCAACAATATGTATGGACGGCATTCTTTCACTCAAGCACACTACACAGTTCTACATAATTCCAGCTTGGTGGCTCCATATATCGAGGAACACAAGAATATTTTACGCTCGAAATACCCGGAGCAACCTGAAGATTGGATTGATGGAGAACACGTGAAGACTTTCGGCGGTTGGTTGCAAACACGTCTCATTAATGACACCACTGTTGGAGAACAGCTATACTTGTTGGCCAAGCAACCATCTTCGACTATATTGACTTTTCAAGGGTACGAGATAAATGGGAATACATTTTACACGGCCGACCAAGATAAAAAGAGCACCAACCAAAACAGTGGTGTCCGCTTTGATGCAACAAACAACAATGGGCAAAAGGACACATATTATGGTTACATAGAGCAGATATGGGAACTTGACTATGGACCTTCTTTTAAGGTCCCTTTGTTCTGGTGCAAATGGTTCAACCTGAAGGCGGGGTACGTAGACCCCAGTACGGAATGACTACAGTGGATCTCAAGAATCTTGGGTACGACACCGAACCATTCGTCCTAGCCAGTAAGTGGCTCAGGTTTTCTATGTGAAGGACATGTCTACCAAACCGAAAAAAGAAAAGATAAGCAAGCGAATACATCATACGATGAGCCAAAGCGCCACATAGTTCTTTCAGGGAAAAGAAACATCGTGGGAGTGGAGGACAAGACAGACATGTCAGAAGATTACAATAAGTTTCATGAAATTCCGCCCTTCACAGTGAAAACTGACCCAAGCATCGTGTTAAATGATGAAGATTGTCCATGGTTACGGCGCAATCAGAAGAAAGGGACACATGAAGAAGAAGTTTATACCACGACACTAGAGACGGATGTTGGTGGTCATGTGTAATAATGTATAAACCTTTTATGTAACTGTGTTCTGAAAACTGTGAAGAAAACTCTGATTTTTGGTTCTAAAAACTCCAACGCTTACAAGCGCTCGAAAAAGTTGGAACAAAACACACGGTTTCCCCTGCATACAGCCCGACGGTGGCTCGTGAGTGCCCGCATATCAAATGCACCGTCGGATGTATGCAGGAATCCGAATGTTGTATTCGGTCGATGAACTGAAGGATTTGTAGATAGAACAAAACACACGGTTTCCCCTGCATACAGCCCGACGGTGGCTCGTGAGTGCTCACATATCAAATGCACCGTCGGATGTATGCAGGAATCCGAATGCTCTGTATACCAAATGAACTACAATGAGTACACACTGAGTGCCGAACATGTCGAGAGGTGGGTATATATAGGGTCATGTGGCTCACGAAGTGGTCGTGATAGTGCTGATCCAACAGTCACAAGCCCTCAAAAGAAACACACCCCTGATCCAACGGCTCACAAGCGCTTGAAAGAAACACACGATCCGTGTGCTTTTTAGTCCCGGTTGGTAACACCAACCGGGACTAAAGGCGGGCTTTGCGGTCACGACTCGTGTCAGTCACGTGTCCTCCCCCAGCGCTGCCCTGGCCACGTGTCTCCCCCAGCGCTGCCCTGGTCACGTGTCCTCCCCCATCGCTGCCCTGGAGGTATTTATGTATTGTCGCCGACGGGGTAAACCCTAATCCACCATTCCTAGCCACGAACGCATCGTCTCCACGAGATGGATCTGCCACGCCCGCCGCAGCGCCTTCTGGACGAGGTCAAGCGTGCTCGGCAGAGCGCGCTTGGGCGCTACCGTGGGAGCCTATCCCGCCGTATGCCCACGAGCCCGGCGTGGAGAGGAATGCCCAGCTACTGGCCTCCTGCTCCGGTGCCAGATCTGGTGCGGAGGACGTACGAGCGCGCGTGGTCCGACGTCCCCGACCCCGACGAGGATGCGTACGCCGCGGGGTGGTGTGGGGATCCGCAGCCGCATACGGTGACTTGGACGCGTCTACACCAGGTGCCGCCGCACCTCCACCAGGCGCCGCCGCTCCTCCCGCCGAGGAGGAGGAGGACAACGACTTCGACTAGAGCGATGATGGGGAAGAGGGCTGTGGGGCGCAGATGCAGGAGGCCATGGAAGCCTCCTTCCAGTCTGTCCGCGACGACCGTGTCCAGCGAGCCAAGACTGCCTGCCAGCTCAAGGCGAAGGAGGCCTCTGAGCTGGATTGGGCACTGAAAGACTCATCCTCCATGGCTCTTGCCCTCCGCCGCAAACGTGCGCGTGAGAACCAGGCGGCCGCGAACGGGACTGGCTCCTCCCGCCGTTCCCCCTAATACGCGCGGGCAATTTTGTTAAAATTGCCGGCGCCATTACCCCTTGTCCATTTATGTAATAATGTAACAGTGTTCTGAAAACTGTTGGTGATGTGTAATAATAAGCATGTGTAATAATGAGTACACACCGATCCGTGTGCTTCTTCCTCATTGGGCATACTACATACACTGGTATGACACCAAGTAGGTTTGGGTGGGACTCCGACGCTCCGGAGCCCCTCTCCGGCGAAACCCTAGACCCGCTGGAGAAAATCTAGATTTATACGTCTACACCCGGTACCGGCATCAAAAGGGGGTAGAAAGTGTAACTTTTTGCTTGGTTGGATTAGCTATTCAAATTCAAAGACTTTTCATGTTGAAAGTATTGTCAGATTCAAAAATATGCAAACAATATTAGTTAATGCATTTTTAATTGAAAATGGCAAAATGGTTAATAGTTTGAATAGTGAGAATAATTATTTTAAAAAACAGAAAACGGTTTTGGATTAGTTATTCAAATTCAAACACTTTTCATGTTGAAATTTTTGTCAGATTCAAAAAGATGCAAAAATATTAGCTAATGCATTTTTAATTGAAAATGGCAAAATGGTTAATAGTTTGAATAGTTAGAATAATTATTTTGGAAAACAGAAAATGGTTTTGGATTAGTTATTCAAATTCAAACACTTTTCATGTTGAAAATTTTGTCAGATTTAAAAGTATGCAGAAGTTATTCAAATTCATATTCAAACACTTTTCAAATTCAGTTTCAAACACTTGTCACAGAAAATTTGGTTCTTCGTGCGCAAAAAAAACACCTCTAGTCCGGTTGAAGTCACGAATCGCGACTAAAGGTGCATTTGCGCGCGTCGGTTGGTGGCACCCAAAAACACCTCTAATCCCGGTTGGAGCCACGAACCGCGACTAGAGGGCAACCTTTAGCCGCGGTTCGTGGCTCCAACCGGGACTAGAGGTCCCTGGTATAAATACACACAGCCTCCTCCCCGGTTCGAGCCACGAACCGGGAACAGATAAGGAAGAGGCGCCGCCGCGACGAACGACGCCATCAGGCTGCCCGAGCCCGCCGCGCCACTCCCTCCTCCGCGCCCGGCGCCGCCGAGCCCGCCCTCCTCCGCGCCGCTCGACGCCCTCCTCCGCGCCGGCGCCGCCCGAGCCCGCCGCGCCGCCTGAGGTAATTAGATTTAGGTTAGTTTAATTTTAGGTATTACTTAGTTGAAATAGAAATTAGAGTAGAAATTTTGCTTAGTTGAAATTTTAGTAGATTTTGCTTAGTAGATTTTTTTAGTATTACTTAGGTTACATCAAATTAGAGTAGAAATTTTGCTTAGTTGAAATTTTAGTAGATTTTGCTTAGTTGAAATTTTGCTTAGTAGATTTTTTTAGTATTACTTAGGTTAGAGAGAAAGAAAGAAAGAGAGGCGGCGGCCTAGGGTTTCAACCCTAGCCGTCGCCGTCGGCGCCATCTACATCTTCATCGCCGCCTTCGTCTAAGAATTGGCGGGTCTCGCCTCCTCTAGTTGCCGCTCTGGCACTAGGAGGGGTGGGGACCTCGGACCTGCGCAGGGCGCTATACAAAGATCCTTAATGTTAGAACTTGGTTTTGATTGTTATCTTCTTCATCAATGGAGATGGCTTCGTCTACAATAAGTGATCTTCCGCGCTTCGTTCGACGGCGTCCCGACGTAAATGGTGGCTTTGGAAGATTAAGTTTGTCTAGGTATGGTTCTTCAGATCTTGCTTCGCCAGATCAATCTTGGATTGTTTCTTATGGTTGCCGTGAGGAGGATTGTCCTTGCAATATCTATCTCGGCTACTACGTCTTCGGCAATGGTGATTCGGTCTCTCAGCTCCCAACGACGTCGACAAAGTGGTTCGGTTATTTGTCCCTGAAATATCAGTGGTGGTGCTCCTGCCGATGTTGCTTGATTAATTTAATGGCTACGTGCATGCACAAAGCCTTGGCATTGCGGCTCAAAATTAAAAGGGGAGAACCTTCATTGGTATTCACAGGTCTGTAGTTTGGTGTATTCGGCGTTGTTCTACGGCTGCCTTCAGAAAAGTACAATATTGTGTCATGGAAGAAGAAATGGCTTGTAGATCTCATAGATTTGCTCGTCTCTTTTAGTATTATTTTTGTAATCGATGTAATCGTGTACTCTTTGCTGGTTTAATATATATGGCAAAATTCAAAAAAAATAGTATTACTTAGGTTAGATTAAATTAGAGTAGAAATTTGGAATCATCGTCTTATAAAAATTGTGTTTTTAGTTTATCGTTCTCGGCGATGATGTCCCTGTTGGACCAGAGGGGCGATGTCCGAGACTAGGCTCCGCCGGGCTGGCACTGAGAGGTGCTACCTTCCGGGATGCGTAGCTTGGTGAGGAATCCGGGTGACGTCATCGACCCGGATCTTCTTTGGTGTCAGTCGCGTGGGCCACACTCGGTGCAGAGGGAGCCGGCCCCCGAGGCGGTGGTACGTCGCCGTATCAGGGAGGAGGACGAGCACGTCCGTCGCTACATGTATTTGTTGGATAGGCAGTATAACAATAGCTGGTCATTTCTTCAGAGGGTTCCTCCTCACGTGAGTTATGACCCTGTGAGGTTCCTTATCTTTGGATGTGCAGCGCCCGCGGCTCAGCACCCGCGGCTCAGGACCCGGTCGAAGTTAGTTTGAGAGGTTCATGCATGGGAGAGGAGATTTATTAGTGATATTATTCGTGATGTATTAGGGTTAAATAAAAATGGATCCGAGCTATGTAGCTGGATTACTCTAGATGTAAGGGCGAGTTTGGTTCATGTGAGATGTATTAGTGATACTTTTGCATGATCAATGCTGCTTTTGTAAAGTGAAGAAAATAATGTTCCTACCTTTGAATTATTCTGCTAATGCTAACATTGTTTTATATTTCTTTTGTATTAGTTAAGCAATGCATAACTTCAACAGCAGAGACCATGAAGATGACATTTTCGCCATTATACGGCAACCCGAGGGAGGAGCAGAAGATGGCTCACAGTTTTTGAACGAGTCCGGTCCGGGAATGGAGCTGGAACAAAGAGACGAAGCGCAAATGAGCATCGAGTGCGATGACGACTCGCAAATTGGTGGACATCCGTAGTCTGGCGAGGTATATTAAGTCTCTGTTGATCAGATGCAATAATTGATTTGTATATGTATGTATTAACAAAATGTTTCTTATTTTTAGACCTCCGCATCGACCCAATCTGGAGGAAGTAAACAAGGCCATGCCAAAGGGATGGCCAAAGATGCGCATCTCCGAATTGAGCTCGTCTCTCCAGAGGGCAAACCGTTGCTTCCCAAGGCGAACGCAAATAAGTTTGTGCATCAATGCAGAGTTATTGTTAGGGACAATGTCCCGATCAGCGTTCAGGAATGGAATAAGCCAGCAAAGCTAGAGGGGGTTAGTTATGTCGACGACAGATTGAAAGATGTGCTTTGGGACAAGCTCATTGCACATTTCACCCTACCGGTCTTAGATTCTATCGCAAAGACAAAAGCCATGACGGACAAAGTCAAGCATTTCGCTCTTAAAAGATGGCTTAACAATTTAATAATTACAAGAACAGATTATACCGTGCGTACGTCTCAGATAAGAAAGCTCCAGATTTTACTGGTACACTAGTGAGGCAGCAGGCTCACTGGAACTCATTTCTGGAGTACAAGGATTCGAAACTAGCTAAGCAAAGGTCAAAAAGAATAAGGATAATGCAGCAAAAAAAAATATCACCATAAGATGGGGGCAGGTGGCTACAGAAGTGCGAGCCTAAGTGGGATCAAGCTGAGGCCGCCATGCGCGAAAAAGGGATCACTCCAGCTACAGAGGACTGGCCCCATAGGGTAAGAAATTGGGTACTTGGGCATGGGGCGGAGTATGACATGGAAACAGGGGAGTTAATAACTGATGAAAAAAAAGAAATTCATATACCCCAGAAAGCAATTGTTGAAGCAATCGCCGAGATTCGAGAGGGAAAGTTTATTCCCGACAGAGAGAACGACGAGCTGACAAAAGCCCTCGGAAAACCTGAAAAAGGAGGACGCACACGAGGCTATGGACCTAGTGTGTCATGGCATATTGGGTTTCCCGAGGACCGTGAATCTTATAGAAGCCGAGCGAGAGCAAAGAAGTGGAAGGAGCAGGAGGAATCAGACCGGTTGAGCAACCTAGAAAGAATCGTAAAGCATCAACAGAAGCAAATAGATGAAATGCGCGAGCAAGGGGCAACTCATCAGCTGCAGCAAGATAGTCAAGGCGCCCATCTCAGCGGAAAAGCAGCGTGGCTTCCACGGGGGTCGGTGCTGATGAGGCACCGATGGATCGCTACCCCATGGATTATATCAGTGAGAAGACAAGTTGTGAGCTACATGTGGGAGTGAGGAACTTATCCTTGAAGGCGGCGGACGGCTATGCTTTAACTTGTGAATCTACAGCACTGTGTTATTGCAATGAGATTCCAGATGGCTATGCTCGTGTCAGCGTGGATCAAATTTTACCAGGATATGAATCACTGGAGCTTGACATCCCTGGAGCTGATGATGAGAGGACACTAGGAGACGTCAAGGTGGTATCATTCTATGGCGCAAGAAATACATCGTGTTTCTAGGCTGGGCGCCAAGGCCACCATCGTCTCCTCCGAGTCGCGATTCACCACCTCCAAGTCACATGATGACGAGAGGGACGACCACCACAACACGAGTCCATCTCGATCTCCGCCGCCACATCAGCCAACTCCTCAGCCAACTGTGCCACCGCATCAGCCGACTCCGCCGCCTCCGCCCACTAAGGCTCAGGGCCAAAAGGGGAAGCACACCGTTTCATCGATGGGTTTCCGACACGGAGCCCGACAGGAGCCCCTCCCAAAAGTACCGAAGATTCCTCCCCCGAGAGCTTACGACAGGACTGTGGAGGAAAACGCTGCGGTCATGGGAGCCGAGGTGAAAAGACAGCTTGCACCGAGAAAGCCCGAACCAAAGCAAATATTTACGTCAAAGTAAAAAAAGTGGGCTAAGGACTTTTTGAGCATCCATCGCAAATTGAGAAAAATAGGCTAGATGACTATTTACGTTGTATGAGGAGAGCTAGCTCCCACATGACGACAAGTAGTAGTGCCAGCGGGAAAAGAGACGTTGTCCAGCTCGGAGAACAGGCAAAATAGTCGATCTCCCCGCTCAAGGTGTTACACTGATCAGGGCTCCGCGCGGACATTGCTTTATCCTACGCGGTGGAATTTACTACAGAATCTGGTATTACACTTTCTCAACTTGAAAGCGAAGATATCCCCATTTCGGATGTAGAAGTATGGAAATGGGAATACGGGAAGACTCTGCTGCCACCTGATCAGATCGAGGTTCTACCAACACAAATGCGAAAACTGCATGACTCGTACTTGCAAGTCACAAAGGTAGAGCGAAAAATAATCCTTATGAAAGTTACAGAAGATCATTACATAGGTCAAGACCAGGTACAAATTTATCTTGAAGAACTCTATATGTTATACAAGCTTGACGCCCTCGACTTGAGAATCATCAGTACTATTGTCTGTAAGTAATTCAATTCGTTTATTTCTAAAATAAATTCTCTAGCTCAGCTCGGTCATTGCCTGTAGTAATTATGCTCACTACGCTATTTATGCAGAATGAAGAGTGGTGAATGTGACAGAAAAAATCTTTAACATTGGGTTCGTTGACCCAAAACGAGTTAATGAGGAATTGCTACGGGTCTTCGCCAAGGAAACGGAGAACAACTTGCTAAGGTTCATACAGAGGCAACATTATAAAAAAAGATATTGTTTCCTTACAACTTCGGATAAGAGTGTTACTGTCTTGTACACATTAATTTTTTCTTACTCAATGTTAAGTGTAACTGATGAGTTACTGACGTATATAAACGTGCGCAGTTTTCATTACATTCTGCTAATCATTTAAGTTGACTCTTGAAATCTTAGACTCATTGGCGTATTCCGAAGAGAAGTACCAAAACATTTTAGATGCGCTCCAAAGATATTTTCAATCATTATCGCACTATATCGGTCTCTTTTATTTATTTCCTGATATCAAGTAACTAATAACTCATTTATTAATTTTTTTTGCCGGGCATGATTTGGACAATTTTCAAAAAGAGGACACATGGTGATTTTAAAGAGAAGCTTAATTTTCATCATGCCAAGGTAAGTAGTACGAGCAAGCTAGGTTCGCGCATCTCTTTAATTCTAACTTTAATACCATTATACCATGCTTGATTATTATTTGATTAAATTCTATTCTCGTAAAGTACTGCGAGAGGCAGCCACCGGGGACCAATTTGTGTGGATACTTCGTTTGCGAGTGGATTCGCTGGGAGGTCAGTGAGCGGAACACATCGACATGGATAGAAGTACGTGCACAAATATATTCACAATTCTATTTTATTACCATCAATTGTGTTGAGTGTCATTCATAATTTTTGTTATGATGATTGAAATTCATATTGATCCTCTTCTTTTATAGTTGGATAGAATACGGAGGAAGCTGCAACTAAAGGAGCGCTTTCTACCAATTCAAGAGGAAATTGCGGGATTTTTGGTGGACCATGTCATAAACCCAAAGAGAAAATACAATGGCACCGAATAGACGGGCTCTAGTCCCGGTCATGGTCTCCATGTAATCTAATAGACGAGCTCTAGTCCCGGTTATGATCTCCATGTAATCGAATAGACGGGCTCTAGTCCCGGTTGTGATCTCTATGTAATTAATTAAATGATCAAATTCTCATAGAGAACAAAGTATATTTTTATTAGATAGATATTTCTTTTATGAACATTTTGATATGCTATATGTATTTTTCTGATTTGTAATTAATTAACCATATATTTTGCAAGATTGATCATAGTTTTAAATATTCAATAAGGCGGGAATACAAAAAAGCCAGAGGCTGCCACGTGGGGAGCTCTTTTGTCTCGGGTCATATTACGAACCGGGACAAAACGTTCTCGACCACGCGCTCAGGCAGTGGCCACGTGAGGAGCTCTTTTGTCCCGGTTCATAACTGAACCGGGACTAGAGGGGGGGCCTCTAGTCCCGATTCTGTTGTCCCAGGTGCCAAGCCGGGATTAGAGGTCCTTACAACCCAGGACTAGAGGTCTTGTTTCTACTTGTGAAGGTAACTAAGGTTTTTTTAGATACAAGGCCATAAGGCCCAACGTTAAATTAATAACGACAAGAACGGCGACAGAGTACATGGTGCTGAACCCAGCTTACAACAAAGAGTTGCACACTCACACTGGAACACAGAACTATCGACGAGATTACAGGTGAAACACCAAAGGCGAGCAACGCCGAAGAAGGAGAGCACAAGCAGGACGGGCCGAGGTGTCGGGCCAGAGCTCATCCAGAGCACGGGCACACCAACGCACACGGCACACCACCGAGACCAACTACTCCAACAAAGGAGCACCACCAGCAGGATCATCACCACCACTCTTCGCAAAGGCAGACAGGCTCAGTCAGCAGACCCTGCACAAGAAACACCGAGGTGTAGAACAAGGAACAAGCTTTGCCCGAGGGAGCTCGACGCAGACGACGCCACAACACCTCCGGAAAGCAACATGCCGTGAACTCTAAGGCGGTGTCTTCAAGAAGCACACGACGCCAGAGCGCCACCACCGCCCGGTCCGAGAACTTTGGATTTTCATCCGGAGCGAAGAAAGACCAAGAGAAGCCGCTACGACGCCTTCAAGAAGGTAACGACATCCGTGGACGCCGCTGTCACATCCCGAGAAGACCCCGGGTAAGGGCTTCCCCCCGGCAAACTCTCCCCGCCTTCTACACGGGGCACCAAGCATCGACAAGCGACACCCAAGCCACTGTCACCACAGGCCGCACGCCAGACACCCCTGTGGCCGAGGTCACCGACCAGCACCTTAGTCCCTGGTTCACCCGCCAACCAAAGGACTCCCACCGTCCAGGGCCGCCGCCCTGGCGTCCTAGCTCCGTGCACCGCTGAAGAGGGCAAGACGAGGAAGGAGGTTCCACCCCCATGTCAACCATCGGCAGCCCCCATGGCTAGCCGTGGCACTAGACATGGCCCGGATGCGGCAGAGCTCGAGAAGGTCTAGGCGGACAAGGCCGCAACACCCTACCGGACTCCCGGAGACCTCCATGCAGACCAGCAACCCGCAGCACCGCCGCCACGCCAGCATCCTTGGATCAAGACCGAGCGGCAGAGTCGGGGGAGAGAAAAACAGGCAGCCCACGCGGCCCGCATCGGGCCCGGGGCGCCGTCTCACCCACCCCCTTGCCGGCAGCTCCCGACGCCGCCACCGCCGCGAGAACTGCCGATGTGCTGTCCCGGAATGCCGCTGTCGCCTCCCGGCCGCGCGCTTCGCCGTAGTCACCGCCACCAGCGCCGCCCGCTTGACGCCCCGCCTCCGCGCGAAGGGAGCACGTCGGAGCTCATCCGCCTCACCCACCGTTTTTGCCGGCCGGGCGCGGCCGCCACCGCCGACGCCGGCGGCGGCAGCGGCCGGAGAGAGGAGATCGGCCGACTCTTTTTTACTAGGGCTTGGGGCTCCTCTGGAGCGGCTCGCGCGAGCCGCCCGAGAGGAAAAACCAGACCAGCACTTTCGTACCTCCTAAGGTAACTAAGGTATGGCTGCAAAAGCAAGCTAGTGCAATAAATATATAATTAGGATCTCACCGGTGGTTTTGGGAATGTAAGGCACAATGCCCGGATGAAGAGCTCCCTTATGTTCCCTTTCTTCAACTACTTTATTTTCTTGAATGTCCCAACGCCTTGTGCAAATGCAAATACTCCAGTCCCACCCACTACTGCAAACTCACCTTCTTCCATATGAAATCTCCAAGCACCTTAAGACTCGACCCTTAAACCTAATCCAATTTTGACGCAAATTTATTTAGTGTGAAGTTTGTAAATAGCGATAAATGAACTGGATCGTTTGTCTGTTCATGTGCAGAGTTAAAAGTATTTACAAGAACTTTTCTGGATTTTAACGTGCAAAAGAAATAACTAAAAAATTAAATACACCTATCTTTTTTTGAACGGAAATACACCTATCGAGGAAGTCTTAAAATGGCTTCAAGCTGAATGTTTCAGTGCAAACCTGTCATCGGTGAAGACCATGTTGAAACAAACGAACCAGTTTTCTTCACATGCACGCGCAACAAGGTTCGCATCTGACCCATGTTGAAGACCATCTTACATGACTAATACATGTGAATCTTGCACTAAAACACGTCTAGATATGTGTGGATCAAAAAATGATAAAACATCTTACATTTAGGAATGTAGAGAGTATAATATTTGTGCAAACAAGGCCATTGTATTGGGTGTTGTCTAAATTTCATGAGTATTGTGCCTGTAAATTCAGCATGTAATCTTTGTGCTTGTCATGATATTGTACTCTTTTTAAGCTAACTGATATTGAACAGCACACCCCTCCTACATAAACATGCGACCTTATTTACTTCTACTTGTGCCATCATGATGGGACAACAAAAGAACACACGTTGCACCCGGTGGTGTCACAAAAAAAAAGCGCTTGCGAATGTATCCCTCTAGCCATGCTATGCCAGAACGCCATGCAGGCGGCACGGCGAAGTGCGCTGTTTCTCTAGTTTGTATCACAAACTGAAACATGTGCTAACTAGTTTTTCATGTTTAATTATGTGCATGTATCTTTATTTACGAAACATGCACGAGCGCTTGTATAGAGAAGATGTGGAATCGAGCCGAGCCGAGGGCTCGGCTCGGTCAAGCTCGACGAATCTCGTGCCGAGCCAGGCTCGGCTCGACTGTAAACCATTTCTGAAAATGAGGCTCGTGGCTCGGCTCGGTCGGCTCGCGAGCCGGCCACCAAATCGCAGCTAATTTGCCCCGAGCGCACCCCTGCCCTCTTCCCACGCTCGATCCATCCACATCTGACTAGCGCTGCGGCCGCCGGCGGCCACCCCCGCTCCTCCGGCCCCAAACTACTACTCTGATAACTTCGTTCTCTAACCTCTGCTCATCCTGCTGCTCTCGAACTACTTCCTTGACTTTGAGACGCGCACGGCTCCGCTCATCTAGGCCGCCGTCGGCAGCTGCGCTCCTCCAGGCCACCAGGGCACCACCAGCGTCCCGCACTCCGGCTTGTTCTGTCTTCCAGAGGTGCCGACCAGCTGCTAGTCTCCCTGGCCACCGTCGTCTCGGGCTGCAGTGCTAGCCTGCTGTTTGCTGCTACTGTACTGACGATGCAACCAACGACCTGGTCCTGCTAGTGGTAACGAAGAGCATGGATTGATTTGTGCCAACTACCAAGCCTTAGTCAACGTCTTATTCAACGAGTATTGGATGGCTTTTCACCCATGTGTGCTAAAAAAACATTGAGCAATTTTCTGATATTTGACATGTTCAGAACACAACAAATGATCATTGAAGTATGCATATATCGGTGGTGTTTGTGATGTATATAAGACTACTGGACCAACTACATGTATTTGTGAAACCTGTTAGACTATGCTATGGATATATTCATGCTCTATTATTAATTATAATTGTGAAATCATATTATTCTTAGCAAAGGCATGTCAAATTTCTATATTTCATCGAGCCTTCGAGCCGGCTTGCGAGCTTCATCGAGCCGGCTTGTCGAGCCTCGAGCCTTGTCAGCGAGGGTTAGGCTTGGCTTGTCCGACCTTCGAGCCGAGCCAAGCCCGAGCCGAGCCTTGTCGAGCCCGAGCCGAGCCTCGAGCCTCGAGCTTCATGTCCACCCCTAATGGTGCCCACCGGATTAAGAACGACCATATCAAACAACCAGTTATTTGCAAGACGTATTTGACCATGAAAGTAGGGGTACATAATCTGGAAACATTCAATTCAATTCAAACTCTTTAAGTTTGTACTCCCTCTGGTACACTTTACAGGGCATGCATCTAGTTAAGGAAACATTTTGACCATTAACTTGGTCAATAAAATATAAACTACACATCACAAAAATTATATCATTGAAAAATTATTTTAATATAAATCCAATGGTATAATTTTGGTGACATATACTTTATATATTTTACCGACCAAATTTAATGGTGAAAGTTTTTCTTAAACTGCTTGTGTGCCCTGTAAACTGTAGAGGAGTGAGTATAAATATCCTTAGCTAATCATACACTAAGATCCACTTTTAAGATATTTGTTAGATCATATCCTTAGATGTCTCTACCATAAAAATGTATACACTATATAGTTTATGTATTCATCCAATATTACTTGAGGAAGATAACTACGCTATAAGTTATAGCACAATGAAAATGTATTTTTAAGCTATTTTTGAATTATGGCTATATAAAACAATGTTAATACTAACATTTAACAATTTTTATATTGTTAAGAATGCCCAAATAAGAAATATAACTTTATACTCATTAAGACTGTAGCATACCAAAAGTAAGTATAATAGTTTATATAAAATTAAGATCCACTCATCTGCACCATTTCATTTGCTCTCTCAGCTCTGAATAATATATGTGACAGTAAACCAAACACATGACTAACCCGCTCAATCTTGGCAGTGTGTCGCATAGTTAGTATAAGATTCAAACATGCCCTAAGAACTGCGAACAGGATAATCAAACATGTTTATGAAGCAATTTGGAATCAAATGGTGAAACCGTCTTGCCAGATAAAAACAGATTATGCATAATAATTAAAACTTAGGTACATAAAACAAACATGGGATGTTTAGTATATTAAAAAGAAAAACTCGCTCGCCACGTTTACGGGCATTTGTTGGCAATGTATGATAAAATAGGTCAACTACGTTTCTGAACTTGCATCGATGCAACAGCTGTGGAGGTGGGATCAAATACTTGTCGTACTCATGTAATTAGACAAGGCCACAACAATTAGGAACAAACCAATTAGGAACAGAATGCATTATAAGATACTCAAATAATATCAGGGCCGGACCATAGGCCGAGAAAATAGGGCGTCAGGAGGAGGCCCCAAAATGTAAAAGTGTACTAATAGTCATTTAGTATTAACTGAGACTATTGATATTTATTAAAAGGATAAATTTGCAGGAGATTCCATGCAAGTGGCCAATATGTGTACCACATACGTAGAAACAAACCAATTAACGACCACGAGTTTAGTTAGGTTGATAGTCGTGCTCCGATAGAAGTCCTACGCTTTATATTACAAACTGAAACAAGTGTTAACTAGATTTTCATGTTTAATTATGTGCACATATCTTTATTTACGAAACATGCACGAGCGCTTATATAGAGAAGATGGTGCCCAGAGAATTAAGGACAACAATATCAAACACGCAACTACCTGCAAGACATATTTGACCATGAAAATAGGGGTAAATAATATGAAAACATTCAATTCATACTGTGTAAGTTTCTACTCCCTCTGGTAGAATTTACGGGGCAACATAGTTTTTACAAAAATATTTTGACCATTAATTTGGTCAATAAAATTTAAACTATATATCGCAAAAATTATATCATTGGAAACTTCATTTGAATATAAATCCAATGGTATAATTTTGTTACATATAGCTTATTTTTAATTACCAAATTTAATGGTGAAAGTTGTTCTTAAACTGCTTGCCTACCTTGTAAACTATACCGGAGTGAGTATAAATATCCTTAGCTAATCATACACTAAAATTCACTTTTAAAATATTTTGAAATATTTTTTAGATCATATCCTTAAATGTCTCTACCATAATAATGTACTATATAGTTTATGTGGTCATCCAATATTACTTGAGGAAGATAACTATGCTATAAAATATAGTTTAAATATAGCACGATGCAAATGTATTTTTAAGCTATACGACTATATAAAAATACTGTTACTACTAATATTTAGCATATTTTATATGGTTAAGAACACGCAAATCACAAATATAACATTACACTCATTAAGCATCTAGCATGCCAAAAATAAGTATTGGAGTTTAATACAAAATTAAGGTCAATTCATCTGGACCAATTCATGTTCTCTCTCAACTCTCAACTATGAATAAGTATAACAGTTTAATATAAAATTAAGATCAATTTTTTCTCAAGCAATCACGGCACACACACACACACACACACACAATTCTGAAAATGAGCTTAAAGCCACCAAATGTTTTATTGGACAAAAATACACAAAATGGAAGGCGACAGAGACCTAATCATCTGCTGCACGAGGGAGAGGGTGAAGTCGAGGTTGCCCGCAGCGAGCGTGCTCTGGTGGGAGGGCAATTGGATTCGCGAGCTAGTGGCCAAATTCAATGCGGGCAACGTCGACGCGGTCAAACCAGTCCCACAGCACCTCCGCCTTCTCCATCCCCGGCGCCTCTTCGGCGACGCTAACTGCCGTAGCATTGGGGACGGAGACTACTAAGTGTTCACGGAAGTGGAAACGAACAAGAGTCTCCAGGTTTACGACTTTGAAGGGTGCTTTCGCATTCGAACACCAGTACACTTTACCACCTTCAGGAGTGTATACGGAAAGTTTCTTTTACGCCTTCTGCGTGGAGTGCGCATGTGAAACGTTATTCAAAATGAAATACTCAAAAATACTTTCAACCATAAGACTAAATCTCTATATTATATTCCCTCTGTCCGGAAATAAGTGTCGCTAAAACGGATGTTGACACTTATTTCCAGACATAGAGTAAATGTGCAACGTCTAAAGTTGTAAACTGCCGCATTTCAACATCTGCAAATTACTCTCTTTTTCCCACATGTTATCTACAGCTCTCCAAGACTCCAACATTTACTTGTTCAGGATAATTTCCATTTGCCACTCCCTAGTCCTCCTCCCAGTCTTATAATCAGTTAAATATATGTAATTAATCAAATAGTACTTCCTCCGTTTCTAATTATAAAAAGTTTTGGATTTTTCAATATGGACTACATACGGAATAAAAATGAAATGAGCGAAGAGAAAATGAATCAAGATACATGTGATTCATAAAAAGCTAAACATCTTAAAATTCGAAATGAAGGGAGTACGCCATGTGAGATTTCTTCTGGTGGACATAGAAGCAATTGGAGCGAAAAATCCTTTTGGGTCCCAAGCTACAGTGCTCACTTTATTTAAAAAAATTGAAAATTAAATTTCTAAGTTTAAAAAATCTGAAAAAGGTATATATTGTGAATGATGTATCCCACAACCATGCAAAATCACAACGGTAAATTCTTTTAACTCTATTCTATACAAAAGATGACAAAACTTACTGCGGTCCATACTTTTTTCATTTCCATGTAGTTCAAATTACAAAATATTATAAAGCGAGATTTAGTACGTTTGTAGGATACATCATTGAATACGTCTAGAATCTTTTCACCGATTTAGTTTGAAACTTAAATACGATTTCGAATTTTAAAATAAAAGGAGCACTGGAACTCAAGAGCCACCAATTGAAGTTCCATTTTACCTAATCTCAACTCACTTTCTTAAATATTTGTAAACTTAACTCTCGGCTCACTTACATGTGTAGTAAACACAAAAGGAAACAAGATAACCTAACATTATTCTTCGCTACAGCCTACGCTCAATCTTCTACACAAGCAGGACGTCGTCCTCCTCACTCCCCAGGTAAGTTTAGCTACGACAAGATTATAACATCAAGCTCGCATCAGCCATACTGAACTCCGCACCAGCGAAAAATCCGAGAAAACTTCAATGCGCTTAGCAGCATTGATGGAGAACAGATGAGATGTCGAGTCATAGTAGCTGCTTCATTATGATTCATCACTCTTAAATAACGAGGACAGTGGACAACGGTTTACATCAGCAAGATCCTCCGCCGCTGGCGTTGTCAATGCAGCAACAGCATCATCAGTGGACGCACACGGTGATTCTTCACTCATAGTGTCTAGGATGACTCTCCCGAGAACGAACCGGACCTCGTCGGTGTCCCCCTCATCCAGCAACCTGTAGTCGATCCCGTGCATACCTCTTCTTGCGTCATATGAAGTCAAGTCGGAATCAAGGCCCTTAAATATCCCCAACACTCTGCTCCTCTCCCTGACCGATACGAAAACCTGGGAATAAACCCACAACAAATCTTTAGTATGATGGATTTAGGAAATTTTGGCCCGAGAACAAAAAGATGAGGCGATAAGCAATTCAACATAAAATATATAGGATCCGTTGCTGCTACATCGAAAGATCTTCTCTTGTTAACATTGACATCGATCCATCAGTTAATATTGTGTGCTAACTTAGACAAGTGCCTAGATAATAGACTTTTAGCTATCAGAACAGATATTACTTTAAGTGGCATCAATAAGAGCTCCACTCGCTGGTTTTCTTTCTTGTTGCCCAATAAAAATAGAAATGTGTCGAGGGGAATATAAAACATACCAATACTTGAGAGCATACAAAAACAGCAATTTAATGATTAGACATACAATAACAAGTGCTTCACAAAACGGGCTGTTGATTTAGCTTAAGATGCACCAAGAACAAAAGTAAGAAAATTCAATGAGAATATGAAAACTGCTAGCTTAAGATGCACTGTTGGGAGTTAAAATATGCTTAAGTGATACTTACGACTCCTGAAAATTGTGAAGCTTCCGAATATCTGGCCAATGATTCCCGGAGAGTATCTAGAGATGTCAATGTACCAACCGAAGAATAGACTAGTGATGCTAGCTGTGATGTTTGTTCCATAAGATTATCCAGTTCTGCCCCAGAAGGCCCCAGAGCTTCTGGAACAAATGTAGCTGGTGTTCCAACATCTTGTTTCAAGAACTCGATGGCGCTGTCCCATGTTCCAAAATGCATCAGTGCAGCAAAAGCCTTGATTACCTGGGTGTCTTGTGGAGAATTTACCAATGCACTGTGGAATGCCAACAGCGCTAACCTGTGGAATAATACCAAACAAATAAAATATCATGCACTGTGGAATGCCAACAGCGCTAACAAGTAAATGTTGGAGAGCTGTATATAATAGTACTAGATAGATAGGAAAAATTAAGAGGAATTTGTCCACTTGGAAAAATTATCCTTCGCGCTACTTGGAAAAAAATAATCAAAATAGTACATCTTATGAGATTTTTACCAAGCATAAACATCTGATCCATTATCCGGTAGATAAAGAAGCAATAAAATATCCTTCAGATGTTTATGCTACTTGGCTACCAAATGAAGGCACAAAAGAGAACAATGAAAAGGCAGACTGACAGTGACACAGAATAGCACGCAGAAATTCTAAAATTAAATGAAGTATGCACATTTTCAGGCTGCCATAAGTAAATCTAAGACGATACACTTGGTCCTCTCCTCTACTCATCCAAACAAAAAAGTACAGACGCAATTTTCCACTAAGCACTGCATGCCAAGAGTTTCTAGCCTAGAGAGTGGAGCACACAAGATTTTTTGAGAAATGTAAAATAAATACGATAATATAGAAAAACCATGCTAATTTACTATGTGAAACGTGGAAATCAAAGTGGTGATATTTGTATATAGCATGAGCTGATAATAAGTATCGGGACAACCCTTAGACAATGGAAGTACAACCCGTGCTGATAGAACAGTACCTAGTAGAACTAGAAAAATGTTTATGTTACCTTTACTAGAAATCAACAACTAGATTACGGAACCACTACAGGCCTGCATCACGCACATCATTACAATCCTAATCAGGTACAGTTCCGGCCTGACCGGTTGGAAATTGGTATATTCTAATAGTAATACAGCACTTCCTGAGGACCATAAATTAAATACTAGCAAGTAGAAAGAAAGGTTGTATAATGGTAAGGACAGTGAAGTCGAAATATGCACAATTGGCACTCAAAGAAGCTTACCACAAAGAGCTGTGGCATGGCCGGTCAGCAGAGAAAATTTTATCAAGATTAGCCAATAGTTTCTGCAAAGGTGAAATCAACAGCATGAAACAACATATTAAGCCCTAATCTTAAAACCCATATATCACATGAACTAACGGGAAGGATAACCGCATGCAACAGCAATAGAAAGGGAATCAAGTACCGCTGAAATATAATACCTACTTAGAAAGCGTTAGAAATTAACAACATGATGACTTGATAAGTAGTAGTTTTAATTTCTAAAGTATAGAAAAGATAGGTCAAACAAAGTAAATGACCCCTCATCTCGCTATTGGCAACACACTGCCAGATAACACGTTTCCAATAATTCCTTTACACCAAATAAGCAGGGGATAAAAAAATGGGAATGTACAATAAGTCAGTCTAATTAAAAAATCGATCTCAGTTAATAATCCCACAAGCTGGTAACTTGCAGATGACTGGAGGCCAGACGTAGAGTGTTAATGAAATAATCTTTGGCCTAGGTGAGAATACCTCAGACAACGAAGCCAGACCCATCAGTTTGACAGCTATCGATATGTATGAACACTAATACGAGAACCAGAGTTATGTGTGCGCTTTGAATTATTTCACTACTTTTAAAATCCAATTTCCGCAGGACATGGCACATTTCAGAGCTACTCACCATGAGCATCAGACCTCTGTCACTTGATCTACCCTTCATCTGATCTGATAAATATGCTGCCTAAAATACAAATAACATTGAACAATGAGTAAGCTGAAAGATGGCAGTTGTTACAGCCAGAAATCTACTTGTGTAGCAGCAAGACCTCAATGCTCAACTCACCTGAAAAGGTAGCAAAATATCGAGAAGTCCATATTTTCTAAGTAATCTAATGGAAGACTCTGCCGCCCCATGAGATAGCATATATTTCATTTCCAATGCCAACCTTGTCTGCAGATTAAATGAGGTCATCGTTATAAGGAAACAAAATATATGAGAAAATATATATGCTTGCACATTCGTTTCCAGGGAGTTAAAGTAATAAACCTTATCGATATCTATGATGGATGGAGAAAGATCCCGTATTGCCTTAGAAGTTTCGCTGGAAAACTGAAAGCCAAGGCGACCAGCAACTCTCAAGGCACGCAAAATCCTAGCTGAAAGAAATTAGAATCTAAACCTGTCTTGGGTAGATAATGATAATACAAATCAAGGACATTCCTGTGAACACCTACCAGGATCCTCCTTGAAAGAAAGATGGGCAGGAGTCACTGTACAGACCTGATTGGTGATTTAAGGAGTTAGGTAGAAGAAAAAGGGAAAGTAAACTATGATGGTTAAATCTGCCTATTACCTTGTTTTTTCTTAGATCCATTACTCCATTCACATAATCATAAACTCTGAAATTGAACGGGTTAAAGAATAGGCTGCGATACAAGCACTACAACAATGTTAGTAATTTAGCTCCTGTGATATTTCACAAAAACAGTATTTGCTGAACATTCGAAGTACAAGATTTTCTACAGTAGACTACCTGTTTATTGTGAAGTCTCTTTTCAGCGAATTCTTCCAGCGAAGAATATCCCCCTGATCATCATCATCAGATTCTTCTGAAGAGTTAATGTTTTTACTTCCTTTCACCTGAGTAGGATTCGTGCTGAAGCTTGAAACCTGTAAGAACAAAGGACAACACAATCAAACGAGGGTTAGAGAACAATGCTCTAAGAACCAGTATTCATAATGCACACGTTCTATGAATAACAAACCTCAAATGTTGAGCCGTGCATCCTAACCAGGCATAATGGAAAACGTCTGCCAATGATTAGACAGCGTTTGAAAACTAAGTTTTTTATCTGAAAAAGAATCAGAAGCAGGTCAATGGAACAAGGGCATTAGAGTTTTGGGGAAAAAGAAACAAATGCGATCTTTGAATAAGCCAAAACCTGTTTGAGACTTGCAGTTGTGATCACATCAAAATCTTTAGGTGCCCTTTTCAGTAGCAAATCTCTCACACATCCCCCAACAAGATAGGCTTCAAACCCTGCAAAATAACCTTGCCCTTGAGTACTGCGTGCATTCTTTATTCCTTTGCATATCTTTTAACGCAGTGTAGTGTTAAGAAAAATACACATGGCATGCCTATGGCATGTCAAAGCTCTTAAGGCGTGTTTGGCATTGCGTGTAATCCTGTTTAACGACCTGTTTTTGCTTACTCTTCCGTTTGACAAAATGTGTTCAACAACGGCATACTGGGTCTTATTCTGAAATTGATAAAAACAAGCAAGAGAGTTGTACGCACCGTTTCGTTTAAGCAACTGCAGAACAGTCCAGCAACTGCGGGGTATAGCGCCGGAGGAATCCCAACAGCTCTCGAGTCGAAACATCTCCACGAGGAACGGTCGATGAACCCTGCAGGCACGTGAGCAGCAGTGTCACGGAGGCGAGTTTCGACCACAGATAGGTACTGTACGATTTACATATGGAAAGCATGAATCAACTGCTAGTCGTCACCTGGCCTTGAACCGGAGCCGGACCGGCCCTTCCGCAGCCCGTCGCCTTCCTTCCGGGAGCCGTACTGCCTCATCTGACGGTAGAAGGGAACGCGTGTGTGTGAGAGAGAAAGGGCAGGCGGAGCTGAGGCGAAGTGCGGCGCCGGCGGTGGTTCGGTGGATGGGGTACTGACCTGGAGGAGATCGGAGGCGGCGGTGCTGAGGCGGGAGAGGAGGGCCGGCGGGGGGAGCGCGAGGAGAGGTCTGTGCACCGCCGGAGCGCCGTCATGACATGGCCTAGCGAGCAAAGCAGGCGGCGGGGCAGGCGTTCTCTTTCGGTGGGTAGGGCAGCTACAGCCGAAATGGGTCTTGCTCGGCCCATGATATTCAGTTTTGAGCCCGGCCGCGCTTGGCCCAGATCATCTCTACGAGCAAACCCGATCGGTCGCACTTCACGAAACTTAGGGCTTACTGGCCCATTTAACTCCCCAACACATGTTTCTTTTTCTGTTTTTTTTGTTGGTTTCTACTGTTTTCTTCCGTTTTCGGTTATTCCTGTTTTCATTTTTTTTTTGCAGATTTTTCTTTCCCTTTATTCAATGGCGTGACTCGAGAGAAGTGACATAATATCATGTTTCGGCGCCGAATAAATGCATATTATGGAATATCCAACAAAAAATAGGAGAAGATATAAACTAAAAACAAAATAAAACGACGCATACGATGGTGTAGATCAAATGGTCACTATATTCTGACCATATTGTTGCAAACAGTGGCATTTTACCCAAATTCCATATTCTAGAACATTTTTTTTACTTTAGAACACATTTTACCATACACAAACAATTTTGTAAAACTAAAATTTATAATTGAAATAAAATCGTCCTGATATATTTTAATTATCTTGAGACATGAAATGAAATCGTCTTGATATTCTCTGACTGTTTGCCTCGAGCAGCGACTACTTTGCTAGTACGATCGAATCCTGAGGATTGGACAAAAAAAAACAAAGAAAGTCGTCGTCTTCGGATGGAAACAGATCGCTAGGCTAATCTCCACCAGCTAGCGTTCGAGCCCAGGATTACCCATGATGCTTGCTTCTTCTTTAATTAATTTTATCTCTACTATATAATATTGTTAAAGGTGATGGTTGGCGGTGCAGGGGCGGATAGAAAGTTTTGCAAGTGGGGCAAAACCTTGGAGTGGGGGCAATTTTTTAAGGAACTTAAATTTTTTAAGTGTTTTTCTTTAAAAAAATGTGCATGAATCCCTTGGAAATGTTCAAATTTGAGTGGGGGCCTAGGCCCCCACTAACCTCTACTTGGGTCCGCCCCTGCCGCCCTCCAAGGTTACCCCGCCATGGAACGCTTCGGTTCCGAGCTGCAGCACGCCGTCCACCATGACGCCAGCAACGGAGGGGACCCAGCCTGGAGGAGATGACTCCCTCGCGCCGGTGGCCGGTAGATCCGCCGACAACTTTCGTCACGCCCTCCACCACAAGCCCGGAAGAAGTGCCCGCGCTCCGTTCATCGCTTCCACCATGTCGGGGCGACGTGAAGCTCTTCAACCACTCGACATCCAGGTAAACCCCACCGCTCCCTCTCTAGATACTGATTACGGCGGCCGCCGACTGACTAACCGTCGGTGTTTCTCTTATATGCGCAGGTGATAGGGATTCACTCATTACATTTTCCTTCATATTGTGTAGATTATACAACTAGGAGTTCTTTATGTACCTACCTACCTTCGAAGTGCCAAATAGTGTGTTTCCACCTTCAAATTCATGTAAAGAGTGAATGTTTTACTATGTATGAATTATCCACATTAGATAGGAGTAATTCATTTTAAGATGACATCCTCTTTCTTTACATATACTTAAGATTTGACAGCTTGCAGTAGTATAGTATTAACATACAATATTTGGTTTTCATGCTCATTTTTTTGCTAATTATCATAATTAAGATGGTCACCTGATTGCTTATTCAATAGTTATTCCCACGTTCTATATCAACTTCATGGGTAAAAATAGACTGAAGATTGTCGCATCAACCAAGCTTAAATTATGGATATTTAATATGTAGGTTTTGTTGTCTTAAACAAGGGGCGTGATGTGTCAGACTAAAACAAATTAGAGCTACCCCTCCTAATTACAAAAATATACATACATACATATATACATACATACACTTGTATAAAAGACCCTGAGATTGCCGGCCGGAGAGCGCCCGGGTACTGTAGCGTCGAGAAGCTACAGTACCCGGCGGGGGTACTGTTCACATGCACAGTTTTTTTCCTCCTTCCTACTTATATTATATTATATTATATTATATTATTATATATTATTACCTATATATATATAAAAGACGGTGAGATCCGCGGCTTGAGAGCGCCCCGGGCACTGTAGCATCGCGAAGCTACAGTGCCCGGCGGGGTACTGTTCACATGCACAGTTTATTTTTGTTTTTTTTTTAAGATTTTTTTCTCCCTAAAACATACCTAAATATATTAAGGAGACGGAGATCGCCGGCCTCTCCGCGCTCCGATCACTATAGGGTCGTGAAAACTACAGTGCGCGTCCGCCTCCGCGCCGTCGATCACGGATCGGACGGTCCGCGTGTCGTTTATGCAGCCCACCGCACGCGTCGCTCTCCGTCTCTCCCTCGATCCCCTTCTTGCGCCGCCGCCTGCGTCTCTCTCCCTCAATCCCCTTTCTGCGCCGCCCCTCCCACCCCTGCCTCGCTCGCTCCGGCACGTCGCCCTCCAAGGTTACCCCGCCATGGAACGCTTCGGTTCCGAGCTGCAGCACGCCGTCCACCATGACGCCAGCAATGGAGGGGACCCAGCCTGGAGGAGATGACTCCCTCGCGCCGGTGGCCGGTAGATCCGCCGACAACTTTCGTCGCGCCCTCCACCACAAGCCCGGAAGAAGTGCCCGCGCTCCGTTCATCGCTTCCACCACGCCGGGGGCGACGTGAAGCTCTTCAACCACTCGACATCCAGGTAAACCCCACCGTTCCCTCTCTAGATACTGATTACAGCGGCCGCCGACTGACTAACCGTCGGTGTTTCTCTTCTATGCGCAGGTGATAGGGATTCACTCATTACATTTTCCTTCATATTGTGTAGATTATACAACTAGGAGTTCTTTATGTACCTACCTACCTTCGAAGTGCCAAATAGTGTGTTTCCACCTTCAAATTCATGTAAAGAGTGAATGTTTTACTATGTATGAATTATCCACATTAGATAGGAGTAATTCATTTTAAGATGGCATCATCTTTCTTTACATATACTTAAGATTAGACAGCTTGCAGTAGTATAGTACTAACATACAATATTTGGTTTTCATGCTCATTTTTTGCTAATTATCATAATTAAGATGGTCACCTGATTGCTTATTCAATAGTTATTTCCACGTTCTGTATCAACTTCATGGGTAAAAATAGACTGAAGATTGTCGCATCAACCAAGCTTAAATTATGGATAATTAATATGTAGGTTTTGTTGTCTTAAACCAGGGGCGCGATGTGTCAGACTAAAACAAATTAGAGCTACCCCTCCTAATTACAAAAATGTACAATACAATATATAAAAAACACTGAGATTGCCGGCCGGAGAGCGCCCCGGGTACTGTAGCGTCGCGAAAGCTACAGTACCCGGCGGGGTACTGTTCACATGCACAGTTTTTTTTTTTTTTGCTCCTTTTTAAGTTTTTTTAAAGATTTTTTTCTCCCTAAAACATACCTAAATATATTAAGGAGACGGAGATCGGCAGATCGCCGGCCTCTCCGCGCTCCGACCACTATAGCGTCGCGAAAACTATGGTGGGCATACTGTTCATATGCACAGTTTATTTTTGCTCCTTTTTTAAGTTTTTTTTTGTTCTCCCTAAAACATACCTAAATATATTAAGGAGACGGAGATCGCCGGCCTCTCCGCGCTCCGACCACTGGAGCGTCGCGAAAACTACAGTGCGCGTCCGCCTCCGCGCCGTCGATCGCGGATCGGACGGTCCGCGTGTCGTTTATGCAGCCCACCGCACGCGTCGCTCTCCGTCTCTCCCTCGATCCCCTTCTTGCGCCGCCGCCTGCGTCTCTCTCCCTCAATCCCCTTTCTGCGCCGCCCCTCCCACCCCTGCCTCGCTCGCTCCGGCACGTCGCCCTCCAAGGTTACCCCGCCATGGAACGCTTCGGTTCCGAGCTGCAGCACGCCGTCCACCATGACGCCAGCAACGGAGGGGACCCAGCCTGGAGGAGATGACTCCCTCGCGCCGGTGGCCGGTAGATCCGCCGACAACTTTCGTCGCGCCCTCCACCACAAGCCCGGAAGAAGTGCCCGCGCTCCGTTCATCGCTTCCACCACGCCGGGGGCGACGTGAAGCTCTTCAACCACTCGACATCCAGGTAAACCCCACCGCTCCCTCTCTAGATACTGATTACAGCGGCCGCCGACTGACTAACCGTCGGTGTTTCTATTCTATGCGCAGGTGATAGGGATTCACTCATTACATTTTCCTTCATATTGTGTAGATTATACAACTAGGAGTTCTTTATGTACCTACCTACCTTCGAAGTGCCAAATAGTGTGTTTCCACCTTCAAATTCATGTAAAGAGTGAATGTTTTACTATGTATGAATTATCCACATTAGATAGGAGTAATTCATTTTAAGATGGCATCATCTTTCTTTACATATACTTAAGATTAGACAGCTTGCAGTAGTATAGTACTAACATACAATATTTGGTTTTCATGCTCATTTTTTGCTAATTATCATAATTAAGATGGTCACCTGATTGCTTATTCAATAGTTATTCCCACGTTCTGTATCAACTTCATGGGTAAAAATAGACTGAAGATTGTCGCATCAACCAAGCTTAAATTATGGATAATTAATATGTAGGTTTTGTTGGTTTATGTTGCATTAGAGCTCGCTCGCTCTCTCTCCATCCATGGCGATGCGTTCCAACTCCTCCGCCGCGCGCTCAAGATGGCGGCCGTGTTCATGCTGGCACTCTTCGCCCGACAGCTGCTCATGGCGCCACCGGCGGCGGCTGAATGCACGATCGGCCACCAGGCAACAACCCCCGACGAGTGCAGCAAGTGCATCGACGAGTGCGGCCACACATGCGAGATTTCCGCTGCACCCGGATGTCACAATGACTGCTTCGCAGACTTTTGCAAGGACAAATGAAGAAAGGCAACCGATTACGTCCGTCCCGGGCTCCCGTCACGCGCACTCTCTCCTATTACTTGCATATGGTTTCCTTCTTATTGTTGTTGTTTTAATTTGCTTGATGTTAAGTGTGTGTGTGTGTGCTCGGTGTACCAGTAGCATGCACATCCTACTTGTATTATTTTTCATGCCATCAATTACAAGCGCGTGCACGGATCGTCAAATAAGAGTTACATCGATCCATCGATCCTGATCCTGTAATGGACGGATGTATGTACTTCATGTTTTATTTAAAAGGAAGAGATTGTTATTCATTTGTTCTGTCCCGCTTGTTTTCTTACCGTGTTCATGCTGGCCCTCTTCGCTGGATAGCTGCTCATGGCGGCACCACGGAATAAAATTCGTCGAAATTTCGGTCGAATTTCTCGAAATTTACGTTTTTCGGTGAGGGGCGAGAAAACATAATCTCGTCCAAATTTTTTGATCAAATTTAAATAAATTCTGTATGCTACACTTCTAAAAGAGAGACTGATCAAATTTAAATAAATTCCGTATGCTACACTTCTAAAAGAGAGACATCAATTATATATAAGACAAAAGCGACGCACTAGTCTAGTGGTATACGTTATTGGTGGTTTAATGCGTGGTCTTGAGTTCCACTTTAGAATCTCTTGTTTAGTTTTGTTGATTTAATTTAATCTTGAGACTTTGACCTCTGACCGAAATTTTTAAATAGCGAACCTACAAAATTGATTCAACAGTTAAGCAAATCTGCGTCATAGGTAAATAGCGAACCTACGAAATAGTGGCACTCTCTAAGTTGTACTTCTGCTGCTACTTTAGATAACAATTTCCCGACGTGCTGCCATAGTAGTGTAGTTGGGCGTGCAGTCCATGGCGTTGTGGTGTTCATCTAAATAATTGTGTGTGTAATACTTGTCCTTATAATTGCCTGAAATAGTATTAGATGGTCAGCATTTTGTAAAAACGAAATGGTTCATATTATCAGAAATAAGTTCAGTGCTTTCATATTTGCACCTGTAGTGGCTAGTATCCTTTAGAATTTGTGTCAATGGAAAATCCCGTAAGGCTGGAGCAAACCAACTTGCATATGTTTGTAAGTTTGTTGCAATGATCGATCTTTGGTAGTGTAAAACTGACAAGGAAATTTAGAGTGTTTGTTTAGTTGGCTGATGCAGCGTAATGGAAGATCACCAGAGTAGGATTTGATTTGCTCTTCTCCCATGAAGTTAAATCCTATTCTAGACGGAAGGCTCGAGCTGAGCCCAGCTTTAAATTAATAAAGCCATCCGGCTAGGTCACAAAACCCCACAAACGCAACAAGGTCACGAGGACACACAATGAAGATTCAGGTAGCACGCATGCTACAACACCACCTCAACTCAAAACAAGGAGTGAGGGAACACACACAGCCCGTAGGCACATCGGATACAAACGGCAGGCGAGAGGGGTGAGAGCTAGTCTCTGTCCCTGATGGTGTCGTGGAGCGCGCGGATCCTGCCAATCACCGCCTCCATCTCTCCTCTGTCCTGTCGTCTAGCCACTGGCTTCCACACCTGCAGATACATAGACATTTTATATAGGCTGTCAGCCGGCTGCGAAGGGAAGCACCCCTCAATAGTAAACTTGTTCCGCATGTTCCAAAGCGTCCAGCAAAGGGAGGCACAACAAATCCACAGAACCCAACGTGGCTGGCCCCTGAACTCCATGATAATACGATAGAGTTCGGCGAAACAAGAAGGATTCCAAGAGCAGGAGAGCAGTTCCCTAACTGCGCTCCACAGGAATCTAGCGAGGGTGCACCCAAAGAAGATGTGATTCGTATCCTCAGGCTCATCACACAGGGCGCATCTACCACTCGCCGGTCCGCGTCTTCGGCAAATGTTATCACTGGAGGGAAGGCGTTTCCTCACCAATTGCCATAAGAAGACACGGATCTTCAGGGGGACCGCAATTCCCCAAATCTCGCTAAAGTGCTTACGGGGGCTACCCTGGCACAGCTTTAGGTAAAGCGATCTAACCGAGAACCTCCCGGACGGTTCTAAAGTCCAGGATAGGATGTCCGCCCCCGTCGAGGGGTGGCAGGGAGTGATCTCCCGGAGGAGGTCCTCCCACTCTACCCGAACACGTAGGCTGAAAGCCCTGCGGAATGGGATATGCCAATCTCCGTCGCGAAAGGACTGGGCGACAGAAGCACCCGGGTCCGCGGCAATAGCAAAGAGGTCGGGGAATCTGACACGTAAAGGTCCAGACCCAACCCACCAATCCTCCCAAAACCTCGTGGATGAACCATCACGGATCTCGTGTTTAGCTCCCAAGCTTAACAACGGTTTAACTTTCTGTATAGAGTTCCAGAACTGGGAGCCCGGGCCATGAGAGTCCACAAGGAGGTCCTTGTGTCTCAGGTATTTCTTGCGCAGGATGTCCGCCCAAAGCCCCTGCTGGCCAGACATAAGTTTCCACACCCATTTGACCATGAGGCACAAGTTCATAAGCTTGGTGTCCATAATTCCCAGGCCCCCCATGGCCTTGGGTCGACACATGGCAGACCACCGAACCCAGTGATACTTCCGTTTAACCCCGTTATCCTCCCAGAAGAAACGGGATCGGTGTTTGTCCATAGTCTTGTGCACTCCGTCCCCAAGGAGACACACTCCCATCGGATGGAAGGGAAGGCTAGAAAGGCAAGCGTCTGTGAGGGTCAAGCGGGCAGCAGAGGACATAAATTTGCCCAGCCAAGGATCCGCCCGCTTCGCTACCTTCCTGGTGAGGGGCCCCCAGTCCCCCGCACATAAAGCTCTATCACTAACCGGAAGACCCAGATAGGTGACAGGAAAAGACCCTAGTCTACAGTTGAGCATATTAGCGATGCGCTGTTGCTCCTCGGCGCTGACCCCCACGACCAGCACCTCGCTCTTGTGGAAGTTAATCCTGAGCCCTGACATGCTCTCAAAACAAAGGAGAATGAATTTGAGGTTGGCCACCGCCAAGTCGTCGGGCTGAATCATGATGATCGTATTATCCGCATACTGAAGGTGCGAGATTCCCCCAGGAATCAAGTGCGGGATCACGCCCTGAATGTGACCCGCGGCTCTGGCTTTATCCAGGATAGCAGCTAGCGCCTCGACAACAAAGTCGAAGAGGAGGGGGAGAGCGGGTCCCCCTGGCGAACTCCCCGGCCGTTGCGGAAGAAGTTACCCATATCGCCATTAATGGTGATAGCAGTCTGGCCCCCCGAGACCAGACTGAGCGCTCTGTGGACCCAACCCAGGTCGAAACCAGCTCGAGTCAGCACCTCCCGTAGGAAGCCCCAGCTGACTCGGTCATACGCCTTCTCAAAGTCCAGCTTAAGAAAAACTCCCCTGAGCTTTTTGGACTTAGTCTCATGAATAATCTCCTGAAGAGAGACCACGCCTTCATGGAGGAGCCGGCCCTTAATGAATGCCGACTGGGTGTTACTAATCGTGCGGTGAGCAATCGGGGCTAAACGTAGAGCATATGCTTTAGCAACGAACTTAAAAGCAACGTTGATCAGAGCAATAGGCCTAAACTGTCTAATGTCCTCCGCCCCTGGGATCTTCGGAATAAGAGTGAGCACTCCGAAATTTAGCCTTGCAATGTCAACTCTCCCCAGAGCGAAGTCATTAGCAATTGCCAGAATATACGGTTTGACCAGGGGCCAGAACTTCTTATAGAAGCAAACTGGCAGGCCATCAGGCCCTGGCGCCGTATCAACCTTCATGCTGGATAGGACCGCGTCCAACTCCTCTCCCGTGAAGGTCAGCATGAGCGACAGATTTTCCTCGTCCGAGACTCTCGGACGGGCACTCCACAAGGAGTGCGAAAGCGAGAACAACGGCTGCTCGCTCGGGGAGCCCATTAGGGCGCGGTAGAAGTCGTAAATGTGTGCTTGAAGCGCCAGAGGTTCAGAGATGATCCCCTGCTCGGTCGAGAGACGCGAGATCGCACATTTCCGCCTTCGGCCATTGGCCACCGCGTGAAAGAACGCCGTATTGGCGTCGCCCTTGAGTAACCAGTTGAGACGGCTCCGCTGCCGCCAGTACTCCTCCTCCACTTTGAGAAAGTGGGTCAGTTGGTCCTCAAGGTGAGAACGGAGGGCCCATCCCTCGTCATCCAGACCCGAAGAGTCGGCTCGGTCATCAAGAACCTTATTTCAGACCCGAAGACCCGAAGTTAAATCCTATTCTAATTCTTACTTCATTCTCCCATCATCCCATGGCACATTTGCTTTGGTTTTGATACGCAATAAAGGTTTTGACAACTACAAAATTAAGCTGCTAAAGATGAGAGATAATTTCCGTGCTTTGTTTGACTTTGTGCTACTATATGCTCCTCGCAGATTTGTGGCGTCCAAAACAAAGGGGATTCTGATGTTGTGATACAAGTATGTTTCGTTAAGGTCTAATATAGTACAACTATATCTTCTGGCTTATCCACCTGGCATGATGAAGGCTCCACGGGAGTGTAGCTCTGTTGCACAGAACTCCAAGTGTAGCGAAACCTTTGTGCTGTTGATCAAGCGTTTGTGTATGGGACTGTCCTCTGTCACGGGCGATTTGTATATCTAGTGGTTCGGTTATTATCATCATCATCTATATTTGTTGTCTGATCCGAAAATGTCCAAAAAATGGAATATGTCATGTCAAAATTTCGTAGCTCAAGGATCGACTTTTGTAGAAGACTTGCCGATGTAAAAACGTTACATTAACCAAGAACTTGATCGTACACACTTTCTGTCTGAACTAATCAATATTCACATGGTCTTTGGTAGGTATTACAAAACTGAGATCAAACAGAAGGAAACATGAAGTAAATGTCACTTAGGACAAATAACGAAAACTTAAAACCTATTAAAGAACCATTAAACATCATTTTGGTTCTTAATTTTTTTCTTTATGTGCTGAATGATCATGCGCTCTTCTGCTCGTTACCCTTGTCAAAAGACAATTCTTTCTTGATATTGTCAAGTGTAAAGCGCATTGTGCTTTGTGATGTCCCATCTTCGTCGTGCTCTCCATCGCCAATATCAAGGTAGGGGTATGGACATTCCTGTCCCAAAGAATAGAAAGCTATGAATATAAAAATAATGTAGGCTAAATGTTAAATACTGTAATAGATAGACGGTTTGAACTGTACCTAATGATCGTTCCTTGTGGTGGTACGCACCCAGGCTTGACGTAGTACACGTCAGCATCGCCTTTGTACCCTTGACTATCAAAGAACAATTTGCCACCAAAACTATCAATGAATGTTTGACGCGCAAACACACACAATCAAAGGCGAAGCAGTATCCATACGAAACACCCATGACAATATTTATGAGGCGAACCAGGAATTCAAGTAGCAAACGATTTAAATCTTTGATGTTATGAGAAGTTAAACTATTGGGATGGCAACATTCGTGGTTTTATACGATCTCTCAGTCGTTCGTCTACAAAATGACACCACACCAGGTGCTACTGCCTTGTTCTTCGAAGAGTTAGTTATCCACCAAAACAGATCACATAATGGTTCAAGGACAGTAAGGTATAATGGTTTGTTGGATGACAAGAGATAGGAACTATTTACCTCTATACTTCGCTTTGGCAAGTATGTGCTTGTCACTTCCCAAAAGTAAATGAAGAAAATTATACCAGAAAATTAACAACTTGACTAATATGCTTAAGCTCATCCGAAGCTCAACCTGCAAACTTCATAAAATTACAGTCAGATTATAGCCAGATGACTGATCCTGGTAACACACCCCCACACCTAAAGCCTACGACCATACTAATCTACTTCATAATCTACATGATTGCCATGCGTTACAATGTTTACTCATGCAATTATATAAGAGGTTTCACCAAGACTCTGATATGTCCTGTTCAGGTCATTCACAATCGCAGCACAATCACTTCCTATAACAATTGGCATGCAGCGATATTTACTATCGGTTTTATCCCTTCTAGAACGGCCAGCGCTTCAGCATATTCAGCACAACAGCAGAATCACAATATGTCAGCATATGCTACCAATAACTTACTTCAAATTTTCTTCATGAAGATGACAGCAACGACCGGCGACAGAGAGGCAGCCGGACGATGCTGATCTCGTTGCTGAAGAGTGAACACACGGGGTCGACGAGCCCATCATGCCCATGGTGGCAGCTGCCACGATATGGCCGTCACCACGCCAGCGTCGTCAACTGGATGCCTCGTCCGTGTACGCCAACTGCTCCTCCTCGCGACAGGTTGCCAAAGGCCGTCCATTGCGCCTGCGACCAGCTGCTGCCAGGGAGGTGGAGATGTCCAGCGACGGCGCAGGTGGCCGCTACTGCTGCTGCCCACGAGATTAACGCTCAGCCTGTCGTCCCTGTTCAGCGCCTCCGCCGCCGATGACCAGCCGGCGTCGGCCTCTCCTGGCTCCTGCTCTTTCCGGGATCCCCACGATGCCGCCGCATGTACACCTCCTGCTGGGCGGCGGCCTCCGCACCGAATACGCCGGCGAAGAGCGGGCAGGGGATCTGCTGATTGGCGACCTGACTCCCAGGCCCGCCTGGCCTTGCTGGGCGGCGGCCTCGGCACCGACGAGGCCGGCGGAGGCTGCTCGGTGACCTGACTCCCAGGCCCGCCTGGCCTTGCTGGACGGCGGCCTCGGCACCGACGGAGAGCGGGCGGGGGATGTGCTGCTCGGCGACCTAACTCCCAGGCGGAGGCGTGGAGACGATGGGGAAGCGGGGGAGAGAGTGAGTGAGCGACGGATCAGAAAGTGGGGACGGTGGGCGAATTACCTAAATACCCTTTTAATATCAGATTAAAAATAATACATTTTCGGTAGTTTCAAGTAGTTTCAGGTAGTTTTTTTCTGGTAGTTTTCAGTAGCTCCTATTTTTCCACCGTCAGATTTAAGAGAATGGACGGTTGTAAAAACTTCCAAGTATTGCAAAACTTGTATCATCAAAAATGGATTTCATATGAATATCTTGTTGAGTTTTTTATGTTGGAGGATTTACTGATTTTTCTCTTTAGGGTTCACCATGTTGTCTCCTGTGGAGACACATATGAGGGACATAGTTTTTGTTCAAAATCGTAAGTTTTGTGTGTTCGGTTAGCTAGTGTTTATTTAACTTGGCATTCTCTTGCTATTTGACATCCTCTTGATATAGTAGTACATTTTTAGGAGCTGAGGCATTGCGGACTGGGGGGACAATTGGTTAATATCTTACTATTTCAACCATGGTTTCCTAAGGTTAGGAAAACAAATGAATGACTCGATTAGCATAGATAAGTGGATCGAGCTCGTACGTTGCACCCCACCATATGGGGTCGTCGTCGTCGACAGCCGGGTAGTACACAGAGTTGGAGGTTGTCCGACGTGACTTTTTAACTCCGTCAATTCGATCAAGATCACTAGGAGCTTGCTGTTCGATCATAGTCGTATATACGAAAATAGAATGAATTGAATCGGAAAATGGAGATAAAAGCAAAGCAAAGTAACGCATGGATGGATGGATGAATCCATGGAGTAGCTAGGTACACGTACATGCATGAAAGTAACGTCGTGCATGCATGAAAAAGGCATATATTGTGACATGTTCTTGCATATATACAGAATGTATGCGCGTGTGAGTTCATTAAGAATTAATGGTGATCGATCCATTGCGGCATTGATTGATTCCCAAACGCGTGAGACGGAAAACACGTTAGAATTGACATTTCTTTTAGCAAGAGGTAGAATTGACATGCAAGCCCGTGAAAAGGAAAGAAAATCAACATCTAGGCATAAACTGCGCTATACATGGTAAAAATCATCAGTTTCCTAAAAGTCAGATTCCTTGATACGATCGGGCCGGTAACGCGTACGTACGCCTATGTACCTATGCCTACATATATACTCCAGCAGCGGCCGGCCAGGCCAAACCAAGCTAGTTCGATCGTCAAACTACACCAATCCTCCTCGATCAATAAGCTTGTACTATTCCAAAAAAGAAATCACAATGTTCAGGCAGCCAATGAGCGGGATGGACGGCGACGTCGAGAGGCAGCAGTCGCCACCCCATGGAGACACGGAGACACCGGACAACAAGGCCATGACCCGCAAAGCTTTCTGGATCTCGTTACTCCTCGGCTTCGTCATCGCTGCGTGCGTCGCGGTCCTGGTTTGGTACTTCTGCTGGGTAGACGAGCGTTACAACGTCGCCATAGACTCGGCCTCCGCCCTAGACCCCAGGACGGGCGTCTCCTTCAACCTCACACTCGGCATCATCGCCGCGCAGAGCCACGGCGCCAAGGCCTGCATCGATCCCGGCTTGTACGTCGGGGTGCTCTACCATGGCGTCCAGGTCGCCGCCACCGACGCCGTCGGGATGCGGCAGCGGATGTGCGCCCGGCCACGGAAAGCGGCGGAGCTGCCCGTCGTGGCTAGGGCGACCCTGCTGCCTGTGGGAGCCTTGCTGGATAGACTCACGGCCGAGATGGAGCAACGGGCAGCTGTGTTTGACTTGAGATTGCATGTCCCGTACTACAGGAAAAGCGGGATGGCATGGTGGATGTCGGACTGCCATGGCGGTCGGGTCGGCCAAGCCGCGGTGCGCTGTGGTTCCCCCTATTATACTTAAATAGTAATCTATTGTATTAGAAGATCCAGCTATCTTGGTTGCACGCGTAGGAGTATTAGATAGCTTTTAATGTTATGTCGCATCTTCGGATTTTCGACTTGCATGTGCTACGGAGTACGGTCCATTTGTGTCCTCTTTCAGTTATGTTGTTACTATGCTGGCAATGCCTATGTTGTTTTTTCCATTTAATTTGGCTATATGCGGATATTATGTGGCTAATATATACACGTTCACGCTGATTAAAGTGTGCCAATGAATCTAGATAGCAAATGCCTATGTGCTGTTTTTTCATAAATAAAAAAATAGGAGAGATACTAGCAAAATTGCATGTGCGTTGCAACGGCTCTAAAAGAAATTAGTATATGCTCACAGTCAGGGACGGATCCAGGATTTCAACTTTGGGTGTTCAAATTCTATACAGTACCAGATATTAAAGAGGAGTGGTCCAAGATAATACAAATAAAAAATTATTTGAAAAGTATAGAAGTACAATTTTTAATATGTAGCATCAAAAGTTATAGTTTTCATTTTGAACAGTACATAAAAGGTTCAAGAAATTACAAGGGTGTGAAAAAAATCACACCGTACAACACAAGCATATGAATATATGATGTGTCATGTGTCCCTCTGCCCTCTGTCATGGATTAAAATGGCCTACACCTAAATGCTGCTTTGAGTCCGTGGTTGGGCCAGGAGGAGACTGGCACGACTGTGGATTTCAGAACACTACTTACAAGTTACCGCCCAATGGGCTACCTGAGCAGTAGGGAAATTATGAGCAGCGTCTTTGGGCTTTTCACTAGTTCGAGGATTGAGATTGGCTTGATGGAAAAGTAGGTTTAATGTTTAAGACGATTGCAGAAAATTTTGGGTGTTCAGCTGCACACCCATGAACAACTGTGGATCCGTCCATGCTCACAGTCATGCAAAATAACGTGTTACTTTTTTTGTTTTAATCTATTTCAAATATGGGTGCTGATGATTTCTATAAATATTTTTAAGACCGGGAAGGTTCCACTACTCAAGTTTTGTTTCTTTTTGTTAACGGGACAAAGCGAATTTATCATATAAATCCAACCTGCATTTTTCGTACAATCTTATATTTACTAATTGGAGGCACCGTAGAAGGCTCCACGTTAATTCTGGAGTTTAGCAAACTTGATCCATTGGATTAAGCTATTATTAATCTTCAACCGTACGATTAACCGCGAGACTCCATGCCTCATCTATCGCATTTCTCCTTGCCTCCTCATTGGTCGCGAGTTCGATTCCCCGCACCTGTTATTTTCTGATCGAGTTTAATTAGCGATCCGATCGGAAACGACCCTCAAAGTTTCCCTGCAGACGTGCCCTCATAGGTCTCTGTCGCTGCTTTGCCTGTCAGCATACGCATCCCTCTCTGCCTAGCTCGCCGTCATATGGGTTGTGTGGAAGGTCTCCGCTCGATCCATTGCTCTGCGTTGTGCCGCCGCAAAAACAAACATGTTAATAAGTTCCTGCAATATTTGTCGCCTATTTGCAGGGCTATGCACCGATCAGTGATGCAAGCGGAAGAAAAAACGTGATCGTGCTAGCATGCACTTCTAAGTTTAAATCAGGTGTTATGGCATGTCAGATCTAGATTAACTTTGTTTTCTGACATTCTTAATACAGTCAATATTTTATTACAGCCGCATGTCAGATCTAATCCAGTTTTTTGTCATGCATACGGTCTATTTCTCCAAATTGTCAACCAACTGCTATTATCGATGCACAAGTTCCAAGGTAGGCCTAATTTAGCGGTACTTCTATTTTAATCATTTTTCCATATACATCTACTCAGTTGGAAAGTAGCTTATAAATATATTAGGATACATATTAGCGGAAATCCATATCGTATCATTTATAAGTATACTAGGATTATATTCGAGGAAACCCATATCGTATCATGGGTGCAGATCAATTTTTAAAATGTCCGAAAATTTAAAACAAAAATTTTGGATATATTTCAGGACATTTATGTTAGCATAAAAAAAATGAGAAGAAAAGACATCTTTTGTTACATGTGAAAAAAGACAAATCCGAACGCTGCAAAATAACTTTCTACCAGACAATTTTTGCTTTTTGCACATGCTACAAAAAATGTATTTTCTCCATGCGAAACTTTTTGTGTTAACACAAAATGTCCTGATGTATATCCGGACTTTTGTTTTGTAATTTTTTGACATTTTCAAAAGTTTTTAAAAATGTTTTACACAAAGGATGCATCTGCACCGTGACCCGAAACGCTGTGTCCATTCGCGGCAAGTCTATTCATGCATCCGCATTTTTTTTGGAAGAAACTGATTCGAGTTTTAAACTATGTATAGATAAACCAACTAAGTACTGACATATTTCTTTACCGCTTGCCTTGGACTAACACGGACTAGGTAAAAAAATACACCAAGCTCAAATTGTATATGTAATAAAACACAGTTGCACCATCAGTTAAATCCCGGTGAAAATAATCATGCATGATTGAAAACACGAAATAACACATAATTCATTATTCCTTAAGGCTTTAGAGCATTTTACTGATTAGTAGACAAAAGTACTAATCCATGCCCTGTACGCAAATTGGATAACAAAATATTGCCAAATAAATGTTAAACTGCACAAACATAATTTGCCGTGATAGTTTTCTCGAAAAATATAATTTGTCATGATCTTACTAATTATAAGATTTGTAAATGGAGAAGGTCCTATTCCCAATTCACATGAGGCTTTTGCTGAGAGCAGAGTAGATCCACAGAACCTATACATGTAGAATTAAAGATTCATATTAGAAATATTTGTGCGCTCACGCTTACATAGTCAAGCACATTTTTGTTTTCTCGCCACATTTTAAATCACGTACGGAAATATGGTACGGAACATAGTTTGTCATGATCGGTAATATTTCAGGTTTACAATTTACAAATTATAAGAAGATAGACTATTTTCATTTCGAGAGCCTTTATGGCTTTCATGACTATTCATGTATATATTTGTTCAGAACCGGACTTCTTCCGAGAGTCCGATTGTATCTCTTTGGTACTATTTCTTGCCTCACTAAATATTTTTTTGTCACGAGGCTCTGCTTATGGCATTGTAAACTGTTGAGTGGGGCATCACCGCATAATGGATGTTTCAAGGACAGTTTATTTCAATTGTGATATGGCATCACTCCACTGGGCTTCTTCTCCCCCGTATGACTATTTTTCATGCTCATTTTTTATTGATACGTTAAAGGCTATAGACATCTAGGAATCTACTTGATTTATTTCTTTTGCGGTCCATTTTTTGTCTTCAACATTTATTTCCTCTTCAGTTTGTTGTTATATAGTTGGTCATTTATAAAGGAGATAGAATTTTGTACTGATTGGTATCCATTGATTCAAATATGTTTATAGCTTCTTTTAATTACCATATTTTTATTGCTTAACTGCTAGAGGCAAGATTCCAAATGGTTTCCAATAAAAAAGATATAACTTATTTTCTTCGTAATATATTATATATATGATTGATTATTATGATTCGTGAACATTAATAGATCAAATACTATTATACCATACAAATCTATTTTTCTATACAAAAAATCCACATAATAACTAACTTTTTCTAAATGAACTTAATAACTAACTAAACAAACAAAATCCTAAATTTATTAGTAGCAATTGTTTTCAACACACTTTTAATAATATTTCATGCACATTTTTAATAATCTTTCCAAATGGCATCCCTATAGCTTTTTTCCTTCTACATTTCATCCCTAGCCCGTGCTGGTGCACGGGTTGATGACTAGTAGAAGATAAATTGTTTAGGCGAGAAATTCGTCAATGACCTAGAGAGAAAAATCAAGGTAAACCTGCTACTGGTCTGAGGAGGTCGTGCTGGTCAGCCTCGATGAGGTGCCGGGTGAAGATCGTCCTTAATCTGCTCCCTGTGGAGGAAACTTCCGCCGGTCATGGAAAATTGTTCTGCATGAGCAATTTCCGAGTATCTTGATTTTATCAAAGGAAAGTAACACACAATCGGGTAGTATGTAAAATAGATCGAACATGGTCTGAGAGGGAGAGGTGAACACTTAGCTTAATTAGATGCTGCGATGAGGCTGTTACAGGGTTCCCTTGGAACGCGCCTTTGGCACGGGCCGCCGCAGCTGCCGAAATTGTTAATCTCTGTCAGGTTACTGAGAGGCAACGGGGACGCAGATACTGTTTTTTAACATTTGCCGACGCAATATGAATCAATCAGGGACGGGTTGGAAGGAGGGAGACCTGCCAGATCGAACGTGTCTTTGGACAGTCAAGAAAGATCATCGCTGCCAGATCGATATGAGTCTAGCAATTGGATTTTTTATTGTCGGACTCACCGCGTGATGGCGGGGTTTCGGCGAATTCAGCAGAAAAACAGCGTCGGCCTCACGACATGACGAGACGGTGGCAGACTCGGATTTGACGTGGTCACGCCGCGCACCGGTCGTTCGTCATCGCCACCGCCGCTCGTAGGTGAACGACTCCGTAGCGGTAAGCGAGACGGGCGTGGCCGGGCAGGGCTTCGCCGTAGCGGCGAGCGGACCTGGCGTCGTTGGCCGGATGGTGTCGCCGATCGGAAGTCTCCGTGCGCCATGCAAGACCATGCTGGGAGGAGCGACGACGGAGCGGAGGCTGCCGTGTGGTCGCCTAGGGGTTTAAGAAGTCGCGCTTGCAAATTGTGGAAGCCGCTCAGACGCCCTGACCAGCCATCGCGGCACACTCTTCAGGAGGGCGGCGAGGTGCTAGTCTGCCGATGGACGACGGCCGTGAATCGTGATACTGTTGCATGTGCCACCAATGAGGTGCTAGTCCCTAGCTTTGGCTTTGTTTTACCTGCGCGGTAGCTTTGGATTTTTTTTTTTTTTTTTGCTCTTGACTGGGCTGCTCCTGGTCGATGGATCTGTCCTGATTCGCGTAGGACATGGTCGCCACCTATGGCAAGATCTCGATCACTAATATAAAAAGAGCCAGTGAGGCAGTTCCAAACAATTTCACCCGTCAAACAACACCAATCCGACGGTTCAAATCACTGTTATCCCGATCGCTGTTATCCCTGCTATTCGAGCCCAACGCCACCTTGCCTCCATGCGCGCTGTGCGCCTTATCGTTCGTCCGCGCGCAAAGCCGCTACACGCCAATGCTCATCCCGGAGCCGCTGCCCAACTCCTTCCTCGATCCTTCTCCTCCCGGGCTGCATCACCAACGCCGGCGCGCGGCCCCGAGGTGTGCCCCTGCCGCTCGCTGGCTCAATACCTCGGGCACCTCTCCCCTTGCTTCGTCCCAATCAACGACGCCCTCCTAGCTGGCGCGGGCGAACAGATTTTCCGCCGTTGTCTCCTTCTTCTCAATGCGTCTTGTGCCTTTGTTCTCTGATACGCCGGTGTGCGGCCCCGAGTTGTGCCGCCGCCGGCCCAAAACCGGGCATCTCTCTCCCAGCGGCCGATGTCCCTGTCTGTACAGATTACGCGCCACATGTGTCCAACTGCTGAAAGTGCATTTGCCCTCATGTGTGGTTTTGGTAATTAATGACAATCTCTATGGACTAATGTTTGCATTGAGATATCTTTATAGATCTTGTCCATGGGAAAAGTTTGGAGTTTATGTGTTGGACTCTATAAGATTATATGATGACCAATGTTCTATCCAAGGGTTTATATGAAGAATGGTCATCTAGAGTTGAGCTTATTGCAAGCATGGCTTGGTAAAGAAGATTGAGTGAACATTCATGTTTATCTCCAAATCATCATATATATCAAGAGAAGAAAATGAAGTGCAAGTGGATACATGAAGATGGAGCTTAGCAAGACTCTTTCATAATGGAGTATGAGGAGCATTTAGAGAAGTCTTCATCAAGCCTGTCCTAGCAAGCACAATCAAGAAATGTGTCCCAACTTGAAGAGATCAAGATTGTCATCATCTAGCTCAAATGGAATGCGCAAGACAAAAGTATGATCTTGATAGGGTTTCTATTTTACCGATCTCATGATGTTAGTGGGAGACCGGGTTATAGGATAGACGACGTACTATCAAGCGGGGCTCTCAAGTGAGTAACTTGATCGTATCTTTTTGGAGAGCTCAAACCTTTAAATACTTGCATATCATCTTTCCTGATTCTTATTTGGATTTTATCCATGTGTGGATTTAGAGCTTGTGTTCATCTCCATACCAAGATCTAGTTCATCAAAAAATGGATTTCATATGAATATCTTGTTGAGTTTTTTATGTTGCAGGATTTATTGGTTGCTCTTTTTTAGAAAAGGTTTACCTTTCTACATTTGGTTTTATCATCCCTTACTGAACTATGATGTTTCTCTCTATGATCTTGTAGTACTCGTTGTGGTGATTCCAATGAGCTCAAGAACATCGAAAACGGAGTCTGGATGATCAAGATATGTTCGTTTTCGTGTTGGGTGTTTCTGCAGTTTTTAAAGGCCTCCTAGCCGGCCTAGGCCAGGCCCAAGGCCGGGCCTCTCTGGTGGTCAGCCGGCCTAGGATGGGCCCAAGGCCGAACCTCCCTGGTGGTTGATACGTCTCCAACGTATCTATAATTTCTGATGTTTCATGCTTGTTTTATGTATCATTGTCACATGTTTTATATGCATTATATATTATTATTATACATTTTCTGGGACTAACCTATTAACAAGATGCCACAGTGCCAGTTCCTGTTTTCTGCTGTTTTTGGTTCCAGAAAAGCTGTTCGGGCAATATTCTCGGAATTCGACGAAACAAAAGCCAAACCTCCTATTTTTCCGAGGGACACACGGAGCCAGAAGGGCAAGCCAGGGGGAGGCCCACGGCCTCCAAACCACATGGCGGGCGGCGAGGAGAGAGAGTGCGCCAGCCTATGGTTTGGCCCACTCGGGACTCCACCGACGTTGCCCCTTCGCCTATTTAGTCACCCCGACGCGAAAACCCTAAATATATATCTAATACTCCAGAAAGACTTCCGCAGCGCCGCCGCCATCGCGAGACCTCGTTTCGGGGGTCAGAAGTTCCTGTTCTGGCACCCTGCCGGGACGGGGATTGACCCCCGGAGCCATCTCCATCGACTCCACCGCCTCCACTTCGACTCCATGATGGTTTGTGAGTAGTTCCCCCATGGACTACGGGTTCTTGGCTGTAGCTAGTTGGTACTCTCTCTCCCATGTACTTCAATACAATGATCTCATGAGCTGCCTTACATGATTGAGATCCATATGATGTAATTGGTGTTGTGTTTGTTGGGATCCGATGAATTGTTACATTATGATCAGATTGTTCATCATATTATCATACTATTGTTTATTTAAGATCTTGCATGCTCTCCGGTACTTGTGGTTACCCTGATCAAGTAGTTGCTTGTATCTCCAAGAGGGAGTATTTATGCTAGATAGTTGGGTTCAGCCTCTATTTAACCTGGGATAGTGACAGCAAGTTCTAAGGTTGTAGATGTGTTGTTGCCACTAGGGGTAAAACAGCAATGCTTTGTCTAAGGATGAATGTGTTGTTTACATTATGCACAATACTTAATGCAATAATCTGTTGTTTGCAACTTAATACTGGAAGGGGTGCGGATGCTAACCGGAAGGTGGATTATTTAGGCACAGATGCATGCTGGATAGCGGTCTGTGTACCTTGTCGTAATGCCCAATTAAATACTACAGTAAACCTTATCTTATCATAAGCATGCATTGTCATGCCCTTACAATTATCAATTGCCCAACTGTAATTTGTTCACCCAACACCTGTTATTTGTTTGGAGAGTTACCACTAGTGTAGATAGCTGGGAACCCCGGTCCATTTGTCATCATCATTGCTCTCTGGTCCTATATGTCATTAGAAGTAGTATCAACTATTTTCTGGTGCCATTGCCTCCGTGTTACTGCTGCTGTGTTACTGTTACTATTGCTCTCATATTACTGCTGCTTTCACATCACCCCTGTTACTAGTGCTTTTCCAGGTGCAGCTGAATTGACAACTCAGTTGTTAAGGCTTATAAGTATTCTTTGTCTCCCCTTGTGTCGAATCAATAAATTTGGGTTTTACTTCCCTCGAAGACTGTTGCGATCCCCTATACTTGTGGGTTATCAAGACTATTTTCTGGCGCCGTTGCCGGGGAGCATAGCTCTACTCATAAGTTCACCTGGGGAGTACACTCTACCTCTCTCTCTGTTTTTATTTTATTTTGTTTTGTCTAGTTTATTTGTGCTTAGTTTATTTTTGTTTAGTTTATTTTTGTCTTGTTTTATTTTTCTTATAAATTCGAAAATCCATAAAAATTTGAAAAACTAAAAACTGTTGTTATGGAAGAACCCACAACCTATTGGAGCTTATAGAATTATATATGAAGTATAGAGAATCAAAAAAGGGTGAAGTCATGAGTGTGTGTTAGAAAGGAATACAATTGCTAAAATCTTGCTTAAACGCCATGATATAAACTGTTGCTCTAAACAGGATACTAAACATCTTAAATTCCAGTGTAGCTTTAGTGAAGAGTTTTAATTGTGAACTATCATTGGAATAACTATATTCATCTTGGGTTCGAAGAAGTAGAACAATTTGTTTTATTTATGGGAGCCTCTGAGATAGAATCTTTCATGGCTAAAAATTATGAAACTTGTATTGCTTGTAAGGACCTTAAAGATTATGTCTCTTCTATCCTTGATTATTGCATAGAACATTACAGCAATAATCCTTATATCGTTGATTACAAAGAGAGACTCATTAATGCACAAGAATGCACTCACAATTTGCAGGAACCTGTGGAAGAAGAAATTGCTGAACCTGAAAGCTCATTAGATGAAAAAGAGGAGGAGAGTGATGAACAAAAGGAGGAAGAATGGATTAGCTACCCATGCCTACCTTCTAATGAGAGTAACTCTTCATCTCTTACATTATTTGATTGCCCTCCATGCTTACCCAAGGAGGATGAATGTTATGTTCCTGTTGATTCTCTTGAAATTTTTCCTATGAGTAAAACTTGTGAGAATAATTATGCTACTGTTATATATGATAATCCATGCTATTTTGATAAATCTTATGATAATCCTTTATTTGTGGCTGATATCGAAATGCATGGTACTAAAGAGTTTTGCTTAGAAAATGTTTATGATAAAGCTCTAGATGATGGTCCTATGTTACTTGATAATATTGACTGTACCACTAATGAAAATGGGATTGGAGAAGTCTTGACTTTATCTAGGCGTCCCATATATGTTGAGAGTGATCAATCATCTTGTTATAAAATTGTTACATGTGGGTTCGAAATTTTAATCCCACTATTTGTGAGCTTATAAAAATATGTGTTTGTAGATCATGAAAAGCATGCTTTGTGTGATAGTTATATTGTTGAGTTTATTCATGATGCTACTGAAAATTACTATGAGAGAGGAAAAATGGTTGTAGAAATTTTCATGGTACTAAAACACCTCTCTATATGCTGAAACTTTTGAAGTTACTCTTGTTTTATCTTCCTATGCTTGTCACTTTGTTCTTTGAATTTATTTGTGTACAAGTTTCCTATGCATAGGAAGTGGGTTAGACTTAAATGTGTTTTGAATTTGCTTCTTGATGCTCCTTTTGCTTCATTTTCTATTTTCATGAGAGCATCATTAAAACTATCAAGCCTAGCTAAAAGGCATTAAAGAAAAGCGCTCTTGGGAGACAACCCATGTTTTATTTCTGTAATTTTTCTTTTGCTTTTTGAGTCAAGGAGCTTGCTTACTTCTGTAACAACTCCTTTGTATCTTTATTTTTCGAATTGTTGTGCCAAGAAGAGCCTTAATGATTAGATGATGCTAGATTTGGATTTCTGCGCAGGGACAGATTTTTGCTGTCACGGTTTTGAGCTTTTTCCAGAAAAATTGAAAAATTCTGAAAAAATCACGCTGATCCTTATATGTACGCATCTTTCATTAGTTTCACTTTTTCCGATTTGAGCAACGGAAGTACCTCGAAAAAATTCGTCTTTACTGGCTGTTCTGTTTTGACAGATTCTGTCTCTGTTTTTTTGCATTGTCTCTTGTGGACTTTAAGTAAGGCTTTCTAGACGTGGAGGGCTGTAGCTAATGTTTTATTGAGTATTGCAATGTGTCACACAGAACCAAAGTGGATTAATGTTTTTGAGTACTAACCCTCTAATGAAGTTTATGAGAAGTTTGGTGTGGCAGAAGTTTTCAAGGGTCAAGAGGAAGGATGATATTGTGATCAAGAAGAGTGAAGAGCCTAAGCTTGGGGATGCCCCCGTGGTCACCCAAGCATATTTCAAGAAGACTCAAGCATCTAAGCTTGGGGATGCCCAAGGCATCCCCTTCTTCATCATCAACTTATCAGGTCATCTCTAGTGAAACTATATTTTAATTCTTTCACATCATATGTGCTGTTCTTGGAGCGTCTTTGTGTTTAGTTTGTTAGTTTTATTCTCTGATCATATCAATGTCGGATCCTATCTATCTTGTTTGGGAGAGAGACACGCTCCGCTTTTTCATTTGAATACTCCTATTCTTCACTTATATTGTTGAGTATTCATTTTCGCACTGTTTAGCTTCTAGCTCTTGGTTTTCATGTATCTCTTGTTCAGAGCTATTAGTTATTTTATAGAAAGTACTCTCTTACTTCACTTATATTTATTTGGAGAGTTGCTTGGTTGATGTGTTGGTCCAGAAATTTTTGCATGTGGTAGTGGTATAATGAAAAACTTGCATAATCTTGTAGATCATTGAACTTTGATAATCTGATTCTTTGCAAACGTTTTGAGGTATTTAGATGGTAAAGCTTGCTGGTTAATTAAGTTAAAATCATTAGTGGATTGTTGTCTTTAAGCTTGTACCGTACTACAAACTCTAAAATTGTTGAAGGTGTAGTTGGACTTGATAGCTTTCCATGTCTGAAAGTTCATTGTAATAACTAAGTTGTGCTGAAGGTCGAGGGATCTAACGGGGTACTTGTGCCGCCGTGAACGGCCCTTCTTGGAGTGAATTTTAATCATGCTCTTAATGTTGAACCTGCTAGTTGTTTGCAATAAACTTGTGAGTTCTTTTTGACTAATGTTAAGCTACGGTTTTTGGCACTTCCACCATCCAAATTTGCTAGCCTCTTCGGTGCTGTGCATTGCCTTCTGCTCACATTGAGAGTTGTGCATACTTCGCCGGTACATCCAACCCCGTGGGAGGACTTCCTCTTGTTCTCCTACACATAAGCCTATACATCTTCCTCAAAACAACCACCATACCTACCTACCACAGCATTTCCATAGCTGTTCCGAGATATATTGCCATGCAACTTCCATTTACATTACATGACTTGTTGTCATTCATCACTTATATATTGCTTTGCATGATTCTATACAGCTGATGTGTGGTTTACCCATGTTACGCTAGATCATTGCATATCCTGCTACACTGGCAGAGGCATACAGTTTCATACATCATGTCTTGTTCGTTATGAGTTATATGTACCAAAAAGTGTGTTGTCATATTAGAATGTTGCCCCTGAAAGTGAAAAGTGCTATGTGGCCATCGAAAAGAGAAACAGAAAAAGAAAAAAAATAGAAAAAAGGAAAAAAGAATAAAGAAAAAGGGGGCAACATTACTATCCTTTATCCACACTTGTGCTCATGTTATAGCACCTGCAGTATTCATAGTCATCATTTGTGCTCATTTAGCACCTATACTCCATGTGAGAGAGTTTTCATGTTCTACTAGTATAACTATGTGGGGAATTTACACTATAGAACTTGGGTTGTATATTCCAATGATGAGCTTCCTCAAAAGTGCTCTAGGTCTTCATGAGCAACCAAGTTGGATGCACCCCCACTAGTTCCATTGGAGAGCTTTCATACACATATAGCTCTATGTGCATCCGTTGCATGGCAATCACTACTCCTTACATAGCTTCGATTATAAGACTTCCTCTTGTCTAATGATCACTTATAGCTTTGTGAGACTTTCTTCCATTGGCCTTCCAAACCCCCATTAATGTTCTCTTTGCCATAACATCCTGGTGCCAATACCAAATGCTTGCGCTCACCGGTTGAGTAGACTTCGAAACAGTTGATTCATGACGTTCATGTTTATGTTTACTTGGCTGAATCCTTCTATGTTATGAAAATTTGCTTGATGCTTGGATTGAAGGATAGAACTTCTACGCTGGATACTTAAACCATCTTTAATGAACCTTGTACGGTTTCATGTCTTTAAAGCGATAGTTCATGAAAACTTTTAGCTTGTTTGACTCTTGCTTTATTATCTCTTATATCAACTATAGACATTTGCTTTGAATGATTTGATCTCAGCTCACATGCCTTACATTATTATTGGATCAAGATTATGTTGGTAGCATGTCACTTCAGAAATTATTTTCTTTTTATCGTTTACCTACTCGAGGACGAGTAGGAACTAAGCTTGGGGATGCTTGATACGTCTCCAACGTATCTATAATTTCTGATGTTTCATGCTTGTTTTATGTATCATTGTCACATGTTTTATATGCATTATATATCATTATTATACATTTTCTGGGACTAACCTATTAACAAGATGCCACAGTGCCAGTTCCTGTTTTCTGCTGTTTTTGGTTCCAGAAAAGCTGTTCGGGCAATATTCTCGGAATTCGACGAAACAAAAGCCAAACCTCCTATTTTTCCGAGGGACACACGGAGCCAGAAGGGCAAGCCAGGGGGAGGCCCACGGCCTCCAAACCACATGGCGGCGCGGCGAGGGAGAGGGGCCAGGGTTTGGCCCACTCGGGACTCCACCGACGTTGCCCCTTCGCCTATTTAGTCACCCCGACGCGAAAACCCTAAATATATATCTAATACTCCAGAAAGACTTCCGCAGCGCCGCCGCCATCGCGAGACCTCGTTTCGGGGGTCAGAAGTTCCTGTTCTGGCACCCTGCCGGGACGGGGATTGACCCCCGGAGCCATCTCCATCGACTCCACCGCCTCCACTTCGACTCCATGATGGTTTGTGAGTAGTTCCCCCATGGACTACGGGTTCTTGGCTGTAGCTAGTTGGTACTCTCTCTCCCATGTACTTCAATACAATGATCTCATGAGCTGCCTTACATGATTGAGATCCATATGATGTAATTGGTGTTGTGTTTGTTGGGATCCGATGAATTGTTACATTATGATCAGATTGTTCATCATATTATCATACTATTGTTTATTTAAGATCTTGCATGCTCTCCGGTACTTGTGGTTACCCTGATCAAGTAGTTGCTTGTATCTCCAAGAGGGAGTATTTATGCTAGATAGTTGGGTTCAGCCTCTATTTAACCTGGGATAGTGACAGCAAGTTCTAAGGTTGTAGATGTGTTGTTGCCACTAGGGGTAAAACAGCAATGCTTTGTCTAAGGATGAATGTGTTGTTTACATTATGCACAATACTTAATGCAATAATCTGTTGTTTGCAACTTAATACTGGAAGGGGTGCGGATGCTAACCGGAAGGTGGATTATTTAGGCACAGATGCATGCTGGATAGCGGTCTGTGTACCTTGTCGTAATGCCCAATTAAATACTACAGTAAACCTTATCTTATCATAAGCATGCATTGTCATGCCCTTACAATTATCAATTGCCCAACTGTAATTTGTTCACCCAACACCTGTTATTTGTTTGGAGAGTTACCACTAGTGTAGATAGCTGGGAACCCCGGTCCATTTGTCATCATCATTGCTCTCTGGTCCTATATGTCATTAGAAGTAGTATCAACTATTTTCTGGTGCCATTGCCTCCGTGTTACTGCTGCTGTGTTACTGTTACTATTGCTCTCATATTACTGCTGCTTTCACATCACCCCTGTTACTAGTGCTTTTCCAGGTGCAGCTGAATTGACAACTCAGTTGTTAAGGCTTATAAGTATTCTTTGTCTCCCCTTGTGTCGAATCAATAAATTTGGGTTTTACTTCCCTCGAAGACTGTTGCGATCCCCTATACTTGTGGGTTATCAGTGGTCAGCCGGCCTCCAGCCTTTTTTAGGCCGGCCTGGCCGGGCTCCAAGGCCGGGCCCTCGCAGGAAGACAGGATACCCCTTCAACTGTCACTTTTTTATTCGTACATCCTGGCATTTTTTATTCGTACACAAAGTTTTACGAAAAATGACATTTTTGTGTGACCTGTGTAGAAAAGACAAATTCCGGTGCTCCAAAATGACTTTTGTACAAGACATTGTTTTGTCTTTTCTCACAGCCCACAAAAAATGTATTTCATATTTACCATAAAATTTGATTTTAAAACATGAAGTAATAACCCACCCACAATTTAAAGATGGTTAAAAGAGGTTTCCTAGAAACATAATATTTCATATTTACCATAAAATTTGTGGTGACTATAAAACCATGTTAAGCAAAATAAATATCTATTGAATTGTACATCTATTTGTTAGACATTTTTAGATGTTTTCCTCGTATTTGTGAGGGCCACCATGCTAGTTGTGATAATAACACATTCATAAAACTCATACATTTATCGCCAATATACAATTACCATACTCTCGATAAATATTATACATGAAGTTTATTACCCCGTTGCAACGGGACATAGAGTTGCAACCGAGACACCATGCTATGTCCCGTTGCAACGCGGAGACACGTTGCTAGTAAGGATAATAACTGTAATTAAATTTGGTTACTAGTATGTCACTGGAAGCGGTCGGCGATTTTGTTAGACCAATCGAAGTCCAGGCTAAGGGCATCTCCACTCGGCCCCCCAGCGCCCCCTAGAGCCCAAAATAGCGCCGTTTTGCTACCAGACGCCCCCCAGGAGCCAAATTAGCGCCCACGCTCCCAGGCCGAACCCAGGCCGTTGGGGGCAGCTGGGGGGGGGGGCGGCGCGAAGGCGAAAGCGCGCGAAACCAACGCCGGCTCATCATGTCGGCGACTAGGCGAAAATAGCGCGCGAAAGAAAAAGAAAACCGCCGTTGTTTGTCGTCCCCTCAACTCCCGTGCCGGTCAAAGGCTGCCGCGCCATCGACGCGTCTGCTCGCATGACACTGACGGCCACACGCCGGAGTAATGGCGCGCCTGCCGCCCAACCTCTGGCCTCCCAGCCGTGTATTTAATCTCGCCTCCGCCGTGCATAGAACACAACTCTCCTTCTCTCGTCTATCCCAATTGAAATCACAGATCCCCGGCAATGGCTGAAAGGTTCCCGGCGATGGCGCGGCCGCCAACGGCTTCGGCCGCCGGTACCTCCATCATTGGGAGGCGCGCATATGTAATCGGCCTAAATTGTACGAATTTTGGCTATATATGAAAGAAATCCGTCTAAATTAGCAAGTTTTGCCTAAATTTCAAAAAAAAATACATCTTCGGTTCGCCTCTTGGGTGCCAATGTCCAAGCCGGACGCTTCGACATGGTGGATGTGGCCGGCGACCACGGACCTATAGTCCTCGCTGGGCGCCTGCATGATGAGCACCGTGAGCGACAGTGCGCCGCCACTGCGGGCGAGCAGTCGCTTGCCGGCGTCGAACATGGACATGAGGTGGCCGACGCCCCAGACGGGCAGCAGTACGACGGTCGAGGTTGCCATCGGTGGTGATCGGGGAGGACTCTCGGATGTGCTTAGGATCAAATGCGTGAGAAAGTTCAATGAATTTCACGGCATGCAGCTGAAATTGTTCAGTGGTTTAGTAGCGCTGGCAGACGTGCTGGCAACTCTCGAAAGGGCGTTACTTTTTTTTTTAGATGAAAGGGCATTACTAGTTGCGACAGAAATTGATATTGGTGCTACGTGTCGACTGTCGTTACCAGGTCGTCGTCATCTTGGGATCCTATCTGCTATACATTGAACTTGTTACTGTCGTAGGCGCATAATTGATCTACCGAGAACACGAAGCAATCACAGCACGATGACGACACCGAAATTTGTTAACGCAGTTCGGCGAACTCGTCTACATCTGCGGGGCATGACTACGGGTGCACCTCTCCATTGATACCACAACCCTGACCGCCCTAGGCGCCGGCACAAGCCGCCGGCTCCCCCTGCGTGCCTGTTGATATCAATTCGTCATGGGTTACATCGTGTGGTGCCTCCTCATTATATGGGAGGTCCAGACTACAAGAGTTCGAGTCGAACACTACTCGTATCATATCCACACCTAATACAACTCCAAGTCCAAACATAACCCAGCTCGTACAAAGTATTCGACACAAACACAGCAAACTCCACCTTGGAGAATATTCTCCACCACCTTGAATTCGTCAATGCGCCAAATCTCCATGTACTCTGGACTTGGTTGTCTTCTATGAGCTCCGTTGCTACTCCCAGACTCCACGTGATTCCACCTACAACTGTAATCCCTTCTTCCCGTTTCAACATCATCACACACCGATCACTGATCTGCGTGAAAGTGCTTCCAACTTGAAGGAATTTCACCGTCGCCTTTCAGTCACCTTGAGTCAAATTCACAGTCGTCTCATCCTGGATAGTCTTCTACATGTCCCATAGCTATAGCACTCCGCCTCCTTCTGTATCTAGTCATACGCACTTTGCCATGTGCACTGAACATCACAGAATATACAGCCATGTATACTCAAAGCTTCCGACATTTCAGACTTTCCAACACTTTCTCAGATTCCCTATGGCTGACTCCTGTCTATCACCTGACGCGTCAATGTTCATAGACCCACTCACCAACTTGAATCCGATACTCGTCAACACTGTTTCAGCACCCCTGCACACATGTCTGACCACATGTCCGACCGCATGTGCCATGGTCCGTCGTCGTGTCCCGTGCTTACCGCACGCCTCGCCGCTACTACCGCGTCGAGCATCCGCAATCTTGGCCAAGATCTACCGGGTCGCTAACCCGCACCACCTCAGACCCCACTGCAGACAACCACCAGTCATACTCGACCGATGCCGAGTTCCACGCATCTCTCCAAACCCTGAGCTCCAGTCCGGACCACGTGCCTCTCGCCTTCCCACTGACTAGGCTTCGACTCTCCGTGCACTTACGCCGCAGCCCCTCCATCAGCCGAGTGGAATCTTTCGCTAGACTCCATCTCCACCTTCTACATGACTCATTGGTAGATGATCAGTCCACCCCACGTCCCGTCGACCTAGAGATCCCATGTGTATGCCATCTTGAATCAACCCTGCGTCAATGCATGTCGAAGCACGCATAACCATGCGCCACGTGTTGCCACGCCACAGAATTCGGACACCATCAACCCTCACGCTCCTACGTCGTCATCGCCGATCTTCACCGTCTTCTGTCTCGTTAGACTGTTCAGTCTAACCCAGCCGAACGTATCCGACTGCACGACGCACTCCAGACTCCACGAGCCTTATGCGCACGTCGCCCGTCGCCGCATCCCGTCCATCTTGATCAACTTGGCACCATGCTGCCAACTTCCATCGATCTTCTTGCGAACCTGCGACTCCGTATCTCGTATCTACTGCAACCATCCCGTACCCACGGTCTTGTAGGTAACAGATAGAGATAAAACCAGGAAAAAACCCAATCCTAGATAGCTTTCCCGTGTCCAACGTGGCACGAACTTCAATGTATCCAAATTTTCTTTTCTTTCTCAATCTCCTGATGGCATGCACCATGATACATGACACTTTTTTTTTAAAACAAATCTCATGCAGCTGATTTGTTCGTTGTACGCCTGCAGCCTGCTTGCTCTCTAGGCCTCCAATGCCCCGCTGCACCTTGGGCCTGCTTGGCTCGTGACATGCAGCTGGCCTTAGCCCTTAGGCCACCGCAAGACAGCCAGAGACTCGTTGCTGCACGCTACCGATCGAATGATCTGTCCTGCCGCAACTCGCCGAGTCCGCCGCTACTGTACGCGTTACGCCGCCGCCGCTTGCACGCGTTCCAATCGGATCCCAATGAACCAGCTAACGTTGCTCCGATCGATCGATCTCGAACGGACCGAAAACACCGAAGCCTCCTGCTCCAGCACGCCTCCGATCGGATCAATCCAGATTAACGCAGTTCGGCGAACTCGTCTACATCTGCGGGGCACGACTACGGACGCACCTCCCCATTGATACCGCAACTCTGTCCGCCCTAAGCGCCGGCACAAGCCGCCGGCTCCCCTTACGTGCCTGTTAATAACAAGTCGTCATGGGTTACATCGTGTGGTGCCTCCTCATTATATGGGAGGCCCAGACTACAAGAGTTCGACTCGAACACTACTCGAATCATATCCACACCTAATACAACTCCAAGTCCAAACATAATCCAACTCGTACAAAGTATTCGACACAAACACGACAAAACTGATCGCTGCTCGAGGCAAACAGTCAGAGAAGCAGGCCAATTCAAATATATGTCATGACGATTTCGTTTCATGACTCAAGATAATTTAAACATAGTAGGACGATTTTATTTTAATTATAAATTCTAGTTCTACAAAACTGTGTTCTGGAAAACCATGTTGCAAGTTAATTATGAACACCCATATATGTATTTATACCGAGTTTCGTTTTGAAATTTTGACTACGCTCAAAGACGAGCGGAATGATGGTACTAGGCAAGAAGGAATCTAGGGGCGGCATACAGGGAAGGGGAGTTTTGGCTCTCGGGCACACTGCTCCCGTTTTTTTTGAATTTTTTGAAAATCATACTTTTTTACTTCAAAAAAATCTGCATTTTTTTACACAACAAGATATACATGTTAAGTAGCTACGCAAGAAATTTCGTAAGAAAATAATAAATTTTATGGCTTACAGGAAAAAAGATAAATTTCTGACAGAAAATCCATACTATTGTTACTTGTTGATGCTCCCGAAATTTGTTATTTTTATGTAGCTCGTAATACAATTTGTTTTTCACAAATAATCTGTACCGTACGTAGAGGACATGCATATACATCACCTAGTATTTTTTGGATTTTTTTTAAACTCGTTTAATTTTTTTCAATTTTTTTGAAAAGAGCGGGTGCACTGGCGCCCGAGCTCTAAAAGGGATTTCCACGGCATACAGAGACTATATAGAACTATACAAGGAAGAAAACGCCTGGTAAATCTTGTTTCGGTTGGGGTGGAGAAGTGTACTCGATAGGGGGTTGAAACCGGAAGGAGCATGTCTGGCAAGAAAGATAGTGACCATTTGATCTACACCATGTTGTTTTTAGTTTACAGCTTGTCCTATTGTTTTTTGGATATTCCATAATACGCACAGTAATTTAGCTAGTCATAATTAAATTCGACACCATACTCATATCATTCATTTGGCGCCGAAACACGATATTCTGTAACACGCCATTGACACACGAGTTCTTTTAGTCGGATTTAGCGGCATTGGACGCCCGGTCGCCTAAAGGTACCCCCTAAATATGATGCATTGACATAACCATTAACAGGTAAATCTTTATTTTTTAATATTAACATTATATTCACTTACTTTATTTAATATTTTACTAAAAATCATGTATTGCAAATATAAAATAAAACATTAGCATATCTCAAAATAGACGTTCATTTGTGTCTATATAAATGTTTATATGTCTAAATAATTGTTCACGACTTAGAATTTTTCTGTATACTATAAAGAACTTCAAATAAAAAATCATACATGAAGCAAATATTTTTTGCAAAAAGGAAAAATATTCATAAAAACGAAAATGTTCATACTATATAAGAGAGAATATCTTGACTTTAAAAAAGCATTAAGGGAAATGAAAGGGAGAAGAAAAATCTGCAAAAAATAAAAACGAGAATAACCTAAAAAGGAAGAAAACATTAGAAACAAACCAAAAAAATCATAAAAAATCGACCAGAAAACCAGAAGCATGTGTTGAGGAGCTCCAACGGGCCGATGCAAACAAATACCCATTTTGTCCGCGTTTTGTCCGTTTAGGTCGCCAAACGGACATATTTCCGGCCCATGTCGACCCATTTGGTCCGCCCAGCCATATTTTTTTTATCATTTTGGGCATTTTTGCCTCGGCCATTCCATTCCATCACATAAATTTAAATAAATAATACAAATAGTTTATTACAATCAAATAAAACAAATAGTTCTTAGGTGAATCCACGAATAGTTTTACAACTCAAATAAATAATAAATCGTAGCAACTATTAGGTAAATGTAACTATAGGTTCCTGTGGTGAACCCACATATGCTCCACCAAATAATTTTGGAGTTGAACGTGAGTCTCTTTTTACGCATATCACGATGGAAGTCGATAAACTGTTAAAATGATGCCACTCCAGGTTGGGGCTAACCAACTCACCCTGAAACTGCCATGCTGCGTTATACAGGCTGTCATCCCAGCTCATCCCCTATGATCATGTTGTGCATGATCACACAAGCAGTCATCACCTCCCACATGGTCTCATGTCTCCATGTTCTAGCAGGGTGCCGAACAATAACCCATCGTGATTGGAGCGCACCAAACTAGATGTTTGGGTTAGTGTGAAAGAAAATATGAGTAAATAGAAAGCAAAACCCATGGAAAACATCTCTAAAAATGTGTTAAGAATTGGAACTATCGTTAACATGGCCACATGTTTATAAGGCTAATTCGCCTGATCCCCTCTCATATCTCCCGAGGCGACAGGGGGAACCCTAGCCTTCCCCGCCGGCTCCTCCCTATCTCCCCTCTCCTCAGCGCCGATGGAAGGTGCCATCGGGCGAAGTCCTTGCGGCGTCGCGGAGGCATGGCTTCTTCGCGGGATGTGATCTAGCGTCGTGTCTGTTGTGGGTCGCAGTGATGGCGACAGAAAGATGGCGTGAGGGACGATATGGAGATGGCTACCTCTCTGACGGCTCGGCTCCCATGGGGGTGGGGGTGTTGGCGGCGCCTTCGCCAAGCGGTGTGATGACACGGATTGGTTGCCGACACCCAGCGAGAGCCGGGCTCCGATGTGGCCAGGGCTAAAAACGACGGCGCTCGCGAGTGTCGTTACCTTGATGAAGGTGTCGTTGATGTCACTCTCTAGCCTCCCGCCCTGATGCTCCGAGGGAAGCTCTAAATTTGCATTCTTGTAGACGTATGGCGTCCATGAGAGGACCGAAGCACGGTCGAACGCGCAATACGTACTTCATAGAAGTACACATGTTGTCTATATGCACACTAAAATGAGTGAACATATGTCTACATACATTTGTGTGCATGTGGACAAAAGCTAAAACATCTTATACTCCGAGGAAGTACGTTTTTCTGGGTGGCTCTCTAGACACTAGAACCTTCTTCTATCCGCACCGACCCTGACAGCGCGTACCACGCGGGGGCCCTACCTGCCCTGACGCCCACACCACGCAACGCAACGATCCACAGCCGTCCATCCCCGCCGCACCGCCATCCCCACCGTCGATTCCTCCCCCCGAGCCAGTCTTCTTCCTCCTCCAGCAAGCCAAACCAACGCTCGCTCGCACAAAACCGAGACAAAAAAGGGGAACGAACTCCCACACACAACACACAGCACAACTCGAGCGCACGCCACAGCCGAACCAGACCGGATCTAGGGCTAGGGCGAGGGGATGGGCGGCGGCGGGGGCGAGGGCGAGGCGGCCGGGTCCGCCGGGCCGGCGACGCTGCACATCCGGGGCACCAGCGGCAACAAGTTCGCCGTGCAGGCCGACCTGGGCGCCACCGTCGGGGCCTTCAAGGCGCTCGTCGCCGCCAGCTGCGACGTGCCCGCGCCGCAGCAGCGCCTCATCTACAAGGGCCGGATCTTGAAGGACGACCAAACCCTAGCCAGCTACGGTGCGTCTGCTTCCCTTCCTCCCTCGGCGCGATTTGGCCTAGTATGGCGTGGATGATGATGTTGTGGTTTAGTTCGATTTTTTTATGCGTATGCTGCGCTGGTCTGCCGTGGTTGTTGGGTACTTGAATGTTAGATGCAATGCCTGCCTGCACAGACTTGTTTTGCCAGGAGTTAGATGAGACGCAGCTTAGCCCTGCGACTAAATATGTGAATTATCTTGTATAACTTTTGCGGTCCTTACTTGGTTGATGGCTTGATGCAGAGGCGTCGATGCCGCATACGTAGCCTTAGGCGTCGAATGACCGTGCAGCTTAGTAAATATGTGCTATAGAAGGGAATGAGTGAATGTTGTTCCGGACATTTTGGAGCCATGAAATGCCAGTGCCAAGTGCGCGGTCTGCAACGGTAAGCAAGCTTCTAGGTAGTGATACAGGGATAGGATGGTATACAGCTAGTAGGCAGTGCATTGACGTGTCTTGCAGGATTGCAGCATGACGACGTCTTAGTCACCACTGACCTATAGGAAGGCTTATTGTTTACTGCTTTTGGGTTTCCCGCGCATAACTTTATTTAGTTTGGTTTCGATTGCTCGTTGCGTGACGACATCTTAGTGGGCCACTGATCAGCCAATAGGAAGGCTTATTGTTACTGCTTTTGGGTTTCCCGCGCATAACTTTGTATAGTTTGGTTTCAAATGCTCGTTATTAGCTAAGCGGCACCCATACGGATACGTGTATCGGTATTGGGCCGATACAGATACGGGGATACGACTTTCTGAAAATGCGTCGATACGAGGATACGTTTTGATATTTTTGTAAATCAATCAATAAATAAATGAGCTTGCACTGTCGAGTAGCTAGAGGTGCCTACATGACCACAGTAATTGCATTTCCATTTGGCATTACCCCCACCTGTTTGTTTCTCTAAAACAACAACATGACGCCATAGTGGAGTCTTAAGATTTGTAGGTTGCTGCTCCTCTGCCATTAGAGTGCACGGGATGGAGTAAGGCATCGTGAGTTAGCTGGGCAGGACCGTGTCCGTTTTAGGTCTGATACGTATCCAAAAGGTATCCAACATTTTTTTAAATGGTTTATTTTGGGATACTTTGCCGGTACGTATCGAACTGGTATCCGAGTGGAATCCGTATCGGGTACGGTATCCGACACGGACACGAGCTCCAGACCACGTATCCGTGCAGCGTAGGTTATTAGGGCCTACGTGTTATCGACCATTGCCATCCACGTGTTATCATTATGTCGTTATGCTATTATTTATTCCTACTATGGCATAAGTCTTGTCATGTTTTGACAACAGAAGGAACCATCTCTTATTGCATTATGCACGTGGTACTCTCCATGAAAAGGATAGGTTCCATAACTATTGCAAAAATTTACTGCTTTACAAATTTTTATCCATACATCTCAACGTTGATCCGAACCTATTTTAATGTGCACATGTAAATTACCATATTATATCTTCATGAGTTTTATCGATATCTTTTTGTACACGTAGTTTTGATCTTGACGAAAAGGCTTATCTAATCATTGTATCCTTAATTCATCTTCATGTTTGGTACTTGCGAAGTTGAGTAAGTCACAATTTGGATTTAAGTCACGACATCAACACGTTATGGTAGCTTGTTTATTTGGACAAGTATGTGTAAAATTGCAAGTACAGTGCTATCCTAACATGCTTAAACAGACCGTACAAATAAGAAATATAATCTAGAAGTTCCTTGCAATTGCTATTAACTCCACGTACAAAAACAAGCCAAATGTTGACAAATTTCTCATGATGAGTGACTGGTGTCTTCAGTGAAATATATCAACTATCAGTATGTGACAATTTTATCGGAAAGACTAAAGTGTTTAGTTCGTACCTTTGAGCTTTGCTTCATCAGTCATCACAGAACAATAAGGAACTAGTAGCACTAGCATAGCCATGCAACATTATATCTACTGGTTTTAGTGTAGGAATATAAGCACCGGAGATCCTGGCCAGTTAAAAGTCACCACTTTCAGAAATCAGAACACGCTAATTTTGGATACCTAAATGCCTTTTGTGGTTGAGTAAGATTGGCTTCTTATTTAATGTTTCAGTCGGCAGTGTGTTGCTTGATTCTATGTACTTTATTAAGCAGCTGGTGTTTCAGTAGGTATACGCAAATTTTAATGCACAAATGAAGAGTCAATTATAATAATTTACCGCTTCATGTGCTTTAGGATCTGCAAATCTCCCCTTCGAATGGTTGATGCATGGAACACATCTTTCTAGTTTATCGAATTCATTCGTATCCTTATGCCTTTAATTCGTTTCCCTTTTGAAGGTGTGGAGACCGACCACACCATCCATATGGTGCGTGGGGCTGCACCACCAGCAACATCGGCTGCTCCAGCTGCAGCCAACCATGGGGCTTCAACTACTGCGAATACCCCGCCAGCTGGTTTTGGAGGCTTGTTGCAAGGTCTTGGCACTACAGGAACTGCTGGTAGTGGAGGTTTTGGTTTATCTGGCTCTGGCCTTCCAGGATTAGAGCAGATGCAACAGCAGTTAACTGAGAACCCCGACTTAATGAGAGACGTATTGAATATGCCAGCCATGCAGAATATAATGAATAGCCCTGATCTGATACGCGATATGATTATGAACAATCCTCAAATGCGTGAGCTCGTTGACCGTAATCCAGACTTGGCACATGTGCTGAATGATCCAAGCATTCTCCGCCAAACTGTTGAAGCAGCTAGGAATCCTGAACTTATGAGGGAGATGATGCGGAACACAGACAGAGCTATGAGCAACATTGAATCTTCTCCAGAAGGGTTTAATATGCTCCGCCGCATGTATGAAAATGTTCAGGAGCCATTCCTGAATGCAACAACAATGGCTGGGGAGGGTGATAGAAATGTGAACCCATTTGCTGCTCTTCTAGGAAACCAAGGGTCTACCCAAGCCAGAGATCCGGCTGGAGACGCGTCAACTACTGCTCCTGTTCCAAATACTAATCCACTCCCTAATCCCTGGAGTGCAAATGGTAGGTTTGGGTAATCTCATATATTTGTTTGCGTATGCATTTGTTCCTGTCCTGTTCTGCTATCTAAGAACTAAATCTACAGCTGGGGCTGCACAAGGAGCAGCAAGGCCCGCTCCTGCTGCAAGGAGTCCCACAACCGGTAGCCTAGGAGGATTGGGTTCTGCAGATTTGGGAAGTATGCTCGGTGGTGGCTCTGATGCTTCCTTCTTGAACCAGGTTTTGCAAAACCCTACCATGATGCAAATGATGCAAAACATTATGTCTAATCCTGAGTTGATGAATCAGGTACACTGTTTCGACTATTTCTGCCATGAGTAGCTGATTAGGAACCTTCTTCCCATCCTTATTGAATAATGTTTTGACCCCTTGCTGATGTTCTCTTCCACGTAGTTGCTCAACTTGAACCCAAATGTACGTAACATGATGGAATCAAATACCCAAATGAGAGAAATGTTTCAGAATCCAGAATTTCTTCGCCAGTTGACCTCTCCAGAAACATTGCAGGTGGGATTAACTGTACTGCTAGTCTGCTATAGTTGCATGCAGTTCATGTGGTTTTATGATATAGACTAAATTGTTTCTTTTGATGTAGCAATTAATATCATTCCAGCAGGCGCTGACGTCGCAACTTGGTCAACAAGCTGGCCAGTAAGTATCTTCAGCTCAACTTGATCTCTTTAGCTCATGATGTTTTTTATCCCACTTTCTGTAGTAAAAATTTACAATTTACTGAATCTGTTTTCTGTTTGATTCAGGGAGGGGACCCCAGCGGGCACTAATCCAGGTACTTTGCTCTATTTAGTCTGCTATCTATCACTTGAATGATCCTTCCGAGCATTGATATATGCCTTTAGTCATCAGTTCCCTGCCCGAATCTTTTAGATTTGTTTTGTTATGGCTTCTCCTTTACATTCTTTTGATAAATTCAAGGTCACTTTGAAATATTGCTCTCCATAAGGTTTGTTTTTGTACCAAAATTGAGGATGCAGAGCACTAAGCTCTTCCCCTTCTGAGATCTGTACGTTGGTTATATAAATTGAAAAATGACAACAAATTAACACCCTTTGGGTGAACAAGAAACCCTACTAGGAAACTGTTTGTTATTTGCTGATTAGTTGACCATGTACTGCTATATACTTTCTTTTTTATATCCTTTAGATGCCTCATCCAGTTCCTTCATGCAAAGTCAACGCAACTTTATCTTACCCATGCAAAATTTGCAGCAAATTAAACCTGCAGTTTTCTTTCCTCTAACGATGATGTATGAAAAATGGTTTGAATGCTAGGCAATGTTAACCTCAACAGCTTAATGAGCATGTTCAGCGGGCTTGGTGCTGGCGGTGGCCTGGGTGTTCCAGGCGCTGCCACAAATGGTTAGTCTGTTTTCATAGATTGCTGTTGGAAAAATGACATTTCATACTACACCTATGTGTTGTCCATGAACCTTGCTCACTGGTCGAATTTCCGAATCTGCAGTGCCACCGGAGGAGCGCTTCGCGACGCAGCTAGCCCAGCTCCAGGAGATGGGGTTCTTCGACACGCAGGAGAACATCCGAGCGCTGACAGCCACCTCCGGGAACGTCCACGCCGCAGTGGAGCGGCTCCTCCAGAATTTTGGGCAATAGTCCTGTCTGGTGCTCTACCCGTGTTGTTAGTAGTTGGGCGTCGTGAGGTTTCATTGGTTTTATATACCCGGTCGGTCAGATTGAAAGGCAGCATCTCCGTCTAGATTCTATGTGTTTTAAAGAAGAATGAATAAACCAGTTACAGAGTCTCTACTGGCTATCCTTTGCATACATACATGTTGTGGTTGAACCTGAAGGGTGGTATATTGGTACCTTGTTGGTGGTTGGTGTACATACATATTGAATCGTGGGGGTCTTAATGTAGTGTACATGGCCGTTGTCTCTCTATCCTGCTTGCTGGTGAATTGTTCATTGAAGTGTGCCAAAATTGTTGATTCTCAGTGTAGATGGGAGGGAATCACTGATCGAAAGGGCTTTTGTTGTGTGAAAAGCAGAGCTCGCCCTTGTCATCTCCGATGCGGTGATGGGAGAAAAGGTTGATCTGTAACATACATGCGGTGCGGTTCTGTAATTTTTGTTGACTGCCTGGCGTTTCCTTGTTTTCTCGGCAAGAAGGCGGCCAGGACGCGGAGGGCGCACATCATCACCACTGAAACGAGCACAGGTGCGCGGTCGCTAGAGGGAACGTGTAACATGGCACTTCACCGTGAAAAATCATCATCTACTATCGGAAAACCCCGTGTTCCCCAGTGCCTTTTCCCGGGCAAGACGGCGAGGACTGATGTCGTTTCTGCCATGCAATGTGAACGGCATCTGCTGCCCCTCGCAAAAATTCCCATTCCCCGTCTCGTTCACACCCAGTTCCGTTTTCAGCCTGTGTGTTTATCCCAAGACCACGGCGGAAACTGTTGGATTTCGTCTGCTTTTTTTTCTGGACGGCGAGCGCCGGGGAGACCGTGTGGTGGTCGCGCGGGCGCCTATCCGCCCATCTACCGGCAGCGCCTGGACACACGTCGTAGCACGGACGAGCCGGCCTTTGGATCGCACGAGAGCCCAGAAGCGTCCAGGCACGCGACAAACCTCTCTCGCCCTCTCGTTCCCTCTATATAAGAAGTACCCGCGCCGCGCGGCGCCGCTCGCCTGACCGTAACTCTGCCTAGCTCGCGCACACCGCCGGCCGCCCGCCCGTCGATCGATCGTTCGCCATGGACCCATACAAGGTACGTGCTCTTGCACTGCCCTGGCTGCCTCTTAGCTCAGGAGTAGCTCGCGTCTCGTGCTGCTGTGTTCGTGGTTTTGGTTCTTATAGAGTTGCGTGGTGCAGTACCGCCCGTCGAGCTCCTTCAACGGCCCCCAGTGGAGCACCAACTCCGGCGCGCCTGTCTGGAACAACGACAACTCCCTCACCGTCGGCTCCCGAGGTACGTGCTCCCTTTCACTTGCTCCCCTGCTTGCTTATCATTTAATCCCGGGCTTAGACAGGGATTAGCTAGGACAGAGATACGCTAGTGGCTGCTCATGCTCATGCCACTATAGCAAAGCACGTACGATCGTCCTAGCTTTGTTCAAGTCATCGGGAATACCAGTTGAGGTGAAAATCATAGTAGTAAGTACGAGTGCAAAGTTTGGTAGCTTAATTCTAGGCTTCTTCTCCAGTAGTTTTGAGCTGATAGCAAAGGAGTAGACTCCAACTGTCACGGGATCTCAGCTGGAATTACCGAGCCAAGAAATTAACTAGCCCAACTGACACACGTATCAGCTGGAATTACCGATCTTAGAGTTGGCTTGATGGATTTGGCTCTCACGGGGCACGCTACATACCAAAGCTGAACCCCAGTAACTAGCACACAACCATACCGTAGTCTATCTGTGCAAAGTAGGTTCTTGGTTGTGAACTCTGAAAAGAAAATGTTCTGTGCCTCAGGTGCCCTCACCTGATGTCAGTAATATGCATGTCTGATCTCTATTTGTTCAAACTGATCACTACTCTACCAAGAGATGGTTTTTTTTCCTCTGGAACCCAGTTGATTTAGCAGACCACAATCGTAAAAATTGGTCCGTGTAACTTCAGTCAATGACTGATGTTCGCGTTAGGTAGGCTGAAAAAAGTGTACTGTCCGTCAGGTGCCCTGCCGTCAGTACACAGTAGTATGCATTTCTGATCCCTCGTTTGTTCAAATTGATCACTACTCTACCAAGAGTCGGGATGTAATTGGTATCAGCTTGGTATTAACATATTGCTCTTTGTCGAAAAAAATCACGCTGACAAATGATGCCTGTATACCGTGGCAGGGCCGATCCTGCTTGAGGACTACCATCTGGTGGAGAAGATCTCCAACTTCGACCGCGAGCGAATCCCGGAGCGGGTGGTGCACGCCCGGGGTGCCAGCGCCAAGGGCTTCTTCGAGGTGACCCATGACATCTCCCACCTCACCTGCGCCGACTTCCTCCGCGCCCGGGCGTCCAGACCCCCGTCATCGTGCGCTTCTCCACCGTCATCCACGAGCGCGGCTCCCCCGAGACGCTCCGCGACCCGCGCGGGTTCGCCATCAAGTTCTACACCCGTGAGGGCAACTGGGACCTCGTCGGCAACAACTTCCCGGTCTTCTTCATCCGCGACGGCATGAAGTTCCCGGACATGGTGCACGCGCTCAAGCCCAACCCCAAAACCCACATCCAGGAGAACTGGCGCGTGTTGGACTTCCTCTTCACCTTCCTCTTCGACGACATCGGCATCCCCGCCGACTACCGCCACATGGACGGCTCCGGCGTCAACACCTACACGCTCGTCAACCGCGTCGGGAAGTCCCACTACGTCAAGTTCCACTGGAAGCCCACCTGCGGCGTAAAGTCCCTCCTCGAGGACGAGGCGGTCACCGTCGGCGGCACCAACCACAGCCACGCCACCAAGGACCTCACCGACGCCATCGCCGCCGGGAACTACCCGGAGTGGACGTTCTACATCCAGACCATCGACCCGGACCACGAGGACCGGTTCGACTTCGACCCGCTGGACGTGACCAAGACGTGGCCCGAGGACGTGGTGCCGCTGCAGCCCGTGGGGAGGCTGGTGCTCAACCGCAACATTGACAACTTCTTCGCCGAGAACGAGCAGCTGGCCTTCTGCCCCGGGATCATCGTGCCCGGGGTCTACTACTCCGACGACAAGCTGCTGCAGACCAGGATCTTCTCCTACTCCGACACGCAGAGGCACCGCCTCGGGCCGAACTACCTGCTGCTCCCGGCCAACGCGCCCAAATGCTCCCACCACAACAACCACTACGACGGGCTCATGAACTTCATGCACCGCGACGAGGAGGTCGACTACTTCCCCTCCAGGTTCGACCCCGCCAAGCACGCGCCCAGGTACCCCATCCCGTCACGCATGCTCAACGGCCGCCGCGAGAAGGTAACCTTCCTATACTCCAGATTCGAGAAGCTAGCTTCTCCTCATCTTAAATCATATGCATGATAGCATTTTTGCCGCATCGATATTTTTCAGATTGTGATCGAAAAGGAGAACAACTTCAAGCAGCCTGGGGAGAGGTACCGCTCCATGGATCCGGCAAGGTGCGTACCAGAGCTAGTATCAATTAGGATACATAACAAACTTCTGTATCGAGCTGTGGTTAATACGGTACCGTATAACTGAATCAAAATTGTATGTGCAGGCAAGAGCGATTCATCAACAGATGGATCGACGCGCTGTCCGACCCTCGCCTCACCCACGAGATCAAGGCCATCTGGCTCTCCTACTGGTCTCAGGTACGTAATTCATCAAGCATTCTGCAACTTATCGTTACATTTAAACCGCAATTAATATGCATGTTTTCTGAAGTGAATTGCATGTTCTCTGAAAAACAAATACTGATGATCGAATTGCTTCTTTTGCGATCCGCGAATGCAGGCTGACAGGTCTCTAGGCCAGAAGCTGGCGAGCCGTCTCAGCGCGAAGCCCAGTATGTAAGATCAACCAATGTGGCGCGAGCAAAATCCAATCTGCTTCGATAGTGGAAGCATCCTTCCCTCTTATCGGCAAGGAGCCAAGGATTCGTTGCGTACCCGTTGCTGAAAGTATTTTAGCATACTGAGCGAGCCTATTTTGAAAACAGAACATATGATTCTATACCCCATTTCGCGCATTGTAGTGTGTCATTCATGTAATAATCTGTACAAGAGCCCTTTTCTCCCTCATTATTGTAAATTGCGTGCAACTTGATTACTTCAAGAATAAATTGGAATACATAGATTAAAAATTATTAATCGTGTTTGTTATTTTTAACGGATACCTAATGGTTTTGGAGCTTAGCTACCTTGCGTCATCCATTCGTGATTTGGCAAGGTACAAATGCAATGTCCGGTGGTAAAATAACTGCACACGTTTGATAATCTGCACTGAAACTTAAAGTTTACCAAGCTAGTTGGGTAAAAACAATTACCGTCGGCAAAAACACTTGTAACTTAGAGCTTCAGTTATCTTTTTTTTTTTAAAAATCAAAAAATTCATTTTCAGGCCTCCGAAAAATCGGCAAAAAATCATACAAGCATATTTACATGTCAAGTGTGTACTACCAAAGTTGAATCAATATTTTTTTTCATGTGTGTGGACTGCACAAAAAAACACAAATGTTGGAAAGAAAAATGAGTTAATTTTTGGATTTTTTCAAGTCACGATTTTGTGCTTTTTTGTGTAGCCTATAAAACAAAGGAAACTGTTGGAAGCATATATATGTAGTTTAAGAAAAACTTCTGCCATTAATTTGGTCAATAAAATATAAATTATCATGTCACACAAACAATATCATTGAATTTTTTTTGAATATGAATCAAATGGTATAAATTTTTATGACATATAATATATAATTTTCGACCAAATCAATGATCAAAGTTTTTCTTAACTACGTGCATGTCTTATAAACTGTACCGGAGGGAGTACAGGAAACATATTTTCAACCTTTGATTATTCTATCGACTCGTTTGTGAATCCATATGCATATGTTATTCGCCTGTCCATAACTGAGTTGGGAGGCAGTTGTATGTAAAGTTTAGAAAACAAAACCACAACAAGGACGGCAGAAATGAAAAAATGGTTGTAACATGACAAGTTGCATGGGGCGACTGGCCGATCTAATTTTATTCATCTGAATTTATGAGGAAAAAGGATTGTGAAGATAACAACCCATTCGTAAATACTACCTATCTGAGGCCGATGGGAAAGAAAGTTTTGGACTCCTTCAGAGCCGTCGAAATCATCTCCATCAAACGACCACAATTTGTACGAGTCCAGTTAAAATCGAACGGCCTGTTTGCTTCCTCCTCGAAACAGGCTTTCGCCCCGCTTTATAAATAAAGCAACCGCCCACAACCATACAAAGATCCAGTTACAAAGTCTAAAAACAACAGAGTCTGCTGGGGCCACAGCACAAAGATGCCCAAAGCTAAAAAAGGGGGATACAACTCCACATGGGAGTAACTCAGTGGCTGGATGACGCAGATAGAAGGCGTGCCGCCCTCAGAAGCTTCTCGATCAATCCATCCAGCCGCTCCTTGTCCCGCTGTCTACAGAGCGGATGCCACTGCTGCAAAAATGCCAAGAATTTGAAAACGGAGTCAGAGGCACGCCTCAGAAAGACACGCTCGATAACCATCTTGTTACGTATAGTCCAAAGGGTCCAGGTCATCGCGGCAAACACTAACCAGAAGAGGCGCCTCCTCTTACCGGTACGGTTCGCCTGCACTTCTAGGAATTCAGCAAGGTCTTGGGCCTGCCACTCAGGCCCAAGCGCCTCGGCCAGAAAACTCCATAGAAAGCGAGCTGCGGGGCAAGAGAAAAGAATATGGGTCCCCGACTCTGGGACCGCGCACAAGGGACAAGTACCATCCCCCGGGCCAAAACGCTTGACCACCTCCACACCAGAAGGGAGGCGGTCTCGCAACAACTGCCACGTAAAGATCTTAATCTTAAGTGGCATAGGGGCCTTCCACAAGTGGGAGATCCACGTGAGCATGGGTCCTCTAAATAGGGCTCGGTAAGCAGACCGAACTGTGAAACATTTCGAGGGCGAGAGGGCCCAGGAAACACTATCCGGGGTGTCCGTAAGGGAGTGTGGAAGGGAGGCCAACAGGCTCTGCCACCGGTCGGCCTCCACCAGGCCAAACGTACGGCGGAACCTAATGTTCCAGCGCCCGTTCTGGGTCACGTCCGCCACCAAGAGCATAGGGTCAGAGCAAATGGCATAAAGCTCCGGGAATTCATACCTAAGTGGTCTTTCACCAAGCCATGAGTCTAGCCAGAACAGGGTACTCCCTCCGTCGCCTACGGAAAAGGTAGCCCCGAGCCGGATCTCATGTTTAACGGCTTGAAGAGATCTCCAAAACTGAGACCCCTCCTTCCTCTCACAGGCCAAGAGAGGACAACCACGTAGGTACTTGGCTTTCACTAGTTGAAGCCAAAGTCCCCCATCGCCCCTCAGGATTCTCCAGACCCACTTCAACATGAGAGCCTCATTCATGCGACGGGAGGCCAAAATACCTATGCCCCCAACCTCCTTGGGGGCGCAAAGGTCTGCCCATTTCACCATATGATACTTTTGACGTCCGTTAGCCGCCTGCTAGAAGAAGCGGGACAGCTCTCTATCAAAGCTGCCATGTACCCCCTCCGGCAGTATATATAACCCCATCATAAACATGGGGAGACTAGATAGGCAGGAGTCAATGAGAATGGTCTTGCTCCCCTTGGAGGTAAACCTCCCCTGCCACGGCGCGGCCTTGGACTTTACCCGCTCAACTAGCGGGTCCAGATCCTTTATAAGGATCCGAGAATCTCGGACCGGCATCCCCAGGTAAGTCACTGGAAATGTGGCCAACTTACAGTTTAAGTTGTCCGCGATCCGCTGTTGGTCCTCAGCCGAATAACCCAAGATCACAACCTCACTTTTATCAAAGTTAATCTTGAGGCCCGACATTGCCTCAAAGCAGAGAAGGAACTTGAGATTGACAATGTCAAGATCAGATCCCTCCACCATAATCATGGTGTCATCCGCATATTGGAGATGCGTCACCCCACCCCCTGGGACAAGGTGTCCAACCACACCAGAGATGTGGCCAGAGGTCTTAGCCCTCTCTAAGACCTCTGCAAGGATGTCAACCGCCGAGTTGAAGAGCAAGGGGGATAGAGGATCCCCTGTCTAACCCCACAAGTCGGCCTAAAATAGGGACCCACTTCCCCATTTATGTTGATGGCGGTGTTGCCACTCATAACTATCTGCATGATCCACCGTATCATCCGATCATCAAACCCTTTTCGTTCCAGCGCCAGCCGGTGAAAGGCCCAGTCCAAGCGGTCATATGCCTTTTGGAAATCCAGCTTAAGAAACACGCCCTCTGTTTGCTTCCAATCCGATGGTACAACTATGGTCCGATGGGAAGCCTAGTATCGGCGTCCGATTCCTAGTGGTTGCCTTCAATTAAATCGGCGCATCTCTAAGCTCACCTTTTTAGTTCTGATCGGATACTCAGTTGAAAAAACAAAAACTACAGGGAGCTCTTCTAGGCACCTTATTTACTCGTAAGTTTGCCTAAGGTAGTCAATCACTTGGTGTCGAAAGTTCTACCAAGATATTTAGCAGATATACATTGAGCTCACTGTCAAGAATTTCTAGAGATACAAAAATAAAATATAAATGCATATGTATACCAATAGTTTATCTAAAGCACACTCATTGATCCATAGAGAGATGTGACTTTTTGTTCTTTTATTTCTTCTGTATTCCATAGTTATCTAAATCAACGGTTTGTTAAGGTTGTTGTCCAAAAATGAAAAAAAAACTAAAACCACTTTATTGCAAAAACTGATCAAATTTTAAATGCAAAGTATTTCAACGTTGAGTCAAGATTAGAACCGTACAGTAAATAATTATTATTAATTTTATTAATTATAATGCAAAATCAGATGTTTTCAAAGATAATATGTTAGAAAATTTTAAAAAGTTCAATACAAATAAATTCCCACTTCTAATTATGTTTGCTACGTAGAGTAGTAAATAGTTGACTGATGGCTGGGCAATAGATTTCTGTGTAATTTGTTGAGTTCTGAAACGGGGCTCGCCAAAGGATATCGGCGATGCCTCACCTGCAGGACGCCGGGGTGGATGAGCACGGAAGGGGCGGTGACCAGCATGCAACGCGTCCTTCCTCCCCTTAGGTAGCTTCTCTTCCGGCGACAGCAGCGTGCCGTGGTACCCGTGTCCGCGCTAAACATGATAGGACAAGTCTTAAGTCGCGAATTATTCACGCGAGCGCACACGCTATATATCTTTGTCCACTCGATGTGGTTGTACTAACTAGAAGGTAATAAAAGGTTCCCCTTATATGTTGGTCTCAATCTCCTTGAACTAGCAAGGTGGGACTAAAAGTCTCTGGCGTCCAAGGCAAGGCGGCCGCGGGCGTGGATGAGGCCGCTGCCCGTTAGAGACGTCGAAGATCGTCGGGGCGCGTCCCAGCCGAGCGCGTGCAGCCACGCCGCGATGTAAAATGCATCAGTAAATAATCTTCCTATAGAATACTGCACCACTTAGAAACACGTGGAAGTGTGTTGGCCTACCTCGGACGTACTGTACGTGCGTGCATGCATACCTGGACCTACACCCGTGGACGCTTCCACCTTGCCGTCCTTCAGGCCGAGTCGGTCGTCGGCGAGTGTATGGTGTCTTGTATATAAATGTATATTTCGGTCCAGCTTTGCATTTATTTATAATCGTATCATGTAATCCCACTGCATAAATCACACATACTCCCTCTGATCCCTTTTACTTGTCCGGAATCATAGGCTTTCCATTAAACCCATGCCGGCTATGTGTTCCATGAACACACTGGGTGGTAAGCCTTTCGTAAGCGGATCCGCAAACATATCCTTTGTCATTATATGCTCGAGACTTATAGTGTGATCCTGGATTTTATCTTTCACAACATAATATTTTATCTCTATTGGTTTGGTAGCATTACTCGACTTGTTGTTGTGAGCATAGAATACTGCGGGCTGGTTGTCACAGTACATCTTTAGTGGTTTGTCAATGCAATCTACCACTTTCAAGTCGGGTATAAATTTCTTTAACCATATCGCCTGCCCGTGGCCTCATAACATGCTATAAATTCTGCATACATCGTGGATGATACAACTATTGACTGTTTGCAGCTTCTCCACGAAATAGCCCCTCCAGCGAGAGTGAACACGTATCCTGACGTGGATTTTCTATCATCTTTGTCTCCCGCAAAATCTGCGTCTGAATACCCTCTTATCTCTAGGGAATCAGATCTTCTGTATGTTAGCATGAGGTCCTTTGTGCCTTGCACATAACGCAATGCTTTCTTTACCATTTTCCAGTGCTCCATGCCTGGATTCTCTTGATATCTACCGAGTACCCGGTGATAAAAGCTAAGTCAGGGCGAGTGCACACTTGTGCATACTGTAAGCTTCCAACAGCCGAAGCATATGGTACTGCTTTCATTTGATCGATCTCGTACTGGTTCTTGGGACATTGGAATTTCCCAAAACTGTCGCCCTTGACTATAGGAGCAGGTGTGGCACTACTTATGCATATTATACTTTTTAAGAACCTTTTCTAAATATGCCTTCTGCGATAGTCCTAAGACTCCATTTTTCCTATCTCGGTGAATTTCTATGCCCAAAACATATGATGCTTCACCAAGATCTTTCATATCAAAATTTGAGGATAAGAACTTCTTTGTTTCTTGTAGCAGACTAACATCACTGCTAGCAAGCAAGATATCATCCACATACAAGATTAGGAAAATATATTTCCCATTTTTAAACTTTGCATAAATGCAGTTATCCTCAACATTCTCTTTAAATCCAAAACTTTTAATTGTCTCATTAAACTTTAGATACCACTGTCTAGAGGCTTGCTTTAATCCATAAATGGATTTCTTCAGGCGGCATCCCATATCTTCCTTGCCTTCCATGATAAAACCCTTGGGTTGTTTCATGTAAACATTTTCTTTTAAATCCCCGTTTAGAAATGCCGTCTTTACATCCATTTGATGTAGCTCTAAATCAAAATGTGCAACTATGCCATTATGATTCTGAAGGAATCCTTACATGAGACTGGGAAAATGTCTCATTGTAATCTACCCCTTCTCTTTGTGTAAATCCTTTTGCCACAAGTCGTGCTTTATACTTTTCTACATTCCCTTTAGAGTCATACTTAGTTTTGTAGACCCATTTACAGCCTACTGTTTTGGCTCCTTTAGGAATATTTCTAAGTCCCAAACATCGTTGGAACTCATCGATTTCATCTCTCTTCCATTGCCTCCACCCACTTCGATGAGTGAGGGCTTCTCATGGCTTCTTCATATGAAGTGGGATCACCTTCCATATGAGCTATTTCTGTATTATAAACTTTATAATCAGAGAAATAGCTGATCTTTTAGCTGATCTTTTAGCTCTTTTAGACCTTCTAGGGCCTCATTTTCTAAAAGTGGCTGCTGCACCTCCCTTTCATGCTCAACAACGGGTTCAGTCGGCTCCTGACGGACAGGTTCCGGATCTTCACCCACAGTTGTCACGGGTGGAGTTACAACAGGTGCTTGCACCTCAACCTCAGGATTGTCGGTGCAGGTACAACAGGTAGTGTGAAAAATGGCTCATGAATGCACACACCCTCTTCTCCTCAAGATCAATTTTCCGAGCTACCATGCTCCCCCTCATCATTTCGTCCTCTAAGAAGACTGCATGTCTCGTTTCTACAAACTTTGTGTATCTGTCTGGACAGTAGAAACGAAAACCTTTTGATCTATCAGGATAGCCAATGAAGTGGCAACTGACTGTTTTGGGATCTAACTTTGCAATATTTGGATTAAATACTTTGGCCTCAGCTGGGCTCCCCCACACTCTGAAGTGTTGTAGAGAGGGTACTCTTCCTGTCCACAACTCGTACGGTGTTTTGGGCACCGACTTGCTTGGTACTCTATTGAGAATGTGAATGGCGGTTTTAAGCGCCTCCATCCATAATCCCAATGGCAAGGTGGAGTAACTCATCATACTGCGCACCATATCCATAAGTGTACGGTTACGCCTTTCAGCTACTCCATTTTGCTGAGGGTCGCCCGCATTGTATACTGGGCCACTATGCCAGTCTCCTGTAAGAACCTCGCAAAAGGTCAGGGACTTGGCCATATGGAGTGTGCCGACCGTAGTACTCCCCCCACGGTCAGATCTCACTATCTTTATTCTTTTATCATGCTGATTTTCTACTTCAGCTTTGAATATCTTAAATTTATCCAACGCTTCAGACTTTTCTTTGATTGGATAAATATAACCATATCGGGAGTAATCATCTGTGAATGTTATAAACGAGTCATAGCCATCCACACTTTTCACAGGAAATGGTCCACAAATGTCAGTGTGAATGATTTCTAGTGTTCCTGTGCTTCGGTTTGCACCCTTTTTGATTTGTTTTACATACTTTCCTTTAATGCAATCTATGCATTGTTCTAAGTCTGAGAACTCTAATGGAGGAAGAATTTCATTTTTAACTAGACTTTCTATTCTCCCCCTCGAAATATGGCCCAAGCGACAGTGCCATAATTTCGATGAGTCATGAGTTCTCTTTCTTTTCTTTTGTTCTTTATCCGGCGCGGAAACATGCTCATTCACATTACACACAGAATACACTTTTTCACGTAGGGATAATAAATAAAGCTCATTGTGAAGTAAAGCAACACCCACATAAGCATTATTAAACCATATGGCACACTTGCCATGTCCAAAATAACATTCATAACAATCTTTGTCCAAACATGAAACACTAATCAAGTTTCTGTGTAATGAAGGAACATATAAAACATCTCTAAGCAGAATCGTGAATCCATCAGCTAACTCCAGGGAGATGTCGCCGACAGCTTCAACGTCTGCTTGAACTCCATTTGCAACTTCAATGCATCTTTCGCCTCTTTGCGTAGTCCGCGTCGAATGGAATCCCTGTAATGAATTTGCAACATGAACAGTTGCACCTGAGTCAATCCACCAAGTAGATTTCGAAAACTGTGTATACAAGGATTCATTTACAAAAAACAATGTTGTTACCTCTCTTTGCCATTATGGACTTTAGCCAAACAGGGCAATCTTTCTTGTAATGCCCAGTCTTCTTACAGTGGAGACATGTATCTTTGTCCACTGGAAGAGACTTCTGCTGATGCTGATAATGCGTGGGAGCTTTTCCATGTGGCTTTGAAGGGGAACCATTGCTACTTTGATTGTAGTTCTTTTTCTTATTATCCTTCACATAGTTCAGAGAACCACCATGTGAGGCTTTAAGTCTTTCCTCTTCTTGCACACACATGGCTATTGTCTTTTCAATGTCCCATTTTTCAGGCGACATGTTATAGTTGACAACAAAAGTGTCAAACTCTTTTGGCAGTGAAGCCATAACCAGGTGAACAAGGAGTGCAGGCTTGAGCTCCAAATCATCGTCCATGGGCTTAAGCTTAGCTGCCATGTTGCTCATCCTGAGGATGTGCTCTCTTATGCCATGTCCACCTCCTGTGTACTTTTCTGTCACCAGCTGCTTTAGCAGCTGGGTAGCATATATCTTTGAAGAACCAGTGAACTGGCTCTTTATCTTTTCAAGAAACTCCCTTACGGAAGCACACTCTGCAATTGAGCCCACAATAGCGTGCTCAATTGTGTTCTTTATGAAAGCCATGCACTTTTTTGGCGGTGAGCCACTTTTTGTTGTCGAGGGTATACGACATCTCCAATGGAGCATAGTCCCTCTTCTTTTTCTCCCAAGCATATCATCATCTTTTGCATCTCTGACTGGCTCTGTAGGTTTGACCGGCTGTGGAGTGTCCACAACCCAGTCCACCTCAGCACAAACAAAAGCCAAGTCGACCTTCTTTCTCCATTCAGTGTAGTTGTCACCTCTGAGGGTTGGAACATCCTTGATGCAGCTCATCAAGTAGTACCCTCCTGAAAACCACAATGAAGTGAGATCATAACAACAATTGCATGTAATAATCCAACGTTGGTCAAAATTAAAACATACAACTGTTTGTGCAATTAAAACTATATCACCGTTGGGCAGAAAATAGAAATAAAGCACATATAACAACAATAAATCATGATCATGTTATTAACAACGTTGGTCATAAAATACCAGAATCATAATTGTTTCAATAATCACTTTAACATGCTCTTTAAGATTTAATTCCTACTTTAGTTCTTTTTACTTTTAAAAGAGCACTTTAATTTATTTGCAGCGGAAAAACATGAATAAAATTTCATGAACTTTATACTTTGCAGAAATGCTTCTGTCACTTTTCTGTTTTCCAAACAAAATTTTCGTTGGATAATTTTGAATAGGAAAAAACTGGATGAAATTTCCCAAAAATTGGACAAAAACAAATAAAACATGCTTCTGAAAAAATAACAGAAAACTGTTCTGAGCTGAGCGGCCGTTTTTTTTATCTGCCGCCCGTAGCGACGCAGAGCGCAGGACGCGGCCCACGGCCTGTTGGGCGACCGTTCTTTATCTGCCGCCCATAGCGACGCGCGAAACCAGCCCATGGCAGCGGCCTCCTACATCATTCGGCCCAAAAGCCCGTCTGCGCGCTAGGGTTTGATTTCTTTTGATCCTGGACTCCCAGTAGCCGGATCGACCACATGGATGCCATGAGATGGACTGCCAATGACGATGAGTAGATCATCGTGCACATCATCCAAAACCCTTGATAACTCCCACAATATGGCCGCCCATGTCCATGAGTTGCGTTTCATGCCCTACGACGGGCCGATTCTTCTTGTTGGAAGGAGTGAGAGTCGGCGAGGACTAGGCCCTGGTGGGACTTGTGTGCGGCCGCAAGGACAACGGTGAGGGGACATGGTGTCTTGTAAGTGGTGTGTGTGGTTATGGCGCGGTGGTCATCACGATGACCCATTGTGCGACGAGAAGATCTTGTCAGGTCGAAAGTCAAACCCGGTGCGTCCAGGGCTGGCTCACGGTTGGGGCTTTGGTAGTGTCACATCTATCCTCGTCCAGTCATGATGCGCTAGGTTCGGTCCGGTGCGGACCTAGTATTGGACCTCTGCTCCTACAACAAAAATTCAGGTTCAGGGTACGCCCCCCCTTTTCTGTCGACAGGGTAAAGGGGAACCGTAGCTTCGACCCTCTTCTCACAACTGCTCTTCTCTATAGTCTGTACATGCTGCTGGACCTTAGCTCCAACCTGGATTCATGGACTTTGACGACGGCAGATGGGAGAGTGCGAGAGCCGAGAGGAGTCTGAGGGTGCAGCGTAGCGGCGTTCAGGCGGCGGGATGGCGAGCTCTGGGCGCTCCCTAAGCTGAGCATCTCCTGCATCGTCACGGCGTTCCGGCGGCCGGCTTTGGGCGTTCCAGGCTGGGCGGCGAGCTTTGGGCGCTCCAGGCTGGGAGGCGAGCACCTCCCGTGGCGACCCGGCGTTTCGGCGGCCGGTGGCGGGGACAGTAAGGGACGACGGCGTGCTCCACGAGCTTATTCTGGTGCCGGCAAGGACCAGCGGCGGCGCCCTGCAGTTAGTCTGCGAGCGGTGCGGGTATTCCCGAGGTTCGAATGGATAAGGTCCAGATCGAACCTAATTTTGTGTGGGTCGTAAGGTTACCCTAATGGCAGCAAAATCCAGGTCCGGTCCAGCGGGTCACTAGGCCGGACCGGACCGAACGCATCTATGTCGTCCAGCACGACGCTGTCATCCACCGCGTCATGCATGAGGACTATGGATGTTTGCCGGTGCACCCTCGTAGACTAAACAAGCACCGATCTCAAGTAGAATTACAAAATCTCATGTAATTCTGAGTATCTTTGACATGGGCATACCCTCCGGGCACTCCACCATTGGCGTACCCGATGCGGCCCAGCCGAAGACATATATATTTGGAGGCCCATATAGAAGCCCAAGAAGCCACGACTTGGAGTACAAGACAATAAATCATGTAAACTCTACCTGGGTACATATATAAAGTCAGGCAGGGGCACCCTTGAGGGGAGATCCATACGAGACACAACATACACGCATAGACATAGCGAGACCACGTCTCACCTCCTCGCCATTGCGGCCACCATGTAACATCACCATTATCATATATACAGATCAGACAAGCAGGAGTAGGTCTTTACCTCACAATGAGGGGTCGAACCTGGGTAAATCCTTACTTGTCAGCCATCCGGAACTAACAGCGCACCAAACTTCTCTCCTATACGAAACCCTAGGTATCTCACCTTGAGATTTGCCGTGGTAACCCCATGTCAAGCTTAATACTGAAAAAAATGCAGGGTCAAAAGATTTTCCGTACAGTTACTCTTGGTAATGACACGAGCCATTACTTAACACCGTTTGCTATGTCTACGTGTCATTTGCATTGTTTACATTACACATTTTGCTATTGCAATTATCTGTTGCTTGCAACTTAATACTTATGGGAGACACGGATGTTATCATGCAGGTGGATTATTAGTCATAAATGCACCTAGCAAGCAGTTTATGTATTTTGTTGTAATGCCCAATATATATCACAGTGAACATGTTCTTGTTATAATATGCATTGTTATGCCCTTGCCATTTGTCAATTACCAAGCTATAATTCGTTTACACAGCATGTTAGCATGGTGCTCAACCGCAGCATCGATAACTTCTTCGCCGAGAACGAGCAGCTGGCCTTCTGCCCCGGGATCATCGTGTCCGAGGTCTACTACTCCAACGACAAGCTGCTGCAGACCAGGATCTTCTCGTACTCCGACACGCAGCGCTACAGCCTAGGGTCAAACTACCTGCTGCTCCCGCCCAACGCGCCCAAGTGCTCCACCACAACAACCACTACGACGGGCTCATGAACTTCATGCACCGCGACGAGGAGGTCGACTACTTCCCCTCCAGGTTCGACCCCGCCAAGCACGCTCCCAGGTACCTCATCCCGTCACGCACGCTCAACGGCCGCCGCGAGAAGGTACCCCTTTTCCTATATTCTAGATTCTACTGTAGAAGCTAGCTTCCATTCTCCACCTCTTACATTGATTCGATGATTTCATTTTGCTGCATCAACATTTGGCAGATGGTGATCGAGAAGGAGAACAACTTCAAGCAGAAAAAGGTGCGTACCAGAGCTAGTATCAATTAGGATACATAACGAACTTTTATATCGAGCTGTGGTTAATACGGTACCGTATAACTGAATCAAAATTGTATGTGCAGGCAAGAGCGATTCATCAACACATGGATCGACGCGCTGTCCGAAGGCCATCTGGCTCTCCTACTGGTCTCAGGTACGTAATTCATCAAGCATTCTGAAACTTATCTTTACATTTAACCGCAATATGCATATTTTCTGAAGTGAATTGCATGTTATCTGAAAAACAAATACTGATTTTTTTTTTTTTTGAGGGGGAAAAACAAATAGTACTGATGAATTGCTTCTTTTGCGATCCGCGAATGCAGGCTGACAGGTCTCTGGGCCAGAAGCTGGCGAGCCGTCTCAGCGCCAAGCCCAGTATGTAAGATCAACCAATGTGGCGCGAGCACAATCCAATCTGCTTTGATCGTGGAAGCATCCTTCCCTCTTATCGGCAAGGAGCCAAGGATTCGTTGCGTACCCGTTGCTGAAAGTATTTTGGCATACTAAGACTATTTTGAAAACAGGACATATGATTCTATACCCCATTTCACGTATTGTCGTGTGTCATTCATGTAATAATCTGAAAAAGAGCCCTTTTCTCCCTCATTATTGTAAAATTGCATGCAACTTGATTACTTCAAGAATAAATTGGAATACATAGATTAAAAATTATTAATCGTGTTTGTTATTTTTAGTGGATACCTAATGGTTTGGAGCCTAGCTACCTTGTGTCATCCATTCGTGATTTGGCAAGGTACAAATGCAATATCTGGTGGTAAAATAACCACACACATTTGATAATCTGAACTGAAACTTAAAGTTTACCAAGCTAGTTGGGTAATTTTTTTAATCGTGGAATAACTCACTACCACAATTTATCAAATTTCAAATTATACGTAGAACAAATTTCATCGTAAAACCTACACATTTTGACCATTATGCAAAATAAACCATAAAATGTATTTCTAGAAAACTCTAGTGGTAACATTTTTCACCTAGACAGCCTAATTAGTGTAAATGATTTTTTAATTTTTTTGTTTTTCTTTATTATATTGTTTGCTTTCTTCTTTGCCCTTTTACTTCCGAAGCCTTTTATGTGTTTCATGAATAAAAGGTTCTTTGGCATCATTTTTTGTCAGTATGACACATACATTTTTTTATTCAGCGTTATATATAGTTTTGTTCACAAGTTCATTTAAAGATAGTATAATAAATGAAGCCCCCCACCCCTGCATAAAATTTTAATTTAGTTTTATTCACCATTTCACTTTGCTTTCTTAGTTCTTGTTACATTTTTGTCAAATACACGGCTCTTGATTTTTACCAATTGCAAGACATTATAGTTTCCCAGCCAACCATCAACAAAATGGCGTCATTGAATACATTTGTTTTTTTTTTTTTTTTGAAAAAGGTACATTGCGTTTAGTCCAGCTATGGATTTTCTAAGATTAGTTTGGAGGAAGCCTCTTTCACTGCTTGTCACTTATTAATTCATCACCTGATTTGGTTATTAAAAAAAACACCTGCTGACTGATACGTCTAAAACGTATCTATAATTTTTTATTGTTTGATGCTACTTTTATGCTTTAACACTTGTTTTTATATTAAGTTTATTATTTATTTGGACAAACCTATTAATAGTTGTAAAATTGCACAATGTTCCTGTTTTACTATTTGATTTGTAGGAATTATCAAAAATATAAAAGGAAACCTTGTTGGTGTCAAATTAGGACTTTCCTAAAATCTGTCTGGAAACGTTTTTCGAATATGGTCCCGTTACGGACAGAAGACGACGTCAAACGGAAAAAGTCTAGTCGCGAAAGTTGCGGAGAATTTTCCGGCAAACGATCTAGACATACAATTCGTCCAATTCCGAGTCTGGACGGCGGAGATAAGTATGATCTATGGAAACCCTAGATGGGATGACGGGAATCCGTGAGATATAAAAAGGGAGGAAACCTATGAATTGCAGCCACCAAATCCACGTTTTTTGCCTCCCATGGATCTCATCTCCATGGAGAGGGCTCCCAAGAAGCCATGAAGGAAGGGGGTTAAGGGGCGGTGCATCCCCTTGATGCCGGCGGCGCGGGAGGAGCCCCCCGCGCCACCGCCTTGCGATCCTATGTAAACATGGTGTTTGATATCATGGTTTGTGTAGTTTCTTTGTTCTTTGATTGCATTGTTGAATGTCCAACACTCCTCCCCACGTCTAGGCTATTTTAGTCCTTAGCGTGGGATACGAGTGGGTCGTAGGATCTTTTTTCCTTTTTTTAATCCGCGTGAGCGGGGCCTCGAACTCGAGACCTCTTGGCTCTGATACCATATAAAATTGCTACACTAACCATCTAGATCAAAAGTCCGAACTGATGCTAGGCAATATATTTATATTCAATAGGTATCTGTCGCCGAGGCCTCTTTTACGTCGTCTTCCTTGTCGTGGAAGATCCGTGCCTGCAGGAGATCCATCGTAACTTCAAGGCCGATGATCTGTGACTCCGTTGCCAGATTTTTTTCTTCTTTGCCAAGGCCTTGATTTCTTCCCGCAATTCCTTCAAAGAATCCTCAATATCTGCTTAGGTGACTCCATGGCTTCTTGTGATAGATGATCGGCCTTCTTTTGTCACGTCTCAATGATCAAAGACGTCAGATTTGTGGTGGTGGGGGGTTATTTTTGTCTCAAGTGATAGTGTGGATTCATGATATAGTGTGGATTCATGATATAGTGTTTGATACTTTGATCTGATCCGGTTACAAGAACTAGTATGCCGAATAAAACAGGAAAAGCAGGAAGGGAGGTAGGGTCCAAGAGCTAGATCGGAAAGAGGAGTCGCCTTATCGACCTTTGATATTGCTGACGTGTTCACCTAGTCCTTTTTTTTTTTAGGGGTGTTACAGATTTATTAACCGCTTACACATGGAGGGATACAAAGGCCCGGAGGCGAGGCCAAAAGCCACACTTGGCGACCCGAATTATCTAGAACTACGCTTCTCGCAAGACTATAAGCTTCTTTATTGTGAACTCTCCGCTCATGGGTAAACGCCAGAAGATCAAAACTGTTCTTTGCCTCTGTAATCTCACAGACGATGTGGGCATAAATTCCCAAGGAACCGTCTTCCAAGTTCTGCACCACATTGCGACAGTCGCTCGCCACAAGTACTCTGCGAGCGTTGATATCGCATGCTAGAGCAATTCCTTCTCTGCATGCTAGCACCTCGAGGGTTTCCGGGTCTGACTTATCCGGGAAGACCATCGCCGATGCTCCTAGAAAAACTCCGCTGTGCGATCTGGCAACAGCGGCCACTGACCCTCGGCCGGTGCCCTTGCTCACCGCCGCGTCCACGTTAACTTTCACCTGTCCCTGCGGGGGAGGAAGCCACCCCTGCATCCTTTGCAGTCCAACTGTCGGAGCTCGCCGTGTGCTACTCTCCCGGCCTTGTTGGAGGTCTTGGATAAACCTCTCCACAAACAGATGTGTTGAGAGTGGACTCTGGAACACCTGCTCGTGTATTGCCTTTCGCCTGGCATGCCAAATTGCCCATAAGGTCGCAAATACCTTCACCTGGTCTTCCCCTTTCAGGGTTTCGATCATGTTGCTCAGCCATAGCCTGGCGTTTCCCTCCTCCGAAGCACTCATATGCTCCGTAATATCTTCATCAACCAAAGCCTAGACACACCTCGACATGGTGCAGTCCAGTAAGGCGTGTCGCCACGAGTCTGCGGCACCACACATCTGACATCGATCATCATCAGCCATTTTCCGTTTCCGCCTAACATCATTGGTTGGTAAAGATTGTTTCGCCAACCTCCATAGAAACACCCTCACTTTCGAGGGCACTTGGGTGTGCCAAAGCTTTGTCCATCCGTTTTCAGCTGCTCTGACATTGGAGCCGCCGGCTCTCCCTTCGAGCCAAGCTTCCCTCCTCTCCTTCGTACTAATAAGCATGTTATAGGCTGATCGCACAGAGAAGACGCCTTTTCTTTCATAGTGCCATGCCCAGAAGTCCTCCTGTCGACGATGGCTCAGGGGGATTTGAACCTGGAATTGCTTCTCTACACTAGCTTAGTGCTGGGCTGGGTCTTTTCAAGTGTTATTGTGGGCTTCCCCTGGGCCTCTAGTCCAGTAGTGGTAGTGGCGCTAACATGCCGTGGCGGTACACTGCTATCACCGGCGTAGGCATCGGCAGCGGTGCCTAGTGCGAGCGCACCGGCGCCACCGCTGCACCGAGAGTGGCCAAGTGGACACCAACCTGGCGTCCATGCACTGGTGTCCGTGTCGCGGCGAGCTCAAATAAATGGAACGCCCTGGACGGCCTCCGTCTTGCCAGAGATCGAGCCGCGTCTGCGCTCTGCACGACAGCGAAGCGTTGAGCCGAGCCGCGACCATGCCCTGCAACGACAAGTGTGGCTGCGCCGTGCCGTGCCCGGGCGGCGCCGCTTGCAGGCACCTTCCCTCAACCCCTCCTAGCTAGTTCCTCCTATGCTCACTAGATCCATCGTCGTGACGTGCTGTACTAACGAGTGTCGTGCATTTCTGTTGGCAGGTGTGCGGGGAAGCAGAGTAGTGGCGGAGCGGTGCCGGTGAACCCCGCGGTCATGGCGCACACAACCTGCACCTGCGGCGAGCACTGCTCCTGCAACCCGTGCTCCTGCGGCAGGCTCGGCACCGGCGACGGCGCCGGCAGGGCTGACTGCACCTGCGGCCCGACCTGCACCTGCGTTGTCTGCACCGCCTGACGACTGTTCTCATCGCCATTAGCGTGTACACGTACCGTGGCGTGACAAGAAAGACGGAGCCTCGCCGTTTGCTGCTTGCATGCATCTTATTTTGCCACTAGTCTGCTACTCGTGCCAGGAATAAAAGAAACTTTTTCATATTCAGTCTCTTTTTGCTTCGTTATGCATTTCTCAGGAAAGATTTGGGTATCTTCCCACACGCACGCACAGTCGCACACACACAAACTTAGTTACACACTCCCCAATTCCCACTCATCGAGAACTCACCACAAACCCGGCAAAAGCACTCTGAAAATACCGAAGAAGACTTTCAGAAAACACACCAAGAAATGTACAAGTATGCATGTCCACAACGCCACGCCCATCATCACGCCGTCAGTCACTCAGTCCCCTACGTTGAGCAGCACGTCCCAGAGCGTCTCGTCGACCAGCTCCGACAGGATCTCCGCCTCCATCTCCTCGCCCAGGCCATCCACGTCATCGCGGAACACGCCGGTCCACGGGGACGCGCTCATGTCGCGCTCGATCAGCGCGTCCACGGAGCTCGTCCGCGACGCCTCCTCGTCGTCGCACGGCGGCTCCAGCCGCGCCAGCACGGTTCTACATAGCCCGTCCAGCAGCCTCTTGCCGCTGGGGGCTCTCCTCGGCGTGGCGTACCACTTGCTGAACGCGCACAGTGTTGTGCTACCGTGGACGGCGCCGGGCAGCACCTCGTTGATCAGGTCGAAGAGGAGGTGGTGGTCGACGTCGCCGTCGTCAGAAGAGCCGGTGGCCGGAGGTGAGGACGTGGAGAGCACCTCCTCGAACACGCACTTGGGAATCGGCTTGATCGGTTGAGAGGTTGACAAGGGGTGGTCTGAGTTCTGGCTCGGGCCATACATGCCGGCCACGACGAGCACGGCCCTGATGAAGACCTTCATGGGGTCATCCATCTCGACCGAGTCGTCGTCATCGTCATCTTGTATCGCCGGACTTGTCTCTGCGAACTCTGCAACTTGGTCTTGCTCCAACCACGGAGTGTCTTGTTCTGAGACAAAGTTATTTCGTCAGAAATGTAACATCTGAAGTCTGAACATTGCATTGTGACTGTGTGTTCCACTGAAGAAAACTCAGAGATGGGGAGCAGACTGGTAGTGCTTACCGCAGGCGCTCCAGCTCGTCGCCGGCTTCAAGGGAGACCGGTGCTTGCCAAAGGAAGCCTCCAATGGCGAGACGGGGCTCGGGTAACCTCCCCTGATCATCATCTCGTCAGGCGGGCTGCTGCACCACGACCCCGGGCTCGGCGGCACCTCCGTGGAGTTCTCCTGAACATTTTCATGTCAGATCAATCACGCTCAATCTGAAACGACAACAACTATTCGACAAATCATAGCGATGCCTCACCTGCAGGACGCCGGGGTGGATGAGCACGGAAGGGGCGGTGACCAGCGTGCCTATTGGCGGGAAGTCGTCGAGAAAAAAGGAGGACGACGACTCGTCGGCGGCGGCGGCCGAGTGGAGCTTCTTGCCGAACAACTTCCCTCTCAGCCCCAGGTTCTGCCGCAAGTTCGATACTCTGCTCTTGATGCCCAACGCGTCCTTCCTCCCCTTCGGCAGCTTATCTTCCGGCGACGGCGGTGTACCGTGGTACCCGTGTCCGTCCTGTTTACTCTGCATCCGTGCTCCGGCGAGCACCCGCGGCTCCCCCTGTGAGAGGAGCTTCACGAAGTTGGAGGTCCCCGACACCGGCGCTGAGAACGACCTCATCAGGTTCCTCGGCGATCCCGGATCGGAGGAGGAGTCGACGGCCGCCGCCGCAGCCGAGTTCTTGTACCACCCATGTCTGAAGGACCTGACCTCCGACGACTCGATCGCTCGCTTCTTCTCCTCCTTGCTCCTGATCTTTTTAGTGCTCTTCGTCGCCGCCACGTCGCGCCTTGGACTCGTCGGTTTCGGCCTCGGCTCTTCATCGAACCACGACGGGGACGCCGTCGACACGGCGGCCGTCTCCGGTGCGATCCAAACGGCGGCTCGACCTCCGGCTCCCTCCTAAGCACGTTCCTCAGCCTGTCGGAGAGCTGCTTCCTGGCGTCCCTGCAGATGTAGTCCATCTGGCTCTGCACGTCGCTGCTGCGATACGACCGCGTCGACTCCGACCGCACCAGCGCCGGGTGGTGCATGTCCATGGTGACGGTCTCCCTGATCTGGTCGGCGATGTTCCGCGCGATCTGCTTCGGGTCGGCCCACCGGTCCGCCGCCCTGTCGTCGGAGGCCACGTGTCCTTCCAGCTCGATCTTGAGCCGCATCTTCACCTCCTCAAGGAACGCCTCCATATTGTTCTCGTTCTTCATCAGCTCCGGCGAGCCCATCGACGATTCGTCCACGTCGTCGGCGCTCAGCTCCGGACAGGGCTTCAGGATCACGATCCTCGCCGGCGACAGTGGCCGCTCCTCCTCCTCGTAGTAAAACCTCGAGAGCGGCAGCCTCGTCGAAGAACAATCCTCCGCCGCGCTCGTCAGAGAGAATGTCCGGCTTCCGGAGATTGACGGGCCGCCATCCTTGCTTCTTCTTCTCCAATGCGGATCCCCATTGCCATCTTCGTGCACACGCCTGTTACCATCTCTCCCTCCTCTGTGCTGCTTCTCTTGCTTCTGGTACCTGTACGGCACGATCTCCGAGCACCCGCCCCGACCGTCGTCCTCGTCGGCATGCCTGTAGTCTAGCTCCAGAGCTCTCGACTGCTCCCACACCTTGCTCGCCTGCCACGCCGCGAACTCCTTCTTGAACTTCTGAAGCTCCTCCTCCTGCGGGTGCTCCCGCGGAGGCTGTTTGCTCCACTCCTCACCACCACCACCACTGCCACTCTTCTTCCTCAGCTGCCCAACAATTTCCTTCTCCTCGTCGTCATCCAAGGCGCGCATTTCCTGTTTTGGCGCGTGCCGGGCAGAATTCTTGTGCTGCACGAAGGAGACATGCTTGGTCGAGACCGTCTCGGCATGATCTCTTTCTCTCCTTGACATTGATCTTGTGGTGGTCTCTTGCCTTCTATCGTCCGAGTGGGTGGTGATAAGCTCGCCGTTGGTGGCCGAGCTCCGAGGAGGCGAGTCCATGCCCATCAACCTGGCGATCACGCTGGGCACTCTTTTGTGCCCTTCATTTGGCCTGAAGGATGATAAGTCCTCGTGAATAAGCTTCTTGATTGGAGCTGAAGCTTTTGGGTACTGCCTCATGTTGTTGTTGCAAGAATACTGCAAATAAACACATGAAACTTGGTCAGGACAGATTGCAGAAGTTACAAATTTCCATGTGAACAATTCTGCTGGCAAACTCTAGAAAACACACTCTAAATTTGTTCTGACAGCTCCCTGTTTCAATGGATGAGAAATGCTTGTTGCTGCTATGAATAACGAGAACACAACCTAAACCGACAAAAACTTGTTGCTATGCCTTGTAGAAGATGGCTAGGTAGTTAAGGCAATGTGTTTGTACCAGACAGTAGATGGGGGTCTACTGTTTGACACCATTATTAATGTGTGTTCTGTGCTGTCTTCTCATGCAACGACAGTCAGGTACAAGTACACCTAGCAGCAGAGTTACCAAGAGTCCAAGAGCAGTACAGAGAGCAAGAAAGTAGGCACTAGGCAGGCACCTCGTCTGTTAAAAAAGATCTGCCTAGATAATTTGGGGGCAGGAAATGAACTGTTTGTACACTGGGGAAAAGCAGGTTCTTTTTCTGGAAACAAATGAATTACTCCGACAGAAATAACAGTAGCGAGATTGTGCTAGTACAAAGCTCACCGAGACATCCTCTTGGAAGACGCCGTAGCTGTGGGGCGCGTCCATGGCGACGAACTCCATGCTGTTCCTTGGAGCATCAAACCCTGCAATCCCAACAACCGTGCACCAATGAGTCAAATTTGCTCTAAAACCATTCAGCAACAAAAGAGGCTGAAAAATCCCGAAACGCTTCATCAGTCATCTCATCACCAACCGTACTACTATTGAGCAGCGTAAAGTTAACGATTTAGCAGGAGCACTACCGATCGTCTCGATGTTGTACAGGATGATGGAATGAATTCAGCATGTACCTTCGCCGGGCTGCCGCTTGTTGGTCCATTTCCTGGAGGTGCTGGCATGGGAGAAGTCCAGGTGCTGCATCATGATTATTGCCACCGCCACAGGGATCCAGCGAGGAAAGCTTCGATGGCACGATCAGGACCTCGTTATTATCCTGTTAAAAAGCGTGCGAGACACCGTGTCATATTCTTCTGCAGAAAGTGTGTCGCCTCTCAGAGTAATCTATAGATTTTTTTTTCCAACAGCATTCCCACCCATTCTTTTTTGTTTGCCTCTGAGAATTTGATCAAACTAATATGCAAAGACTGAATCATACAAACAATTCATCATAATTTTTTTTATTTTGGCTTAAACTCAATTGGTCAGAGTAAAAAAAATGAAGCGAGGTTGTCAGAGTAAAATTCAGCATGCAAGGAATTCCACCAAAGAAAGACCTCAAACCAAATAGAAAACCAGGTTCCTGATCACATGCAGTCATCAGATTCATCAAAGGAAGCAAAGCAGAGGAGGGATTCACCAAGGAAGAACAGTTAATGATGGTCCGGAAACGTCAACGTGACAGATAGGGTGTAGTTGAGCTGAACCCGGCCCACCACGTTGCGCACCAGATCACACGCATTTTCTCCAAGAACAAGAAAGGAACTGAAATCGAATGTGGAAACAAAATCGAATCACACACAAGGGAGGACAGTACATCAGCAGGGAACGAACCGATGGATAGGCAAGAACGGCGCGCCGCATCCAAGGACCTTCCGGCCTGGCGAACCGCCGCTCCACCGCGCGCTGCCGGAAAGGAGACGGAGCGGCTGCTGCGTCTCCGGTCGCGGGGAAGAAGAGACGTACGGCGAGGTACGCGAGCTTCTGCTGCTTCTTCTTGAGGAGGAGGAGGAGGAGCACGGAGCACTCGGTCGGGCAGAGGGTTATGGCGGGAGTAGTATAGTAGTTGCGGGAGCGGCCATGCATGAGCGAACGGGATGGGAGGGAAAGCAACAGCCGGGAAAGAAAGCTTCCTCCACACACCCACCTTCCTTTTGGTTTTCCTTCCTTGGCCGTAATTATCTATCCATCCATCATCATCGCCATCGATCTTCCCTCTACTAGACTACTACTACTGCTCGTGATGAACAATCTTCTCCGGCCACCGTGTTGATTAGCAGCCTCTACCTCTTGGAAGGCTTCAACGAATGCCGGAGAGATGCTGTAGTAGAACTGCGAGGGAGTATTTTAGCCTGGGAGGAGTAGGAGAGGAGGACAGCTTGGCCGTGCGAGGACTCTCTAGTTGGTGCGCCACACGCTTTCCGTCAGGCTATACTAAGTCAGAGAATCCCTGCCGAGGACGTTCCATTTGGCGCCGTTTTGCTAACCGCCTGCCTGGCGCTGCGTCGTCCGCTCTGTTCGATCAGTCGGCTAGCAGACAGTCCTGTGCACGCTGGCCAGCATCATCTCTATAATTGTTAATTAATTAACAGGAGAATCATTCCAGGCACCCAAATCCGTACCGCAAATCCACGATAGCCTGGGAGGAGTAGGAGAGGAGGACAGCTTGGCGGTGCGAGGCGAGGACTCTGTAGTTGGTGCGCCACACGCTTTCCGTTAGTTACCCCGCACGAGGACGTTCCATTTGGCGCCGTTTTGCTAACAGCGTGCCGCTGCGTCGTCCGCTCTGTTCGATCAGTCGGCTAGCAGACACAGTCCTGTGCACGCTGGCCAGCATCATCTCTTTAGATCAATTAATTGTTAATTATTTAACGGGAGAATCATTCCAGGCACCCAATCCGTACAGAAAATCCACGATAACCAGTGAAGATTTGGGCGGGTGAACCCATGTACCGTATCCGAGCTTGGAGAGTAAATTGCACAGAAAACATCACAATTGGGACGAATGTATTAATGCTTCGGGAAAAACCAACACCTTTTGCGTAGTTTGATACTACCTTCGTCCTAATTGTGGTGGCTTTGACTCGAGTTATGTTAGAAACGCCAGTTCTGTATATGAAAGAAAGGCATCTGCCAATGTTTCCATCAGTACAGAATTTCTGATGCCGACGTCTTTCTAGGCAACGCAACTCCGTACGCATAACGGCCGTACAGGGTTGCTACGTATATACTCTCTCCGTTTTTTTAATATAAGATGTTTTAGATTTTGTCAACATTCACATGCACACAACTATATGTAGACACATTTTAGTTTACATGTTCACTCATTTTATTATGCATGTAGACAAAATGTGTAACACTTAAAACATCTTATATTAAAAAAAAGAGTGAGTAGCTATCATCACATGCGCGACACATACGTACGTTCTTGCGAGAGAGATGCCGGCCAGAACCTTACGAGCAGACCAACACACGGCCGAGCAACACGAAGGAAGCAGCGGCACCACGGCTGTTTGCTGGTGGCGCAGCCACCGAGCGAGCACCGGCCGGCCGCATTCAATGGCGCTCTCCTCCTCGACCGGCAGGGTGGCGCACCACCACGACACCCCACGCCGTCAATGGGATCCCCGGACCAGTGTCGTGCAAGATTTCTCATCGGAATGTTGGTGACGCCCAGCCGCTAGCTTGCACATGCACATGACCATGTTTAGCGACCAACAGCTGTTTGTTTTTGGTCTTGTTTATAGTACGGGCTGGCTTGGGGTTTTGGTTAGTTAGCAGCTGCCACTAGCCTAGCCACCCCCGGGTGCTGCGAAAGATAATACAAAAGGGCGTCTAGATCGGATGGTACTCCTCCATTAGTATAACAAACAGTGTATGATGATGATGATGATGCGGTAGTGGGCATGCATGCACTGTATTATTATCGTCGTCGCCCCCTCTATTAATTCTCTGCTTCCGTATGTATACATGTCTCAACCAACCGCCCAACTGACACAGATACTGCGGTTGCATTGCACACCGATGGCAGACCCCATTGTAAATTCCCAGTACGTATTCCACCTCACCTAATCCATGGCAGAGGATTCGTCACAGAGGGAGAGGTCAGATCCAAGGATAGATGCTCAATGAGAAATCCAGCAAATGGCAAGTTTGTTTTTCCTGCAGTAAGCTCGAGTTTCATTCAACCAGAGGCGTATCATTCCCTCCCTGTGGAATGGAATACAGATTAAGGAGCAGAGAGTGCTTTCGGTAGAGAGACCAAACCTACAATTAACTTTCTGTTGATAGTCCGGTTCGGGATTATGAGATGACGTGCGGGCATGCACGTCCATCATTCCTTCCTAATCACTAATAAACTAAGAAATGCAAAGGAAGAGAGAAAAAAAATCCTGTCCACGGAGTTAACCATCATTCCTCCTGAAATAAACTAAGCAATGCAAAGTAGGAGGGAAAAAAATCATGTCTGGGACTGGAAGTTAAACTAGTTAACCCTATGTGTGACCCCTCCTAGATGAAAGAGATCACATGGTGGGTTCCTCATCGAATCAATACCACCCACAGTCCCCACATTTGCCTAAAGCCAAGGGCGATAAGGCACAATCGCTGTGCTGTCCACCCAGGGAAACCAAGATTATTAATATATCTTCAGAGACATTAATCTTAGTAAGGGCAGAACAGTATGGCCGTCTCAAACCAAGCACATGACTACACATAAATAAGCAACTATTTATGAGCTTGCCAGCCGAGGATTGTTTGTTTATCTCAGAGATAAGCAACTGAAAAAACCAGAGCTATTATTGTGCGAGAGAAATCTTAGTTAGGCTGACAATAGGTTCGACGAACCTGCATAAATTTGTCCACGAAACCTTCTTCATTTTCTTCCACATCTGCCTTGCATGCAACGCGCAGCATTCAGTCTGGAAAATCTGCATCTGCATGCAGAAGCAATACATATATAAGCGGACCACCAAATCTCTTGAGAGATCCACTTCAACTTTCTGCCTTCAAAAGCATCGCCAACAAGTGTAAAGGGGCTTGCAATAGTTAAAACTCAAGAAAATCTCCCCAGATGATCCTCGAATCGCTCGCCGTTCGCTAATATAAGCAAACTCGAAGCATTGGCGTTTAATGGCCTCATCTTTCTGCAGGGGTTAAAGGAGAACCAGGGCTCTCGTAGGTTGTAAAGGGGAGCCCCATCAGCCATGATCAGCACATTGCGCTTTTAGTTCTGTGCCCACCTCGATGGAAAGCTTGTGCATCTTCCGGTGAAAATTCCTGATGATCATTCAGATCAAGAGCAGCCCCACAGGCCACAGGAACCATGTGTGTCATGTGAAGTTGCTGCCTGCTTCTGGGGTAAGCCCTACTGCTCTTGAAGGTGTCTAAGCAGTACTGGTCCAAAACACTAGAAGAAATTGCAAATGTAGGAGCAAGGATACATCAGTCATCTTTGTCCTGCCAGACGGTAACTTATGCATGGGTTTTACATGCATCTTATGAAGAAAATTTAACATATTATACTCTCCTTTCTTTGTAGGTGTGATCATTGTGCATGGCTGCTGCCGCATCATTTTTGAGATATAAAACCAGTATGCTCTTTTTTAATGAATGGACTAGGATTCTGCATGCGGCGCACTTCACAATCAGAGAACACATCTCAAATAAGATTTATTTCGATTGCCGACTTATGAAGGGATTGTCTATTTATAGTTGCCTGAGCAGTCATATTCCTAAGCCACCAATCAAACCTAGCTACATTTATAATCCACGGAACAGAAATTCCAATTACCTTTTGATAAAACTGAACGTTCCAGTACTGTAATTTTAGGCTGAATGGCGACAAATTTAGGCGGCTGAGATTTACATAAAAATAAGGCAACTCGGAATAATCAGAACTGTTATACTAATTGGCCAGCCTTAAATTAAACAAACGCCTGGAAGGAAGGTGCCACCTGACTCGAGTTAAATCATCTCAAATATTTGCAACTCACTTGGTCATTACTGTTTATAAACTTTCACAAGGAGAAGCCATGAGTTCTTCCCACAGGGATATGCTTTGAAGAGTCTCTTTCAAGTTATGTCATATGCATTTCTAGTTTTCTACTGTTTATCAAGATAGTCTTTGCCTATCTTTCGCCAAGACACCAACAGTGCAAGAGTAAAAACAAAAGGAACTAAACAATACTCCTCAAATGTTGTGAAATGTACAATGGGGATGGAAAAAACAAGCTGGAGTTGTCATTCATGCACCCACTATATGCAAAGCAATGATGGCCTATTAGCAAAAAAATTGTAGATCGTGTGACACTTATTGTAGATGTCAGTAAATGATTCATTACAAGGTATAGCTGTTGTGATTGAATGTGTAGACATGATTGACAAACCACAGGAAAAACTAACGATGATGAAGAATGTGCCTCTTATATTTTCCTATTAACCAGCAACATAGACGAAAATAACTTCCCCCTGTCTATCCATAGTCAGTGTCTCAGTGAATAAAAGATGATCCATCCATTCAGGTACACCACATGAAGACACTACAAGCTAATGGTAGGTAATTACTGAAGTAAAATCTCTACTTTGCTACATTTATTGCTTAAAAAGTTGTTGTTTTCTGCATCATGCAAGACTAATAAGATCAACACAATCTTCTCAAACTCAAAGGATTGTACATACGCACTCTCATGGTACTCACGTTACCAGTATTTAAGATGAGAACAGCTGCTCCCGCTCCAAATTCAGCCATTCAGGTATTACCTCTTCTCCAAGAACCTGCTCAACTGATTGTAGACACTCTCTCTCTCATGGTATCCCTATTACCAGTATTTAAGGTGAAAACATCTGCTCCAGGATGATTCCTCAACCTTGCGACTGCATTTTATTAGTGGAATATTTAGTCACGCTCCAAGAAGGAAACATGGTCAGATTACTGGCTCACGTATATTCAAAGAAAAGCATGAGATGGTAAAAATAAATATTGCTCCCATGCTGGAGATATTCGTTAATTTCTTAGATGTATAACAGTGTAGTTGAATACAGTGTGGCAACTGTTTTAAAACGAATGTGCATATGACTGAACTGGGTATCAAAGGGCGATCTAGGCAATGGTATTTACAGAGCATCAGGTGCAGTTTAGTAATCAATAACAACTGTTTCAAGCTACCAATTAGTAAAAGATGGTACCTCTAGGAATGTCTCGGCCATATCTGGGTATTGGTATAGTTGCCAGCACAGGGATGTTGGACTCCAAAACTCTCATCACAGCAGGGAGAAATGCTGGACTGAACAGCTCCATTTTACCCACTTCATCAATGATAAAGAGATCCGTGTCTTGTTTGACCTGACAAGCCAAGAAGAAATACAAAGCAGTTACCACCAATTCGGATAGTAAATGATGATCTGACAGACTGGTCTAAATCCTGGGTTCAGGATTGTCAGACAACTAGCATTCACATGTCTGGCATGTATGAACATTTGGAATATAATCCTTGAAGACGTACTAAGATCTCGGAACTGCCTACCTGCAACTCAGGCAATGCTAGCGATTCCAAAGATGCTACATCTACTTTGTACTTCCCAACAGTAGGCCATCTAGCAGATTCAGGGCTGCAAGATACCAAAAAGTTAGATGATATAGTGGGCTACGATAAAATAGTTCAATGAGCACACACGGAGGCAGAATCAACAGAGACTTAAATCAAACACAGACCATAAGTCAAATCTTTTCGCTGAGCTTGATTAGCAGCTGTGCAATAGCACGACATAAAACTAGACACACAAAGATGCAAAGTGCTAGGTGAAAATGATACTTGTTAAGCTATCATCTTCTAAGTAACTGTTACTCCGCATGGCACAAGTGCGCCAAAATGAAAAGCACCAAAATCTTACAGATGCTTCAAATTACAGACAGTGGCATTACCTAGTCCCACGTATAGACAGTGGAGTTTAGGGATCAAGATTTGTATCGAATAATCCGAGGCCAAAATAGGTGGTCTAACAAGGCTGAATATAGGTAAGTGTCAGAAACTGCAACACAGACAGGCTTAAGGAAGTACTAAAATGTGCCATCGCTTGGAAACATAACGCCATGTACCACCAGACATGGACTTTGACAGTAATTGCGGGAAAGGTGCTTGAGACTAGATGCACTTAAGTAACCCAGTGCAGATTATCCAAGTTCATTCAGATTTTTGGCCACAAGGAATTCAGATGAAGCATAAGAGAGCTAAACATCAACCAAATCTTGGAGGAGGCGAGCCGCCCAGTTCGCCCAGCGAGCGTGACGACCTCGAAGCCGACCCTCTCCCCATTCTCCCTCACCTCCCCTGCAAATAGATAGCACGACGAGTGAGATTCCTGGGGGCGAACTGTACAGGCGAGCAATTCAGGGCTCAGAGATCGAGGGGGGCAGTACGGGTGTAGAATCCGCGGACAGTGAGGTGCGGGTGGGATGCTCGGAGGGTTTCCACCAGCCGCACGACCAGCGTCGTCTTCCCCACGCCCTGCGAGCAGCGGCGGCGGCCGGCCGAGGCCGTGGTGAGGCTGTTGCCAAGGAGGGAGGAGGGTTTTGGGCGGGCTTCGGGGGTTTATTGCTTACCGGTGGGCCGGTGACGAGGAGGCACCTCGAGGGCGCGGCCGCCATCGGCGTCGGCGAGGCAGGCGGGTGGCCGGCCGCGGCGCGGGCGTTCACGGCTCGTGGTGCCTTCGGAGTTTTTTTTTTTTTTTTTTTTTTTGAGCGAGAGAATGGTGCCTTCTCAGTTGTGTCCCAAATCCCGGGCTTTTAAGTTGGGACGGCCTAGCCCAAAAAAGTAAGTACTCGCTGCATCCTAGTACAGGGGCAGAAAGCGAGTTGAAGATTTTTGGCTCCCGGGTTCAGTGCTCCCTCTTATTTATAAATTTAGAAAACCATAATTATAAGTTTCCTAAAAATTCTGAAAATAAATGTGGAGAGAGTCAATGATATATCCCATGAACGTGCAAAATATCAACTTCAAATACGTTATATTGTGAGCTACACAAAAATCACAAAAAAGTGGATCTAAGTATCAGATTTGTTATTTTTGTGCAGCCCAAAATATAAGGTATCTCGCATTGCAAATTAACAAGTTCGTGGGATATATCATTGGCTACATCCATATATTTTTTCAGAATTTTTTGAAACCTACAACTATGATTTTCGAAAAAAAAAATTAAGTGGTAGGAGCACTGGTGTCCAGGAGCAAAAGACAGTTTCCAGGCAGAAAGCCCAATACACTTGATAATGGCTCGTTAAGTTTTTTTAACTGACTAAGAGCATCTTAGCAAATGCTCCCGGAAAGGCAAATCCCATATATCGCCTTACGGTGATGCATTTTCGTTGCGTCGCCTGAAGGACGCAGGATGACGAACGCTACTGGGCCGACAGGATTGGGCTTTTTTTGTTTTCCTTTTTTTCTTGGTTTCTTTTTCTGTTTTCTCTGTTTCTTTTTCATTTATTTTTATTTCGTTTTTTTCATATTTCGAAAAAGATTTTAGATTTTAAATAATGTTCAGATTTCGAATTTTTAAAATTTAAAATTGTTTCGATTTGAAATTTGATCAAATTAAAAATTTGTTACGATTCGAAATTTGTTCAAATTTAAAAATTGTTCAAATTTGGAATTGCTCAAAATTAATTGTTCTGATTAGAAATTTGTTTAAATCCGAAATTTGTTCAAATTTAAAATTGTTCCGATTCGAAATTTGTTCAAATTCATAATTGTTCCAATTCAAAATTTGTTTAAATTTAAAATTGTCCCTATTTGAAAATTTTCAAATTTGTAAATTGTTTTAGATTCAAATTTGTACAAAAAATTAGATTCGAAATTGTTCATATTTGAATTTTTTTCATATTTTAAGACTATTCACTTAGAAAAATAACACTAGCCTTTTTATTGGGCCGCTTGTTGAAGCGGCCCATGAAGGCTCTGCTTCATGTGACGGAGGCGAATTGCGTAGCCGCGTCGCCTGAAGGCGACGTATAGAAGCTCCCTCCCGGAAACCCCGCAATTCATATATGCCTCCCGTTATCGGTGTTTAACGCGAGCGCCGCCTGAAGACCTCCTTCGCGAAGCGTTAGTGGACCGGCCGGCTTAACGTGTCTTTAGTTTATTTCTTTTTTCTTTTTCATTTTTTTTGTTTTTGTTTACCTTTCTTTTTTCTTTTTTATAATTTTCATTCTTTTTATTTTTTTCTATTTCTTCTTTCTTACCATTTTTTAAAATTGAATATTTTAAAAAATAAACAATTTTTCTAAATCTGAACCATTTTTAAATAAACCATTTTCACAATTGGAATATTTTCAAATTTAAAACCAATTTCAAATGTGAAACCATTTTCAATTTTGGAACCATTTTAAAAAATGAAATTTTTAAAATTTGAACAATTTTTAAAATGAACCATTTTCAAATTTAGAACCATTTTCAAATTTAGAACATTTTCAATTTTGGAATCATTTTCAAAATTGGAACCATTTTCAAATTTGGAACCATTTTCAAATTTGTTACCATTTTCAATTTTGGAACCATTTTCAATTTTAGAACCATTTTCAAATTTGAAACGTTTTCAAAATTTTGGAACCATTTTCAAAATTGGAACCATTTTTAAATTTGGAACCATTTTTGTTTTCTTTTTTGAAAATGTTCATATTTTAAAAATATTCAGATTAAAAAATATTCGTGTTTTAAAATCTAACCTTTTTCAAAAATCGAAAAAAGTAAAAGAAAAGGAAAACAGAAAAGAAAACGTACAGAAAACAAAGAAACAAGCAAAAATGAAATAAAAAACTTAAGAGAAAAGGAAAAAAAGGAGAACTCTCCTAGTCCAGCGCGAAGAGCTGCCTACGGGCGACGTAAAGGAGCTCCCTGGAAACCCTTTTCTCTAAAAATATCCGGAAACCCTGGCCTCTATAATTTCGGCTGATATGAGATTTTGAGTCATTTTGATGGTCCAAACAAAACTCACGTATTGGACCTGCCCGGAAGAGGAAAAATCCATTACAGAGGAAACCGACCCCCAATCCCACTATATCAAAGGGACGGGGGTCGATTTGATCCCCTCCACTGCATCCTCTCCTCCTCCGATGGGCCTCTTCGCCTCCTCTGCTTTGTTATCTCCTTCTCTTCCACCATAGTGACTGTAAAACGTCGTCCGTAAACATGAAAATCATAACGACCAAGCCTGTGCAAACACGGTTTAAGTGGTTGATATGTCTCAAACGTATCTATAATTTTTGATGTTCCATGCATGTTTTATACCTATTGCTACATGTTTTATATACACTTCATAGCATTTTTATGCATTTTCTGGGACTAACCTATTAACAAGGTGCCACAGTGTCAGTTCCTGTTTTCTGCTGTTTTTCCGTTTCAGAAAAGCTAGTCGGAAAATATTCTTGGAATTGCACGAAAATCAACGGAGGCCAGTTTTTCACCGACACGAAGACGTAGTCCAAAGGGCGCACGAAGAAGTGACCCAGGGGAGCCAGACCACACCTGGGCGCGGCCCCCATGCCTGGTGCGCCCAGGTATGGTGTGGGCCCCATGGGTGCCTCCAGCCGCCGCCCTTTCGCCCATATAATACCTCCGTCCCGAAAACCCTAAGTACCCGATCATTATTCCACGAAAAGTTCCATCGCTGCCGCCGTCGCAAACCCTAGTTTGGGAGGGTTCTGAAGCTCTTCCCGGCACCCTGCCGGAGGGGAGATCATCACCGGAGGGCTCTACATCGCCATGCCTGCCTCCGGAGTGATGTGTGAGTAGTTCATCCTTGGACTAGGGGTCCATAGCAGTAGCTAGATGGTTGTCTCTCCACTTTGTGCTATCATGTTTAGATATTGTGAGCTGCCTAACATGATCAAGATCATCTTATTGTAATGCTACATGTTGTGTTTGCTGGGATCTGATGAATAGTGATATTATGATCAAGTTGTTTATCAATCTATCTACTATTTTATTTATGTTCTTGCATGCTCTCTGTTGCTAGTAGATGTTTTGGCCAAGTAGATGCTTGTGACTCCAAGAGAGAGTATTTATGCTCGATAGTGGGTTCATGCCTCCAGTAATCTGGGTTCGAGCGACAAAATCGACTAAGGTTGTGGATGTGATGTTGCCACTAGGGATAAAATAACTAATGCTTAGCTTAAGGGTACTGCTTTTAAGTCTAATGTGTTTGTTTACATTACACACTTTGCTTAATGCAATTATCCGTTGCTTGCAACTTAATACTAACGGGAGACACGGATGTTATCCCGGAAGTGGATTATTGGTCGTGGATGCAGCTGGTAAACGGTCCGTGTATTATGATGTAATGCACAATAAATACTATAATAAACTTACTTGTCATATATTGCATTGTCATGCGTTTGCTATTTGTTAATTGCCCAGCTGTAATTTGTTTACCCAACATGCATGTTATATTTTATGGTGAGACACCACTAGTGAATTGTGGACCCTGGTCCATTCTTTTACACTGATAAAAACACCGTTTCCATCACGCTCTGCAATCATCTGTTCGCTGTTACTTTCTGCAATTATTATTATTCTCCACACCATACGTTTAATCATTTGTATTCAGCAAGCCGGGAAGATTGACAACCTTCATGTTTCGTTGGGAAATAAGTAGTTTTATTATGTTGTGTGTAGGTCCACGACAACCACCATATTTTCTGGCGCTGTTAGGAGACTTCTCCTCCGACACACCATATTTTCTGGGGCCGTTGTCAACCTTCTGAAGCTCTTTTGACTCATACTGGTTCGATAACCTTGATAGAATTACAAGGGAAAATTGTTGTTGCACTACATCATACCTTTCTCTTGGGGTCTCCCAACGAACGTGTGTTTTCACGTCATCAGTGGTTTTGTACGGTTTCACGGGGCCAACGTCAAATTATCGGTTTGGGACGGTGTGGTTTAGACGGGTTACATGGTTCCGACGGTTTCAAACCGTGGCCGCCCGTGCAGTGTGTCCATGGAAGCTCGGATCGAACCATCTATCATACGCTCTGTGAAGCTCCATGGGTGCACGGGGTGTCTCGTATGAGCTCCTTCTAGCCATCCTCGTCCCCGTCTCTGACAACGTTAAACAAGGCGGTGCCGCGCCGCAGGTCCCACCAGGAAACCTCGGTTCAACCTCGCCATCAACTGCGTCTCATCTAACGGCGACGAGATGCACCGGCGCTGCTGGTTCGAGTACCTGAGCGCGTGAACGTGTACGAGGATGGTGCTGGGTGTGGTGGAGAGTGTGGTGCAGCGGATGTTTGCTTGCGCGGCAGGAGAGAGGGCCGAGCTCAGGAGTATCAGCTCGCGCAGCCAAGGCGTCAAGGCGGACAGGCAGTGTGGTGACGAGCATAATGACGTACACGGGAAACATAAGAGCGAGGATAGGAGGGGAGTCAGAAGAGGTGCTCACGGGCGAGGGTCTCGGCGTAGACGAACAAGATCAGGGACGATGACGGTGACGGGAAGTAGAGGAAGAAGATGGCAGCCTTGGCATTCCCGCGGACAGACGTAGTCGACGTCGAGGACGGAGATCTTGGAAGCTCCGACTCCATTCCTTGCATCTACAGGACGTAGTCCACGATGGCGCACCTCCTGTACATGACGTGTTGGCTCAGGGCGGCGTGTGCGGATGGTGATGATGACGGCGAACGGCCCCGGTGCTCCGGAGCTCGATCTGGACGAGCTCGTTCACGGGATGCATAGGAGGGGAGGGGTGGCGCTGAGGTGGGGAATCGAAGGAGAGGAGCCAGGTCTAGCTCGCAGACATGGCGGAAAGGCTTTGCTGATGTCCATGGCGACGACACGACAAGTTGGTGGTGGTGGAGCTTCGGTGCGAGGAAAACAGTGAGGAGAGGAAGAGAGGGCACGGCGGCATTGAAGGTTTTAACCCAGCGAGCACACAAACCGTGAAACTGGTTTGGTTTGGTTTGGTTTGGTTTGGTTCGACGGTTTGACCGGTTTAGAACCAAACCATGAACATGTTTAATAACGACAGTTTCTAGCTATTGCCGGAAAAACATGTAGGACTTAGTAGTCCAAGAATGGAATTTACTCCTCCCGCGATGGAAAGATACAATCCAGACCCACTCGGTATTATGCTATCCATCATAGTCTACGCAAACATAGTGTGATACAAATCACGAGAATACCAGATTACGACAACGAGAGAAGGAAACAAACCAATAACGACTTAACGAGTATAACATATTATCGTGATCAATTGTTGTTTCACATGGATGACAGAATGTCTCGTGTTGGGATTTAAGTATCGCGAAGTAAAAGGAAACATGTACAAAACAACAGATTCACTCGAATACATTGATATAAGGTAGGAATCAATATGGGCGTCCAAGTCCCGCTATTGATTATTGACCGAGCAGTTATCATGTCTACTCGTTATCGAACTTGCTGAGTCACACGCATAAGTTACCTTTAGTTTGTTGAGTACTATGATGGTCACATACATGAGAGGAAGTCATAAGAATTGTTCCACGATAATATAAATAACTTCGGAGAGAAAACCAGAAAAGTTTCAAAATATTGGGAAGTGATTGCGTGGATCACACGTTCGCTGGGAGACCCCAAGAGGAAGGTATGAAGCAGTGTAGCAGCAGTTTCCCTCAGTATGAAACTAAGGTTTAATCGAACCAGTAGGAGCAAGAAATCACTTCTGAAGGTTGTTGGTGGCGACCTTACTCGGTCACCAACGTGGAATCTGCACACAACACAATCAAACTACTTTGCCCCAACGAAACAGTGAGGTTGTCAATCTCACCGGCTTGCTGAAAACAAAGGATTAAACGTATGGTGTGGAAAACAGTAGTAAATTGCAGAGAATGAAAAGGAACAGTGTTTGCAGTTGGTTGTATTATCAGTGTAAAAGAATGGACCGGGGTCCACAGTTCACTAGTGGTGTCTCTCCATAAAAGATAACTAACATGCTGGGTGAACAAATTACAGCTGGGCAATTGACAAAATATTGAGCGCATGACAATGCATATATATGACATGATGATTACTATGATATTCATGTGGGCATTACGACAAAATACATAGACCGTTATCCAACAGCGTCTATGACTAATAATCCACCGCCAGGTTGTCATACCGAGTTCCCCGTTGGTATTAAGTTGCAAGCAACGGATAATTGCATTAAGTAATGTGCGTAATGTAAACAAATGCATTAGACCTAACGGCGTACCCTTAAGCTAAGCATCGGTTATTTTATCCCTAGTGGCAACAGCACATCCACAATCTTAGAAGTTATTGTCACTCTCCCAGATTACCGGAGGCATGAACCCACTATCTAGCATAAATACTCACTCTTGGAGTTACAAGCATCTACTTGGCCAAAGCATCTACTAGTAACGGAAAGCATGCAAGATCATAAATAACATATAAGATAGATTGATAATCAACTTGACATAGTATTCAATATTCATCGGATCCCAGCAAACACAACATGTAGCATTACAATAAGATGATCTTGATCATGATAGGCAGCTCACAAGATCTAAACATGATAGCATAAAGTGGAGAGACAACCATCTAGCTACTGCCATGGACCCGTAGTCCAAGGATGAACTACTCACGCATCACTCCGGAGGCAGGCATGGTGATGTAGAGCCCTCCGGTGATGATTCCCCTCTCCGGCAGGGTGCCGGGAAGAGCTTCTGAACCCTCCCGAGCTAGGGTTGACGACGGCGGCGTCTCTGGAACTTTTCGTGGATAATGGCTCGGTGTTTAGGGTTTTCGCGTCGGGAAGAATAAATAGGCGAAAGGGCGGCGGCTGCGGAGCCACGAGGGCCCCACACCACCCCACGGCGCGGCAGGGGGGCCCGCGCGGCCCCATGGTGTGGGTGCCACGTGGCCCTCCTCCGTCTCTCCTCTGGACTCCGTCTTCGTGTTGGAAAAATAGGAGGTTCTGTCCAAGTTTCGTCCAATTCCGAGAATATTTCCAGACTAGCTTTTCTGGAATACAAAAACAGCAAAAACAGGAACTGGCACTGTGGCATCTTGTTAATAGGTTAGTCCCAGAAAATGCATAAAAATGCTATGAAGTGTATATAAAACATGTAACAATTGGTATAATATCAACATGGAACATCAGAAATTATAGATACGTTTGAGACGTATCAAGCATCCCCAAGCTTAGTTCTACTCGTCCTCGAGTAGGTAAAACGATAAAAACAAAATAATTTCTGAGGTGACATGCTACAATCATAATCTTGATCAAATAATATTGTAAAGCACATGTTATGAATGAAGTGATCCAGGTCAATGGTCTATAGTTTGCTAGCAAGTAGATAATGAGCAAACAACTGAATCATATAAGCAAAAACTTTTCATGAATAGTACTTTCGAGACAAGCATCAAAGAGTTTTGCATAAGAGTTAACTCATAAAGCAATAGATTCTAAGTAAAAGGTATTTAACCAACACAAAGGAAGATTTAAGTTCAGCAATTGCTTTCAACTTTCAACATATATATCTCATGGATATTTGTCAACACAAAGCATATAATAAGTGCAATATACAGCATATAAAAATTGTTGCACCAAAGTTGACACTAGTGTTTGCTTCTAAGATAGAAAGAAGTAGGAAAACTGACTCAACATAAAAGTAAAAGAAAGGCCCTTCGCAGAGGGAAGCAGGGATTAAATCATGTGCTAGAGCTTTTTAAGTTTTTGAAATCATATAGAGAGTAAAAATAAGTTTTGAGAGGTGTTTGTTAATTGTCAACGAATCAGAAAATGGAAAGTACAATATGACCCCTGCCAACCAGACTTTTAAGAGCGGCTCCCATGAAGGACGTTATTTCTACCAGCAAGGCAGATCATCCCTCTTTCTCTTTTGTTTACACATGCAGATATTTCACTGTTTGTCATTGCTTGACTGATAAATCAGGGCAAAAATGTGAAGAGAATTAAGCGGTTAAAGTTGTAATTAATTGGGACTGGGCACCCCATTTGCCAGCTCTTTTTGCAAAATTAATGGATAAGCGGATGTATATGCCGCTAGTCCGGTGGTAAAGTCTGTTTGACAGTTGACATAAAGACATCCACCCCGTCCTCATGAGCTTGGTAAACATTGACACAAAATAGGAGTAATAATTTTGAATAGTTTAAAGGTAGCACATGAAAAATTTACTTGGAATGGCAAGGAAATACCACATATAGGTAGTTATGGTGGACACAGATGGCATGGATTTTGGCTCAAGGTTTTGGATGCACGAGAAGCATTCCCTCTCAGTACAGAGTTTAGGCTAGCAAGGTTATTTGAAGCAAACACAGGATATCAACCGACACAGCAAGACTTATATGAAAACATATTGCAAGCATTATAAGACTCTACACTGTCTTCCTTGTTAACCAAACCCTTTTACTAGAAAATATCTAGACCTTAGAGATACCAATCATGCAAACCAAATTTCAACGAGCTTTACGGTAGTTCTTCATTAATAGGTTTTAACTACATGATACAAAAGCTTAAACATGAACTACTTGATAACTCAAAACAATTGACAAGTATCAAATTATCCAATACATGATCTACAAGAATATGTAAGCTTTTTCCATTATACCATCTACCACATGCAACATTTTCTGTTCCAACCAAACACCAATCAATTTATTTCAACATAAACTCTCCAAACAATTATAAGTGAAGCAAGAGAGTACTTTCTTTAAAAGAACTAACAGCTCTGAATAAGAGATGCATGCAAAACAGGAGCTAAAAGCATAGCAATAGCTAGATAAGAATACTCAACAAGTATAAGTGAAGAATAGGAGTATTCATATGAAAAAGCGGAGCGTGTCTCTCTCCCAATCAAGAATGCTGGGGTCCAATCAAGTTGACCATAAGAAAAATAAAATACTGAAAATAAAAGCACACAGACGCTCCAAGTAAAGCACATATGATGTGAAAGAATTAAAATATAGTTTCACTAGAGATGACCTGATAAGTTGCTGATGAAGAAGGGGATGCCTTGGGCATCCCCAAGCTTAGACGCTTGAGTCTTCTTGAAATATGCTGGGGTGATCCATGGGAGCATCCCCAAGCTTAAGCTCTTCACTCTTCTTGATCACATTATATCATCCTTCTCTCTTGACCCTTGAAAACTTCCGCCACACCAAACTCAAAGTAATTCTCATTAGAGGGTTAGTGCACAATCAAAAACTCACATGTTCTATAAGGACACAAACATGACCGTTACTTTTAACATTAGCTACTGCCACTGATGTTATGTGAAGCTCTTCACCCTAAAAAAGAATTCCACTCAACACTAGTAAAAGAGAGAATGCGAAAAATAAAAGACAGAATCTGTCTAAACAGAACAGTCCGCAAAGACGAATTTTTTCGAGGCACTTACGTTGCTCAGATCGAAAAACTTTAAACTAACGAAAGATGCGTACATATCTGAGGATCACGCACAAAAATTTGCAGATTTAAATAATTTTTCTGTGATTTTACAGAATTAAAACGGTGAACAGCAGAAATCTGTTCCTGCGCAGAAATCCAAATCTAGCATCATCTTCCTATTAGAGGCAATACTTGGCACAACAATGCGATAAAATAAAGATACAAAGGAATTGTTACAGAAGTAAACAACTCCTTGACTCAAAAAAAAAAAATTGCAGAAATAAAATAATGGGTTGTCTCCCATAAGCGCTTTTCTTTAACGCCTTTCAGCTAGGCGCAGAAAGTAAGAATCAAGTGTTTCCAAGTGATGAAGCATCAACAATCTTACGCTTAGCTCTCTTACCTTACCCTTATCTTTAGGAAATACTTGGTTACACATAGGTGAAGAGGCGAAATTCATAGTGCCTTGGCCCACATCTATTATTGCTCCAAAGCGTTTCAACAGAGATCTTCCAAGCGTAATTTGTCCTACTCCTGCACATTCAATGACAAGATAATCAATAGATATTGTTATCCCCAGGAGTTTTGTAAATACTCCTTCGGCTACTCCTCTTGGTAATTTAATAGTATTATCACCCAAAATTATACAATCTTCGCATTTGGAAAGCTCCCAAAGATTTAAGGAATCAAAAATATCCTTGGGCATTAAACAGAATTCAGACATAATATCACAGCGAGCATGAAAAGTTTCACCATTGATAACAACTTTTACTGAGGGAACCCATCCCGATGGTTCAAAATTTACTGGCACATTATCATAGTGTTCACAAATTTGATTATACCCTTCTTTTAGACCAGATATGTTTGTTTCAAGAGTGTTAAGTCTATCACTTATGCTTGTCAAAGCCAAATCAATTTTACTGATTGGAGGGCTAGAAATTGTAATCATTTTTTTATAGCATTAAAAGCTTGATCCCCATCATAACGAAGGAAATCTCCTCCTACCACAGCATCTAAAGCATATCTGTAGCAAAGAACAAGACCAAAATAAAAGCTACTAAGAAGCAGGCTTAAAGTCATTTTAGGTTCAGTTTTAGCATAAGACTCAAAAATTCTAGACCAAGCATCTTTAAAACTCTCCTCACTCCCTTGCTTGAAAGTGAAGATCTCTTCCTCAGGTGACATGATGACAGGAACAGGGCTAGACATGATAACAAGACTGAAAAATAACAATTCAAAATAAAAGTAACTAATTTTTTTGTGTTTTTGATAAATAAAGCAAACAAGACTAAATAAAAATAAACTAAGCAAGACAATAACAAAGTAAAGAGATTGGAAGCGTGAAACTCCCCTTGCAGAAATCCTCTTGCTCCCCGGCAACGGCGCCAGAAAAAGAGCTTGATTGCGTGGATCACACGTTCGTTGGGAGACCCCAAGAGGAAGGTATGAAGCAGTGTAGCAGCAGTTTCCCTCAGTATGAAACCAAGGTTTAATCGAACCAGTAGGAGCAAGAAATCACTTCTGAAGGTTGTTGGTGGCCGCTCGATCACCAACGTGGAATCTGCACACAACACAATCAAACTATTTGCCCCAACGAAACAGTGAGGTTGTCAATCTCACCGGCTTGCTGAAAACAAAGGATTAAACGTATGGTGTGGAAAACAGTAGTAAATTGCAGAGAATGAAAAAGAACTGTCGGGGGGCTACCCCCGGGTAGGGTCAAGGCTTGGCATAAGATGAGTTTAAAGATGTGCCGAGGTACGGAAGAGGCTGACCTGTCTTGGCCCAGAGGGGTCCGAGGTATCCCGTCGGCATGGGCCGAGGTTCATAGTCTGAGCTATGATCAGCCGACCTAACTACCCCGGTGCGGTGATTTTGATTGTGAGTGCAGGAGAAGCTGTCAGAAGGAAGTAAGGTCCGACCTGGTAAAGATCTTAAGTGCGAGACCCGAGGTAAAGAGCCCGACACATCCGTGCCGGCTAACCAAGGCAAGAAGCCGTAGGTCGGGCAGGAGTCAATGCTCCTGTCACTTCCCGCCTGACACGGGAGCGTCTGCACGGAGCCTGGCAGAGGCGTGCCCCGGGTTCGGCGGGGCTGCACGTCTCTGACCACTGACCACGCGAGATCCGGGGAAAAGGCTACGAGGTAGCACGGCGTGGCTACGTCCTGTCTCTGTCAGAGGGGCATCCTAGCTCTACTGTGGTGATGCAGGGGATGGGCAGGTCATGTCCTGTCCCTGACAGGGTACAATGATGACCAAGGCAGAGGCATGGCTACAGTGTTCAGCGAGGGGCACAACGGTAACTCGGCTGGCCTATATAATGGGCTTCAACCCCTCCTGCGAGGGGACGAAGGAAGAGGGGCATCATAAATCGACAGAGAGAAAGGAACCTCGGAATCCCTGAGATACCTCGGATCCAAGCTCGGAGTTCCTTTTTCCCCCTTGTAGCTTCATCTTCTACCTCAAGTTCTCACCATTGTATCACACAGCTCGAGGAGCAGCTTGTACTTGTCACCTTGAGCTATACACTGAGTAGGATAGTGCTGCAGTAGGGGTGTTACCTCCACAAGAGGGCCCCGAAGCAGGGTACATCGTGGTGTGCTTTGTGTTCTTGGTTTCTTGGTTTCTCGTTCGTGTTCTTGCGGTTTCTTGCGTGTTCTTGCTTGTGCACTTCTTGAGTGCATAAACCCTCCCCGGATTCCCCCAACGACCATTCGGCCCCATCTTAGCCATACCTATGGCATCTGCCGTGATCCCACCACGACAGTTGGCGCCCACCGTGGGGCAGATTGAGGCGTTGGAGGGAGTTTACATCCGGACGGGCTCAGGCGAGCGTGTTCTTTCCGGGCTTATCGCCAAGATCGGTGAGTTCACCTTCATCAGCGACAATGCGGGGTGTTTCGCCGGCAAGCCCTTCCCCGAGCATGGCTTCACCATGATGCTTGGCAGCTTCGTCACCTACGTTGCTGTCGAGGTTGTTCGCGAGTACCCGGAGCAGGTGCTCGTGGACGACGAAACTCCTCTCCTTGCGGCTTAGGTCGGCGTATCACTCGCCCCGAGAGCTGCGTGGAGGTGATGATGACCGGTCCGGTTGATGCCGCTGGCAAAGGAGATGCCAGCAAATCCAAGCCGGCCGAGGTTGCTAAGGTGAGATCTGCAAAGCCCAGGCTAGAGAAAGAGTTGCCTGGTACCCCCGAGGTGCAGGGCCGAGGTGCGACCCTAGTAGAGATAGTGGAGACCTGGCAGACCCAGTAATCCAGGAGTGGATGTAGTAGTGACTGCGGCCGAGCTAGAGGCAAAGCGTGTCCTGTTGCAAAAGGAGGCTGTAGCAATGATGACAGCTAGAGATGAGTTCAATAGAGATATGCGTGAGTACAATGCAGCGAATGGCTTCACCCCGGTAGCAGTGATACAAATAGGGGAGCCGAGGTGCGGCAGAGAGGCAAGGGGCTCAATGATGAGATGAACAGGGAGGCTCGACCTACCACCTCGGCTAGGAGTGAGAGTCGCGTGTCGACTGGAAGGCCGGTATATAGTTCCCCTGCTAAGAACCTCAGAGCTGCCGAGGCAGGCAGGGCCGAGCTATCCGGGTTGACTGGAGATGCATGGCGTGCGCAGCAGAAGCGAGTCAATGAATTAGTGTATGTAGCTAACCAGCAGAATGAGGCTCTCCGCAGAGCATATGCCGGGGCTGGTGATTCAGATGGTTTATTCAGCTAGGCCAGTTAGTCAGGTGTCCAAGGGGCAAGCCTCGTCTCCACTCGTCGGAGGAGCCGATCGAGCCCGGAGTGTCACCTCGGGTCAGAACAAGCAGCTGCAGATGCAGATGTATGATCCGGTGTTAGCAGCAAAGCAGAAGGTGGGCCAGGGCAATGCTAGCCGAGCTAAGGGAAACCCCGGCCAGGTAATGCAAGCCGAGCTAAGGGTAACTCCGGTCAGGGAAATCAGAATGGCGGGCAAGCAGCGTCGGCTGGCCGAGGTAAACCACCTCCGCCCCCGAGGCATCAGCAACAACCCCGGCCGCAGGGCAATATCAGCGAGAGCCGGAGTATGTTCAGCAACCTCAGAACGTCGGTCAAGGCGATGACCGATATGATGATGGAGACTCGGCCATGGCGCGAGCTGGATACCACAGAGTGGATGGGGCGTTGGGACCTCGGATAGGAGCTCGGATGTTAGCTCCGGCGATGTTCGTAACAAGCTGGATAGAATCTACTTGTCCGAGCAGTGGAGGAGGAAGGCCCTCCTGGTCCGGCGTGTTTCGGACCTCGGATCATGAAGGAGCCACCACCGCCAGTATCTCAGTTCCAGTTAGGTCGGAACACCAAGCCATACAACGGGAGCACCAAGCCGCAAGATTGGCTGACAGATTATGTATCCTCGGTGCACATAGCGGGGGGCAATCGCCGATGGGCGGTCCGGTATCTCCCGCACATGTTGGAAGGTCCAGCTCGGATCTGGCTGAATAATTTGCCGGAGTATAGTATCAACTCCTGGATAGACTTGGAGCTGGCGTTTAACAGCAACTTTGCTAGTACATACAAGAGGCCAAACCGACCTCAGCTCCTGGCAGCATGTAAGCAAGATGATCATGAAACTGACCGAGAATTCTTAACTCGGTGGAGCAATGTTCGGAATTCCTGTGAAGGAGTTGTAGAGGCACAGGCCATTTCCTGGTTTGCAGATGGTTGCGACATGGCAGCATGCTGTGGCAGAGGCTCCAAAGAGATATGCCGAAATCCCTAGCAGAGACAATCCGGATTGCAGATTCTTATGCTCTGGGTGATCCGATGCAGCCAGCAGCAGAGGCAGTGGCACGTAACAGAAGGAGGGAGCCAATAAACAACCGGCTCGGACCAAGGTGTAATGACCGCCAAGAGTTCGGACAAAGAGGAGGGAGCCGGACTATCATACACCTCGAACCAAGTTGCAGCGGTGAACCCGGATCAGCCCGGAGCTGGAGGTGTCCAGAGGCCGAAAATCAATGGTCCGGCATTTAGTCCGAACCCGGAGCCACCCTTGACTTATGAATCATGTTAGATGGTCCTTGCCGTTACCATACGACCGACCCGCGTAAGCCAGCCAACCATTCAACCCGGCAGTGCAGCTGGAACCGCAGAATCAGAGAAGAAGGGGCGAAGGCCGGAGGAAACAGAGGAGGACCACCTCAGAGATTTCAGCCGAGGCCCAACCCGAATCTGTCCGGAGCAAATGTTACCCCGATAACCACTGCACCTCCTCCGAGGCCTGCAGCAGCAAGACCCGTGAATGTTGTGAATGTCCGAGGTAATAACAACAATAATGGTGCCGGACCAAGTCAGCAGTATGAATACCCCGGAAATGACTATAGAGAGGCTCATGCGAGCTATGTGGTCTTTGTGACCGAGCCAACTGACAAGAAGAGTGTGCAGAGGCGTGCCATGGAGGTGAATGCAGTAATGCCGGTGGTGCCGACCTATATGAACTGGTCTGAGCAGGAGATCACTTGGAGCAGGAAAGATACACCTCGGATCATGCCGAGCCCTGGAAAGTATGCCCTGGTGGTAGATCCGACGTTGTGTGGGCCTACAACAATGTGAGGTTCACCCGAGTTCTGGTGGACAATGGCAGTGCCATCAACATCATGTACCGAGACACAATGGTGAAATTGGGCATATCGCCAATCAGTTGATGCCGAGCAGTTGTACTTTTCATGGGATTGTGCCTGGCGTTTCCTGTGCACCCATGGGCAAGATATGGGTGGATGTAGCATTTGGAACCAAGGATAACTGCCGAGTTGAGAGTATCGAGTTCGAGGTGGTGGACTTGGAGAGTGCATACCATGCATTGCTTGGAAGGCCGGCTCTGGCCAAGTTCATGATTTCCACCCATGTTGCATACCTGAAGATGAAAATGCCGGGGCCTAATGGGATCATATCCATCTCGGGTGACTACAAGCGAGCCATTCAGTGTGCCTCGGCGGGGTCTAATCTGGCCGAGTCTTTGGTGATCGCAGCTGAGAAGAAGAAGCTGCATCAAGTGGTGGCAATGGCGCAGTCAACACAGCTCGGCATGTCCGGACTGATGAGCCCGGACTCAACTGCAGCATTCGAGGTGCCCAAGGAGACCAAGAAGATCCCCATTGACCCGGAGCACCCAGAGCGTGGCCATCATTGGGACCGGGCTGGGCGAGAAATAGGAAAGCGAGCTCTGTCACTTCCTCCGTGAGAATCGGGATATCTTTGCATGGTCGGCTAAGGACCTGCCTGGTGTTCCGAGGGAGTTGGCAGAGCACTCTTTATTTGTCAGGCCGAGGTGAAACCGGTGAGGCAACCGACCCGTCGTCTCTCAGACGACCGAAGACAAGTGGTGCTGGACGAGCTGGCTAAGTTGCTTGCAGCCGGGTTCATTATGGAGGTGCTGCATCCGGACTGGATATCCAATCCGGTCTTGGTGGAAAAGAAGAAAGACGAGCCAGCCGTGGTCAAGGTGTGGCGCATGTGCATTGACTTCACTAACCTCAACAAGGCGTGCCCAAAGATCCATTTCCATTACCTCGGATTGATCAAGTGATCGATTCCACTGCTGGTTGTGAACTGTTGTCTTTTATCGATGCGTACTCTGGTTTTCACCAGATACCACTGAACCCAAGGATCAAATAAAGACTGCTTTTATTACCCCGTATGGGGCGTATTGCTATCGTGTCATGTGTTTTGGTCTGAGAATGCCGGGGCAACTTATCAGAGGTGTATGCAGAAATGCCTGCACTCTCAAATGGGCAAAAATGTGCAAGTGTATGTCGATGATATCGTCATCAAAACTAAGGAGAAACGTACTCTCCTCGAGGATCTCGAGGAGACATTTGTGAATTTGAGAAAATATCGGTTGAAACTTAACCCGGACAAGTGCACCTTTGGTGTCCCGGCTGGAAAGTTGCTTGGATTCCTGGTGTCTAGCCGAGGTATCGAGGTTAACCCGGCCAAGATCCGAGCTATTGAGAACATGAAATTACCGAAGTGTTTGAAAGATGTGCAGAAATTCACAGGGTGCCTAGCCTCGTTGAGCCGATTTGTAGTCGGCTGGGGAAAAAGCCTTACCTTTGTACCAGCTCATGAAGAAAAGTACCGGGTTTACATGGACCCCGCAGGCCGACGTGGCGTTCAATGAGCTGAAAAAGATGTTGTCCACCGCTCCGGTGTTGGCATCACCATTGCACAATGAGCCGATGTTACTTTACATTGCGGCCACAAACCGAGTTGTAAGTGTGGCAGTGGTGGTGGAGCGCGAGAAGGTGGCAGGTCGGTGCAGAGACCGGTGTATTACTTGAGCGAGGTGATCTCTACCTCGAAGCAGAACTACCCTCACTACCAGAAGATGACGTATGGTGTCTACCTGGCGGTCAAGAAGTTGAAGCATTATTTCCAGGAGCATCCCATGACGGTGGTGTGCGAAGCTCCAATCTCGGAGATCATCGGGTGCAAAGATGCAACTGGCCGAGTTGCCAAATGGGCGATTGAGGTGTCTCCATATGCACCACATTATGAGAGAAGAGATGCAATTAAATCCCAGGCGTGCCGGACTTCTTTTGTGATTGGGCCGAGATGCAGTATGAGCCACCCAGGCCGGACTATAATTATTGGAAATGCATTTTGATGGGTCCAAGACAAAGATCGGGCTGGGGGCTGGAATAGTCCTCACCTCGCCGAAGCGAGATCAGCTGAAATATGTGCTGCAGATTCATTTCTCAGCATCAAACAATGTGGCGGAGTATGAGGCCTTAATCCATGGACTCAAGTGGCGAAGGAGATCGGTATCCGGCGTGTAGAATGCTTCGGCGATTCCGACCTGGTGGTGCAACAATCTTCTGGAACTTGGGATGCTCTGGATGCCAACATGGCGTTATATCGGTTCCATGTGCAAAAGATATCCGGGTTCTTTGAAGGGTGTGAATACAGCATATACCTCGGACAGAAAATAATGCTGCCGACGTGTTGTCAAAGCTCGGTTCATCTAAAGAGGCAGTACCACCTGGAGTAGCCCTGAATCACTTGAGAACTCCTTCAATCAAACCTTCTCCTGAATCCGAATCTATTTTCATCCCGGCGGAGCAAGAGCCGGACCTGTTCCAATGGAGGTAGACGTCGGATGCGTTGGTCGGGGGGACTGCGTGGCAGACTCGGGGACTGCGCACCGAACTCGGGGACTGCTCATCAGACTCGGGGACTGGTCGCAGGATGGTGGAGGAAATAATGGAGGAGATTATGGTGGCCGAACCAATGGAGGTGGACGAGAACTTTTTCCTTTGCACCCAGTGCCGGAGTGGGCGGAGCAATCATGAAGTTCATAACGAGGGAAGCTTGCCAAGTGACACAACCGAGGCTAGGAGAATCCAAAGGAGGGCCAAGGCGTACACCATCATCAACAAGGAGCTCTATAAAAGAAGCGTAACCGAGGTGTTGCAACGTGTGTCGAGCCAGCTGAAGGCAAGGAGATGCTTTTGGAGATCCACCAAGGAGAGTGTGGTCATCATTGCAGCACAAGAGCTCTGGTGGCCAAGGTGTTCAGGCATGGGTTCTATTGGCCCACTGCTCTTGCTGATGCAGAGGCCATAGTCCGGAGATGTGAAGGATGCCAAAGGTTTGCCAAGCAAACGCATATGCCAGCCTCGGCGCTCAAAACAATTCCTATCACTTGGCCGTTTGCGGTATGGTGTTTGGATATGGTGGGAGAGTTCAAACCAGCCCGAGGTAACATGACGCACACATAGGTGATGGTGGACAAGTTCACCAAGTGGATCGAGGTGAAACCAATCCGGAAGTTGGATGGTCATTCAGCAGTGACTTTCTTGAAGGAGATCATTCTGCGATATGGGTACCCCCATAGCATTATCTCGGACAACGGCACGAACTTTGCTGTTGGAGAATTTGCTCGGTTTTGCATGAACAAGGGAATCCGGCTGGACATAGCCTCGGTGGCACACCGGAGTCTAATGGACAAGTGGAAAGATCAAATGCTCTAGTGTTGGCCGGCATCAAGGCTCGGCTCATTGAACCACTGCTGAAAACGCCGGGGTGTTGGATAGATGAGATACCAGCAGTACTGTGGGGTCTAAGGACCACGCCAAATCGATCAACTGGCTATACGCCATTTTTTATGGTCTATGGGGCAGAAGCTATGCTACCCCACTGACATCGAATATGATGCGCCCAGAGTGGCAATGTACACTGAAGCCGAGGCAAAAGAGGCTCGGGAGGATGCAGTAGATCTGCTTGAGGAAGCTAGAGAATTGGCCTCATCTCGGTCAGCAATATACCAACAAGGTCTCCGACGTTATCATAGCCGGAATGTCAACCCTCGTGTGTTTCACGAGGGAGATTTGGTGCTGAGGTGGTGCAGCGCAAGAAAGGCGGCACAAGTTGTCACCTCCATGGGAGGGACCGTTCATTGTGAGCCGAGCTCTGCTCAATGATTCGTACTATCTTATAGATGCGCAGGAACCAAGGAAGATGGGCTGGACAACCCCGGATCAGAGGTCAGCGACCATGGAATAGCTCTACTCCGACCTTTCTACTCATGAAGGCGCAATGTATGTACCTCGGTTAATCCTTAATGAAATGTCGGCACTCCGAGGTTGAAGCTCGGGGACTGCCTCGCTCTGTGCTTGTGTTTTATTTCTGTTTGTCAATTTCGTTCATATGCCGAACTATTTTGAACCTCGTCTCAAACTTCAAGTAATGTATGCTGTGTAACTAATCTTGTGACTCGACTGACGAACGCCGAAATGGTAGTCAAGAGCAAAGATGAAAAAACGTGGGAAACATGAAAATGGACTCGGGGACTCGGTCCAAATATAGTTCGGCATGTGTCGTTTACTAACCCCTGTCTTTACCTTTCATTTATGTCGGATGATTTTGAAACACACCTCGAATTTGCTAAGTACTGTATGCTATAACAACAATCTTGTGACTCGACTGTCGAACGCCAAATGGTAGACAAGAGCAAAGAATGCCAAGTATAGTAAACACGAAAGTGAACTCGGGGACTCGTTCCAAAAGGGTTCGGCATAAATTTTAGAAAAGCATGGTTCGGATAGCAAGATAATAGTGTTAGGTAGCACGGCAAACTACTTAAGGTCTATTACATCTGAACCCGGCATACCGGGAATTTAATGTTTTTCTTGAGACAAGTTCAGGCCTCGGAACAGAGACCTCGGCGCGAAGTTGTGGTAG